>JAQQZR010000007.1:19059206-19105830 GCA_030068235.1 Notoglanidium macrostoma
AAGATGCTGGGATTGGCTCCAGCTTCCCCGCCACCCAGACGCATAAAGCGCTATAGATAATGGATGGATGGATGGATGGAAGTAATATATGAAGAAGCCTCTCCTGGAGAAAGTAACCACAGTTCCTCTTCCTGTAATGTCTAACACGGTTGCCGCCAGTGGCAAATGGAGTTTGGACACTCCTCTGTGTAGAACATCATAAGATAATTTATATGATAAGGTTTGTGCATGTGTCCTCTCAATTCAGACTACAGTTTTTCAGATCCCGAGACTGAGATGACCATGTTCCAGCAACCATTTCTGTGTTGACAGAAATGTATGTTTGAGGTCATTATCTTGTTGATGGATCTATCTACAGCCAAGTATGCTCATGTATCTAATTCCTGGCACATTCTTAACCGTTTCGAACTTTTGATACTTTTTTTTAATGAAGGCCTTCATTGTGCTGACATTTTATGATTATGGATTTTTATATCCATTTGCTGACTTGTGCAAGTCAACAATCCGCCTCATTTGTGTTGAAAGTTCTGGATTTCATCACTGTGATGAATGACATTTATTTTACAGCCTCGTAGGTGGTCAAAGGCAATGTAAGTATCAGGACACTGAGAGAAAGGTGGGTGGGGGAAGAAATAACAAGGACAATTTATTTCTATTCACTCACTCACTTTCAGTAACTGCTTTATCCATGTCAGGGTTGTGATGGATCCAGAGCCTATTCCGGGAACACTGGGCATAAGGTGGGAATACACCATGGATACACCATGAATCCATTTCAGGGCACCATATGCACACAATCACACACTAATCGCATAATGCCTATCAGAAATTTAAGCTGTCAACAGTCAGAGGTGACTGAAAAAGCGTTCAAAGTATCGTCACATATCTTCACAAAATTCAACTGATACCGAATTGAATTAAGTTTTTCATCGGTCACATTCTGCTGCTTGAACATGCATTGTGACTATACTAGTTTAATGGGGATGAAGACAGGGTATGCACTCAAACAATGCAAATTAATGATGATAAATCATTGGCAACTGTTTTGTTTAACCAGATATTAAGTCTGTGTTAATATTTTATGAGCAACATTATTGTATTTTATGGAAAATGAGAGCATGTGAATACTAGGAGCTCTACTGACAGACATGGACAAGATGAAAACCATCTATCAGCGTCTTTGTCATTTGCAGTTACTTGCTAGTAATCAAGCAAATGAAATGAACATCCATGCATTAATAGTAAAAGAGAAAATGTTACCAGCTCAGTTAGGGTCTTCTCTCATATTAGTTTTTCTTGCAGCTCTTTTTTTTCCTGGAACAGATTAATAAATACAGTGCAAATAATTTTTAATGGCATGTAATATAATTGGATGGTTGTTATTATACCTGGGTGCCCTGCCCAAGTCTTACCTGTGCGTGGGAAACATTGCTCTTACAGTCAAATTATGTAACCAAACAAGACATTTAATACAACTTATCTTTACAAATATTCCTTCATTCATCACAATTAAAATATAGAAACAAAGCTGTATGTGAAGAACACAACAGAGAAAACAAGAAGACATTTTCGTGAATGTGATGCACATTAATCCCTTCTCACTTGAAGAACTTTTTTCAGGTCTTGCCTTCACTTGGGTGTATTTCTTATAATTGTAAATATTAGTATTTGTCTCTCTCTCTTTTAAAAAAAAGAATTTTTATATCTTTTTACTTCCCTTTTCAGCTCTGTGAAAGGTCAGTATGGCAGTTTTCTTGGTTTTCATAAACTCTTCATTCGACTGCGTATATTAAACTAAGATTCAGAACCTGTTTTAACTTCAAGTGTTGGCGGTTTAAGGCGTTAGAAATGATAAGATAAAATCTTAAAATCTACAATTGCCTTAATAACTTTAAGGTCTAGCATAATGAAATATGACTTGACACTTCTTCAGACTTCTAACTTACTGAAGACAATTTGATAAGCTTGCATTTTGAAATAATGACGGCTTGGGAAATACGTGGAAAGTTGTAGATCAGCATCTTAGTGGCCATTGTTTTCCCCTTACATTGATTCACTGATCCTTTATCACCGGTTAGAGCTATTTATTCCCACCTTCATCATCCTGTCATTCGTTTGTGCCATTTGTCATTGATCAGGCACAGTAAGCACAGCCATGCTCGATGCCAATCTGTCCTCTATGAACTCTGACCCAATTCGGACTCCCAAAAACTTCCCGTGTGCAAAGGCCACGGCGTCCCTGTATTGTACGTGGGCCGTGTTCTCATTGGAGTGGAGATGGTTCGAGGATATGCAGATCGGGATAAAGCCTTTGATAAAAGATGTGAGAAAGAGGAAAAAATGATGCTAATGAAACAAATGGGCAAAGCAAATAGAGAGAAGAAAGAGAAATAATCTCATAGAAAGCGGGAACCCCTCGCTGGGCTTGCAGGGGGAGAGCAGGGGCTCCTGCGTTTCCCGCTCACTCGCTCCATTAGCATGACTACCCCCCTTTTCCCCCTCTCTTCATGCATACCTCACACAGTTGCCATCGTTAGCAGCGAGTGCGGCCTGTCAGGCGCTGCAGTTTTGGGCTGGGCTGTGCCGGTCCAGGCTGGCCCCCTTTGTGCAGAGTATGGACGGAGGAGGTGTGTGTGTGTGGGTAGAGGGGGGAGTGGGCAATGCCGGCAGGGCCTTGCAGCTGTCGCGAGGGTCGAGGCTCGGACGCCTGTGATCAGCCAGCCGTGAAATCTGCTCTGAACAGCTCTGCATTCAGAGCCTGACCCTCTCACATACACTCCCAAACACACACGCACTCGCTCCGACACTCGGCTCTCTTTGGCGCTAAATCTTCCCCAGGCTTGTGGAGCTCGTCTGGCGCCAGCCATTCGTTGCGCCCTGCCTGTCGATAACCCTCGCTTCCCTCAACCACCCCCCCACCCCCAACCCCCCAACCCCCCAAATCCATTCCTGCCTTCCCACATACAAACACACACCTCCTTTCCTAAAAGTAATGACAAAGTACAGTATACTTAAATAGCACAGTCAAGATTATGGATATGAATGCGACCCTTTCCTCACACCTCCCCTGGACTGGTAGGTGGAGTGGTTATGCTAAATTGCTGCTAGGTGTGAATGAGTGAGGGAGTCCTGCCATGGACTGGCATCACATCAGAGAGTGTTCCTGGGGTTAGTGTTCCTGGAATAGGCTCCAGATCCATCGTGACTGTAACCAGGATAAAGCCTTTATTGAAGATCAACGAGTTTTATGAGTATAATCATATGTATTCTTAAAAAAATTTATGGAAATAGTTTTCTTTGCCATTGCAAGTGAGCCTTGGCTACTCTGCTATCATTTTCCCATTTTGCATAGGTCACAATCTCCGTCTCAGCCTTCATCCCTTTAGCATGCCATACTATGTACTGATATTTAGTAAGGGACTTATCAGTGCACTTTGTCCTAAATTTCAATGGCAAACTTTTTATTCCCACCAGCGTGGTGCATTCAGAGACAGTGATATTAGGAATTTCCTGTAAACTTGCAGGCAAATGACTCATTTGCATGAAGCAACGGCTTCATGGCAGCTGATGATTGGTGATAAACTTGCAACACTTTTCCCATTGGGGGGGAAATCACACCTCGATATTGTTTTGTCTCTACAGAGGGATGGTCCTGGGATAAAATTCTCTAATATGAATATTACTCGCTGAACTTGACTACCAAATGAGTTTGTGAATCCTAATGTAAATTCCATGTAAAATTTTGATTACATGGGATTCGGTTACTGTTTGAGTAAAAAGCATCTTGAGACTTCAGAACCTGTGAACAGAGCAGTTCTTGGGTAACTTCCTGGTTAACTGAGCTGGGCGTTAGTGTTCTACCAACCTTGTAATTTGGTCAATTCTTTTACTTTTAAAACACACTTATAACATGAGACCGCCATTTGGCAGCTTCATTGACTGAGCATGAGAAAATGACATGGTGCAGAATTTCACCACAGTTCCTTCAGTTTCTTTGATGTATTCATGTTAATTAATTGGTGGCTACGATGTGGAACGTTTTGTCTGTCCTTTTATATAAGACCATGAAACCTTTGATTCAATGTTGATACCATATCTAAGTTGTCTGCCATTAAAGCCCTTGAGACATGCACTTAACCAATTGGCTTTTCTACGGTAAGAGTAATAAGGCATGAACCTTGGCATGAAGCAGTGGCAACAATTCATTTGAAGACCAGCTAACTAGCAAAGACTCACAATGTGGGTTAAATGGGGATAGAAGAGGCACATCCCTTCATGCCCATTTTATCAACAGGGGCCCAGGCACAAAGAGAGGTGGGGTCAGCCCACCCACACTGCACAGTCTGCCCACATCCTGGGCCCTGTGTCCTCATCGTTTGGCACTCAGCTTGGCTTGGACGAAGACCAAAATGGCTGTTGCCTCCAGTGCAGTGCCCCTTTACCCTCTTAAGTTCTGCCAGTTGAACCCAGGGTTTTGTGTGATACTTCCTCCTCTTTTAACCTCCATTTTCTTCTTGAACATGATCTTTATCAGCATTCCTGTTTGTCCACTTGTCACTTAAATATGATCAAGATGCCATATCAATGTGCTGGTGTCTGGAGATGTTTCAGTTCATTTCAGAAACATTCAGGTTGCCAGTTAAGTTCTGGTTTGTCAGGGTATAGCGAGGAACTCATGGTGAACTTAAAAGGCTTGTTAAACGTATAATGCTGGAGGATAATTATATGAAGAATTTACATGCAGGATTAGACTTGTGGAAGGAATTCAATTTCTTTCAGCAATGAATGAAGATGTTAAAACATACGACATAAAAATATTTAACCTCTATTTTACTCACGATTGAATTCAATTTATATAATAAATCTGTGATGTTGAGCTTTAAAGCAGATCTTGGCGGTGTTATATTTTATGTACTTTTAAGCAATATAATGGATCTGTATTCACTGGAATGAATGCAGTGGTGAGATGTAGTCCGACTCAAAACCAAGTTACTGTTGCTACCTCTAAGTTGATTATTTTCCAATAACAGTGTTTTATTCCACTTACATCAAAGCAATTTTGCCAACGCTAAAGATTTTTATTAATAAATGACATCATTCCACAATTGTGTTCCTGTTATTACTTATGCCTGACTTTTCTCTCTCTTGAAGCCAAAAAGACAAAATTGAAACTTGCCATGTTACAGAGAAACCATAAATTACTAACCCTAACCCTAAGTACTGAACACTTTAAGCTTGAACAGCTTTAATTGTTATTGAGCAATGGCATTGGAAACTCCTCTCAAAAATTTGATAAACCTCGCTCAGTATTTTATTACTATAGAAACATTTAAATACAGTATTAGATCAAGTGCATTCATTTAAACCTGTAACGTACTGGCTGAGCTGCCAGCTAGGCTAACCCTAACCCTATTGAAACTTTCTTACCAATTAGAATTGAGTTTTCAACAGTAGGGGTAGGAATCACAGAGTAACTCACGATACGATACTATCATGATACATTGCCAATGATAATGATGCTATCAACATACAGCAATTGTGCAATAATTTTGTGATACTTTTTATGATACTTTGTGATACAGCACTGTTGAATATATTGTATTATTTCCTCTTGCGATATGTCAGCGATAATTGGCGATACTAATGTATCGCAAGAGGAAGTAATTCAATATATTCTGCAGTGCTGTGGTATGAATAATTTTACATTGTTTTTTTTTTATATGGCCTTTGTGATATCTCATATCAAAGCTTTCAACCTTAGAAAACTCTTCCTCCCAGACAGTTGATCGGGTCGTTGGATCTGTTCCTGCTTCAAACACTGGTTCTCCACCAGAAAGGTTGGCAGCTGAAAGAAAGCTTGAATGCACTGGTCTTAAACATTGTTTATTTGCCATCAACGTTCCCCCCTGCTAACACTGAACAGACCACTTCCTGCCCCGTGGCTGTACGGAGTCCTGTTTCCGACCCTTAGTGCCCTAACCTGTTCCTCCACTCAGCAGCTTGTAGCTTTTGGCCTCTCTGGTTGCCATTACCAAGGACTTGTTGAGAAACTCTGCATGCATTTGCCCCACCTCAAGGTTCTCAGAGGTCAACTGGGGTCAAACAGAATGTCAGAATTTCCCAGATTTGCACAATGATAGCATGCAACTTAATCGGAGTTGTTTTAGGAGTGTTTGTTGTGGTATGTTTCCAGACGACAGCATATGTACATTTTTTTAAAACACGTTTCTTTATGTGATGGCTACTTGGGAGTTTTTTGTGTGTGTGTGTGTGTGTGTGTGGGTTTTGTGTAGGACACCGCCTTCTACCCCTCTGTGCTCCTCCTTCCTCTGTGGCATGTAGAAGGGATGGTATCGATCAAGGTTTTCCACACAGGATAACCCTCAGGGCTCCTTGCAAAAGAGTGCAGCAGGGTGTTAGGAAGCTCCACCGCAACTGAAAACAGAAACACAAGTCTCACAAGTTCACCTTCAGAAGTTCACAGTCTGTTGTATGTCCAATGTGATTTGAAGGACTTCCTCCCCACGGTTCCTTATCAGACCAAAGGCCAATGCTATTGTGTCTCTATCGGAAAAGTTATACTTAAAATTAAATACATGGTCTTTACTATGAGATAAGGCTGCTGCTTAAGACCAATGAGTAAGAGCTCCTGACAGCTGAACACCAGGTGAGCGTTTCCACACATCATATACAACATTATAACATTTAACTCCTAACATCTAAACATCCTGATTTCATCATTCTTGTTATTTTCTGCACCTAAACTCATGTCCGAAGGCGCATTCCCAAACTGTTGGAATTCTTTATTTGTCCTCAACCCAGACGCCGAAAGCTCTTCAAACAGGATACGAAGGTAGATGGCAAAGGAGATTTGAAGTGATAGCCCATTTTAGAGAAGAGAAAGGCCCTAATTGTCTCCGCTCCCCACAGCTCCCTCCCTGCTACAGCCTCGCATGCCACTGGAGAAAGAAAAGGAGAAGAAAGCGGCTGAGAGAGATAGAGTGAGAGGAGAGAGAAAAAAAAAACGAGCAAGGGAGAGAGAGTGCTGGAGAGGACAGTTTCGCTGTGCAGCTGCTCCCGTGGATGTTTTTGGATTACATCAGTGCTGTGCCAAATAAAGGAGCGAAGGACAGATAGACAAGGGATCAGAGGGAGAAGGGAGCGGGGCACACTCCACAAATCAGGGCTCTGAGTTCGGGAGGGGGCCCCAGCTCGGTTCTTGGAGTTCTCTCGGACAGAGCTGTCATTGTTAGCAGGTTGAAGTGGGTAAAGCCAGGGCTGAATAGTGCAGCAGGCCCCCCTCGTCACCACTGCGCCCCCCCATCTACATCCTGACAACACAGCAACAGCAACTCAACCTTGCCCTGTCAGCTGCCCGCGCCTGAGCCCCGCGCCTCGGCCCCGCGCCTGAGCTTGGCATGCAGCTGAGATTACATTGCTCCGGGCACACACTCCTGCTTCGTCTTTGGAATTAATACTTACACATCTCTGTTTGGCCAGCAGGCACAGGGCATTGAGGCTGTCAAATAGAATGAGAGAAAAGGGGGGACCAAGACCAAAAATATACAGAGGCATGTAAAAGGGCTTTTGTCACTTTAAAACATCATTAGGTATCACTTTGGAGTGTAGTTTCAAAATGTTTTCAGGTGTTCTGGTGGTGGTTTTGGTTATACTGCTGCTGTTTCGCAGGGTTTTATGGCATGTCATCTGCCTTTTCATTGGTGATAAACTGTTCAAGAAAAAGCCAAGAGCCAGGAGGCAGAGACAATTGTCAGAGTAGGAGTCGCTATGAGTACAACTTATTTTCCTGAGGTTTTTTAAAAATGAATATTTTGGGTCAAGTTTGAACCAAAGTTCAATTTTTCCATCCACGTTCTCTTTGGAATACTACTACTACTACTGCTAATCATCATCATCCTCATCATCACCCCATGTTGTGATGTCATGTCACTAAATAATTTATAAATCTTTAAACCAATCAGATTAAATTATGAAAACCCCCCCGATGAGGTTAAAGATTAGTAAATTGGCAAATAATTTTGCTCTCTGTCCATGTGGAATAACAGAATGGGACAGGGTTTTTCCCAATATTCATACTAATAAATCCTGACATTTAAATTTTAATAGGGGTTAATAAATTATCAGGTTGTTTTGCTAGTTTATAATCAGGAATAAATACTTCTGCACAGTACAAACGCGTTATGAACGATCCTATAATAATTTATCTCATACTCATGTCTGTTTAATGTGTCTTTTATCTCTTGAAGCTCATTGTGTCACAACGCTGCAGTCTTGCTGTCTAATGTGCTAATGTGATATGCTTTCAGTACAAATAGTTGTAATTTCTTGCTGGCATTGAATAAATCATAATAAATGCCTTTAAAAACTTTGTCATTGGTAACATGCTGAATTGTTTCTGAGAGGAAGCGTTTATTTGGGAATCTGAGTTTAAAAATCTATTGATTTATTTGGATCCCTGGAATTTTCTTGTCAAGTCTTGTTACAGATTCCCAATAGGACTGAGGCCTGGACTTTGGCCGGGCCATTCTAACACGTTCAAGGTTCTTGGTTTTAAACCACTACAGCATGGGTGTAAAATCTTATCTGCAAAGGGCCGGCGTGGGAGCGGGTTTTCATTCCAATCATGCAGGAGTCACACCTGATTCCACCTGTTTGATCAGTTGATCATGAGTAGACTCAGGTGTGGCGTGTGCTTGGTTGGAATGAAAACCTGCACCCACACCAGCTCTTTTCAGATACGATTTGACACCCCTTCCCTACAGTGTCGTTTTGGCAGTGCGCTTTGGGCCGTTGTCTTGTCAGAAGACGAACCTTCCAACCAAGTCTCAAGTCTCTGGCAGATTGGTTTTCTTTTAACTGCCCTATATTTGGCTCCATCCATCTTGACCTCAATTCTGACCACATTCCCAATCCTTGCAGATGAAAACAATCCCCACAACATGCTCCCCCAACACAAAAGAACTCGTAGATTGCATTTTACTTAACTCATCTCTCAATATTCATCTCCAGACTGTAAGTATATTAACATTGAGCTGTTCCACAATGAATGCTTATACCATACCCCTTATCTTATGAGTCTGAACGGACACTTTATTAAACAGTGGCTTGTTTGTTTTTTTGTCTCTTTTTATGAAGGTCTCATTAATGTGTGTGCAAACTAATTCAAAGTGGAACCGGTATTTAAAAAAAAGTATTGGCCCCTTAAATGGGTTGTTGTTACGATAATGCTGTTTTCCGCAGTCATGCAGTTGTTTCTGTTAAATTATAATGGACTGTTGGTTCTGTCATGGGAGAGAGCTCTGGAATCCTCCGCTGCTTTGCGTCTGACTGGTCGCACTGATTGATTGGTGTTGAGTGCATGGTCTAGTGGACTCTAAAAGTTGAGCGAAAACTCAGACGCTCCAGTTTCTAAATATCGATCCACAAATCAACATGAAGAAAAGACATTTCATTTGTTTGTTCTTTATTGATGAGCATTTAGGCATTAATGCATTCGTACTACATTCATTATGCATAATTGTTCGGTCATCACAAAGCAGGTCCTTGGACTCGTCTGACCAACAGCCAGTCGCTGTAATTCCCACAAAGAGAAGCAACACATTTACGAGGGAATGTTAAGAACAAGAATGTACTTATTTTGTTACGGGAAAGTTCCTCTCCTTCATATGACTTTTTGAGGCATTTATATCTCATTTCAGCTTAAGAATAGGACCATTGTGAGACCATACTTTACTTTTTTTTTTTTTTTTTTTTACACAACTGCCCTTTTTTTGTTGTCTTATTTTTATATGGTGACGTTGCTCCTCAACTGGCCAACAATGCAGCACAGTGGTCAGTCATGGGGCTTCCAGCATTGTGACATGCCTGGTGTGACCGCAACCCTCCCACAGATCCTGGCTGGCAGGATTTACTGTGCTTGTATTGTTTTATTGGACCCCCGAAAGTCAAGGACCTGTTCTGGTAAATGTCCTGTTTCTTTACAACACAATATGAAATGTGTTATCAGGTGATCTGTTGCCTTATCCTGGCAGAGATGGATAGGCAGATCTAAGCTTTTGCTTTTGCTTTCTTCACCACTGTGGGCGGTTACTGGTTAGTGGACTTAGTGATATCCTTGTGGCTTTAACTGTGCACACATACATGCCCATGCTTTGTGGTGTTTCTGTGGGTGTATTTCTGACCTCTATTCCTGTCCTGTCTGGGTTCCACATCAGAGCATGGCATTGAGACTGCAAGGCTGGAATGGAGTTACAAAAGACAAAAGAGAGGTCCAGTTACTAACTATACCACTTTATACAACAAAGCTTTTTTTTTTTTTTAACATAATCATATTACTCAGAAACCTATGAATCTGTATATTGAATTAAATATAAAAATGTACCCTAGGCCTAAGAGATATGTAAGGAAGGAAACAGGAAACTAATCAACACTGGTGTGGTGTGAAGCGGCCAGACATGAAGAAGAGTTAAAAAAAAAAAAAAAAAAAAGAAACACAGCAAATTGGCAATGCTAACAATGCTTTATTTAGTAAAGAGCATCACAATTTATCGATTTACAATTTATTTCATTTTTTGAACATTTGATTGCTTATGTTGTAACAGCTATAAACAATAGTCAGCTCGTTAGGGCATAATAGTCAGGGCATTCCCTCCTTATTGTATTTAATAAAACGAAACAATTTTGTTTGTCATGTTACCAAGAATCCACAAATAACACAAAGTTTTTCCAGTGTTGGAAAATGTGAAGATCTAGAGTACATCTAAACCTGCGATTAGCCTTGCAAAATAAAAATAAAAAACGTTCGATGACATTTGAGGTTTCCCCCCCGAGAGTATAGAAACACTGACCTCTGTGCTGATTTTGTTTATCACATGATTTGTGACTTTTGCATATCCATCTTCTAATCCAGATAAGATTTATATAAGCTTCTAGGCCCAATTCAGTTTCTTTACAGGTCATAAAAACAACCAAACTAGAAAAAACAGAGCATAGGCGTGTACTTGACCAACAACATGATTGGCCCTGGTAATCTTTTGCTCATCTGGTCACTCTCTCTTTTGGCAAATGTTTTTATGATGTCTTTGTCACCTCACCCTGTTATAAATGAACCTGAAAGGGATTCCTCGGATTCCAAACCCGAGCCATGTCAAAACGGAAGCTCCCCATTGCTTTGATGAAGCAGGGCTGCGTCCGTTCCCAAAGGAATGTTTCTCCAGCCATGTTTATCCGAGGGCCTGATAGTGCTGGTGTCCAGCCTGGAGTTAAGCTCCGGGTCAGCCTGCATGCCAAGGCCTTAAAAAAAGTCAGTAAAACTAATGGCCTCTAATGGGACCACCAAAGGTGGCTGTTGCCATGTAAACTTGCCCGCCACTTCCCCATTTCTTCAACACCAAGAAAATCTGACCTATCCTAACAATGGCGTGGTGAATGAGTTTTAAAAAGCATGGCTTCAATAAGGATTCGCACCTCTCCAAGAGGGCTCTTCTGTTTACAGCGTCTTTAAGCTTTACCATTTACAATTTACACCTTACCAAAAACACCTCCGGTACTTTCCCCAATTTCATGGCTCTCTGTTGTCTCCCAATTTCATGGTGTATGTTGCTATTCATCACTTAAAAGGCTTAAACTCGCCTTCTCCAAGCCATCATTTTCTGAATGTGGCAGACAGTGTGGTCTCTCGGTCATGTCGCCCCAGGGTGAAGCATTTATACCCAAGACATCTGTGTGACTTCAGAGTCACCTTGTCATTCCTCAACTCAAATGACCTAATGGTCGAGCCATGACCACTTAAAAAGGTCTTCAGTCTAAAGAGCGTGATATTGACTTACACAAGACAGCCCCAAGACATGATTCTCCTGTTGGGAACTAGTTAAGGAACATCTTTCAAGAAGTTCTAAAAGCTGGATTGCAAAGAACATTCAAGCATTCTTTTTTCCCCGCCCAAAATGATAGACGTTTTGTACTTCCTTTATGCCACAGCCCTTTCGAATTCTTGAATCTGATTGATCAGATGATGCTGATTAATTTTCTTTAACAGCAGCTCTGACCGTAGTTCCTTCTGTAACCCAAGCGATAGGTTTAAATAAGCACGCTCATTCTACTACATTATTGTTTCTATAATAACAAGTCATTCACGGACGGACACTTCACATAATCTAAGGCTAATAATGAACAGATAAAAAAAAATTAACTTGTATTTCACATAGAAAAACGTGTCGTTGTAAATATCATGTATGTATAACCCTTTAAGGAAGGAGTCTCCAGTGTCAGTGCTTTGTAAGAGTACCTTTCCAAATATATTAAAGTCGTTAGAGGTTTCTTCATTCCAGTTTCATTATAACATGACAAGATGCGCTTTTTGTCTTATTTGTCTCAAGAGAGATGGAAAAAAGACTAGTTAGGAAGCTGATTAAGGCCCAGATTTACTAACATTTTCTGCCGTCTTTGAAAAGTTAAAGATGGAGAGGTAGGTTATTTCTGTGGCTGACCTCACTGCATATGCGTTTGTAGTCATTTCCCTTTCGGACTGTAAACTTTGGGGGAGGAGAGTATTTAAATGAAGCATACAACCTGGTTTGCTAAGATTTCCGGTAGTAAAATTATGGCTAATTGCAACATTTTTTAATGCTGAGAATAACCATGTTTTCATTTTGTGGAGATGTTGAGAAAGCGAGAGAGAGAGAGAGAGAGAGAGAGACACTGTGAGAGAGTGCGCAGGTAGCACAGGATAGATTTTTGTTTGCTCGGATTAATATTTTCTCTTCAAAATGTAATGTATGTGCTTGCAGAAATCCTACCGTGTGCTCATGAATGAGGCACAAAAAAAGAGTGCTTGGTAGAAGTAAGAATTTTCTCCACTCATGGTTATTTATTTGGAATGCCAGAGAAAGATGTTATCAGAGCATGTCGATTGCTAAGGCACGTAATTCCGTACTTGTTAGCGATCCTATGCTAATTTGTGCTGCTCTTGGTCGATTGCGTTGGTCATTATTAAAATGAACCAACGGTGTTTTTGTTGCCATTCTTATTAGATCTCCCACAGCATTGGCCACTCCCATACGCACGTTTGTTTATTGCAGCGTCACGTTAATTTCCCTGCTTAAAATCTTAAAAGTGCCTAATCCCATTTACTAAGAAATGGCAAATCATTATGGTATAAAAGAGAAAAAAAAATGTTGAGTGCCTTCTGCTAATTTCTACAACTCATTGTGTATAGATGCAGTCTGAACTGACTGGTCCTGCCATATTAACTCCTTCTTATTTCCTTTATCACTCTAAACCTAACAAAATGAATCCAACCAGACGTTCCTGAATATGAACCATGTCTTGAATCGCCAGTATGCATGGCTTGATTATTTAGCAAGTTGTTGCCTCATCAGTCTCAGAAACATGGGGCGAAACTGCCTCGGTTTTAAAACACTTCATCTTTTTTTTTTTTGTGAATGGGAATTCCTTCCAGAAGGAAGAGAAGGGGAAAAAAAACTCTTCCGGCCCATTTAAGCTGCATCTGGGAGGCCTCTGTTTGAGCACGGTGAGGGAGAGAAGTGTTTATTTAACTTTCACCACTTCCTGCTGCAGCTTTACATTTACCTAAGAACAGGTTTAAGTTGAGGCTTTTGTTTACTACGTTTCTTGTGTCGCTTCAGATTATAACGATCTCCCGCTATTGAACTTCTGCTAAATCTTTTTAGGACTGTCATGAGGCATCAAGGCTCCTCTTTGGAAATGATGACAGAGCTACACTGTAACTGCGCTCTGGGGGGGGGGAAAAAAAAAAATCATCATTTCTCAATTCCAGAAACATCTGTATTCCGTTGTTTCATTCTTTCTTCATTTTTATGAACACTCTGCCCCCCTCCTTCCCACCAAAACCTCACCACGCTACCCTCAAGCCCTTCATACAAGAGTGTTAAATGCACATTTTCACCATTTCCTTCCCCTCCACCGAACCCTCTGTCTTTGAGTGAGAGGCCTTAACGCTTTTAAACTAGCCCTAACCCAAAGGGATCCATTTATTTTCATGTGGGACGCTCCCCCACCCAGTGCTGCTCAAGCCTGAGCCCTGTGGGTTCCAGCAGTGGGGCTCTCTGTGTGACGCTATTTAAAGCCACATCTGCCGGCAGCCTCCATTTGCATTTCTGAACGTATGCACCACAAGAGCTACACCCTCACAGCTTAGCATAGCCGAGCACCCATCTGTTAAGAAAATATAGACCCTCTGCAGCTCTCAATCTTGGGCTCTGGGAAGAGGTTGGAAGAAAGAGCAGAGCTTTCAAGGAACCTCCTCTGGGTTGTTTCAACATTCTTCTTATTGATGCGGAGAGTCTTTTGTTCCGCCAGCTAGACGAGGGAATGCATCTGGAACCTGATATAATAAAACAAAACACTGTACTTTTGTTTTGTTTTGTGTTTTTTAACAAGCGATAACTTATGTAAATTGTATAGCAGAGTTATTGATAATTTTCCAAATGACCTCTCAGTTGATCTAGGACAATGTCATATATATATATATATATTACAAAACATTATATTTTCAGATATTGTTTTACAATTATGTATGAATGTGTGTTAAAACCTGATCACATCCACATAGTTCATTTCCTATAAGCATTAATAGATGTCATGCTGTTCATGTGACTGCATCTCGGGGGTTCTCTTGGGCATATAGTGCACGCCAGTGCCATTGTGTTATACCCCATGTGGTGAGCACATACAGTGAATATCAAGCTATTCCAGATTTGATGTAACTGAAGATGGATTTGTATGTGAATCTGGAAAAATAATAATAATAATAATAATAAAATCAGTGACTAATATATTACTGTGATAAATAAATTGATTTCATTTGAACTTAAAAAGAAACGACAGATTTGTGAGTGTGACCTTGCAATCTTCTCAAACAGAACTTTTGAAATAGAAAATAATTGTTGCGCTGCTGCTAATGTTCACTGTCTGGCAGTATAAATATATATTTTTAAGCATTATTATTTGAATGCATTCAAATAATTGTAATGGAATTAAAACAGTTTTTGTTATGGTACGTACCTATACTTCAGTGATGATTTTAACATCTAAAAAGCTTTTTTTTAAAAAAAGAAAACATTTTGATACAAGTCCAGCGTTGAAGCCCCGGCCACTTCCTCTGCCTCCTTTCTTAGTTCAGCTTCTGAAAGAAAAGCACTTCTTTTAAACGGCACGATGTCCAACCAACCGCATTACACAGCTGATGGTAAACTTCTGGGCCTCTTTCAATTCATAGTGCTGACCTTTTGGTGTACCACACTCCATCGCAGTTTATTTATTTGAACTCTGTATCATGCCTAACTCTCAGCTATTCATAAGGACACTGGGCTCAGTTTTCTTGTAGGGCTCCAAGGGTAAGATCACTTACTTTCACGGTGGTTGTGGCCCATTTTTCTGTTTTCCAAGCCTATAGTTCTCTTACACCTACGTTCTAAATGCTTGCATTTTTTGAATGCGTAATTACAGTGCATTGTGCGTGCTGACTATAGTATAGAGATTGCCTGTCTACTTGCATTAGAGTAATTTAATTGTGTGGGCATCTCGAGACGGCGCTCTTTTTAGATCAGTCTGAAGTCCATCGCAAAAACCTTGTGTTTTTCACAAGATGCTGGGGGAGCAGGGGTTGTCACCGTTTGTTGTTGTTACATGATCGACCTCTGAATTAAGGCCGCAGCCAAAGAGAGCGTGGAGGATTTACGCGTTCAGAAACTCCCTCTTGTGAAAGCGCGTTTGTCTTGTGTGTTGTTCCTTCCATTCACTTTCTGATGAGTGCTCCATTTCTTTAAACATGTCTCAAAGTGAAGGGAGCTTTGTCTGAAGGTGCTGCGAATCATGCCGCATAAAGCCCAGCACTGATACCCCGCTTAATTGGTATGTCCTTTGAGGTGGAAGTGAAGGCTGGCTAGCAACAGGCATGGTCTGCCAACGGGTGGCGCTCAGTCACAGAGGAACTCGGCTCTCGGTGGCCGTGGAAACTCGCACCGTAGTCTGTGGGTCTGTTTTTGTTTTAGGGTTTGGATATTTCAAGCCTGCAATGTCTTTGTCGCAGGGTTAAGCAAAGAATTAAAAGAAAAAAGCTTTTGTATTACTGTACATTTTTGTTACTGGAGGACGTTATTCAGTTCCATAATACACCAACCTTTTGGCAACTACGTTGTTGAGTACAGCTCAGTAAAGACGGTAACAATGCCGGCTATAAAGTTCTACAAGACAATTTGCTCCTCCATCCTAATTTTTCCACGCTTGTTCATAAAGCCCAGTTTTTCGAACATAGTAACCGTGTCATTCTTTCCCACAAAGACGGCTGATCAAAGTTACCGCATGGTAATTGGTCTCTATTTACTCTCCAAAACAAACACACGTTCTGCTGAGGTGGCTCCATGCTGACTGCACCCTCTAACCTGTGTTCACAGCGTGGGCGGCAGAATCCTGGAATCCACACATGTACCTGAGCCGACTAAGGTGCAAGTTGACCTCTTTCTGATCCATGAACCAAGCTTATCAGCTGGTTCGCCGTGTATTGCAACCGCACTGCAAGAAAACATGCGGCCTCTCTTTGCTCTGGTTGAACTGCCGGTGTTGGGTTTAAAACAGTACAGTGCTCTGAGCTTGGCTTGATTCGACCCACCGCATCAATGTGATATGAGGTCCTTTGAAAGCGATGTGAAATTCATTTAGTTTCATGTAGAATGCTTATAGCATACAAGCTTCCTTCAGGCCCAGAGCTTGAATTTTGTGCTCATGGGGACCTTCTTTCTCCGCATGCTAATCACCACCGTGAGCACATCTCAATCAGATTAGTGTGGAATGCTCAAATTTAACTGCGGGGGATGAAAGAAGTATTCAGACAATGCAAGGTATGGTTACAACCTATTAAAAACCGGTTGAAAATGGGTGTGTTTTTATATTTTTTCACAAGCAGAAAAGAAAAGTTATGGTTTTCGGTTTTTCCCCACAGAGATGGGCAGGCTGATTATACATGATTCCCATGTAGCACATCATGAAGATCTGATCTTACTTGTACAAACATTATTCCCAGCCTTCTTTAAAAGCACTGTACTTTTTACTGCCAGGTATAAAATCAGTTTGCACAGAAATTTTAAACTTTTTATAGTTATAATGTTCAACATGTAAGTAGAAGTGATTGTGGCTCATGGGACAAAAAAAGACATTTGAAAACTTGGGCATGTCTGTATATTGGCAACCTGGGAAAATGGATCAGAGGTCACTGTGGCTGAATTCTGGGCTTAAAAAAAAAAGACAAAGAAAAAACTGAACAAAATTGGGGTTTGACAAAAACAAAAGTTTGGACACACCTACTCATTCATAGGTTTTTGTTTATTTTGACTATTTTCTAAATTGTAGAACAATACTGAAGACATCAAAACTATGGAATAACTCCTATGGCTCATAGGGAATTATGTGTTAAACAGAAAAAAAGTGTTAAAACAAAATGTGTTTCATAATTTAGATTGTTATATTTTAGAAATTAGTCTGCAACTGGGATTAAATTGGTGTGCACCAGGCTTAAGTGTAATTTTCTCACACAATCAACGTCACCATTTGTTGGATCAATTTGTTAGCTGACCTCAAATTGATAGCTAAAGATATGCCTAATCTAATCCGATAACAGCTGTCAAAATGTTGGTGATGCTCCTGTACTGCATTTGGAATGGTATATATAAAATACAGTTGTTTCCCCTTTTCTTTTGGGGCAACCAAATTTTAAAGTGCCAGGACTTGTGTTTGAGAAACTTGCAACTAACAATATTAGTTTCAGGCATTTTTTTTTAGAACTTCATATAGAAGAAAATGTCAAAATCTCATCCCATAAAGGGTTTCACCAGGCCACCACGCACATACTGTAGAAGGAGACAGATGTGCAACAAATGGACGCATGCAACAAGTGCGTAGCTTCATCTTGGCAGATTCATGCCAAATTTAGTGCCACATGTTCCTCTGTCCATGCTGTCATTTCTGGCACTGGTCTGAGAAAATAACACCTGCACCTGCAAATGAGGCTTCTGTGCCCAAGCACAATGTACAGCCATGCATGGGCATACTGCCCTCTTGAACAGTAGCTGTGTAGTCTGATAATGTGACCTTTTATTGCTCATTTTGGAAGGATGGCTCCATGTGTTCAGCACACCCCAGTAGGTCAGTCGCCCAGAGGGGCTTATTTTCTTGGCAAACACATAGTAATCCTGATAAAGGGCCAAAATGGTGTGTACTGTACAGTTGCACCGAGTTGACCCCAGAGTATGTCACACTGTAGTCAATCCCCCAGGGACTTCGCTAGAAATGAGTTGCAGGGCTGTTGGTTTAATAATGAAGGCCTTGTGTCAGGCACATGGCAAACCAATGTGGGGGCAATCCTGATCCTTGCTGATGGGTCATCAGGGAGCTAATCTGGCAGGTGCTTCTTTTGTTTTGAAGGCAGTGATGGCAGACAATAGCGCAGAACCTGTCACTTCACTCACTAACATGTAGTTAGCAGAGGCCTCAGGCAAACCGGGCATGAGAAATTAAGAGATTAATTGCATATACATGTAAGTAAAGTGCTAAATCATTATAGAGAAATTTAAAGATGGGGCTGACCATTGTCCAGTAATATTCCCATTTTTGACAGCATAACAATGGCTGGGTGATTCCAGCATCAGAAATTTGATTACTTCTTGGAATATTTAATTTTGAAATATTGCCGTGTTCCACAGTCTTTCAGCCCTGTACACAAGTCCAAAAGTAATTCTTCCGTCTTGCCAATGTGCAGCTAACCAGCAACAAACCACCCATCCATCTTCTCTGCTCCACTTTCAAAACTAATTCCGCTCTGTCAACTACTTTATAAGTTTCCCCTCCATCAGACATGACAGAGCCCAGTGGGGTGTTATGGAGAATGCTTGGTTTATGATGGTGGTTAGCCTGTGGTCCCTAATAGACAGGGCGTCATCCTCCCCCAACATGCTGACCCCATTACCCCTTGTTCCTCCTAATCATTCCAAATTCATTAGTTTTCTCAACAAGATTCCATGTCCTCATCCTATCCATCAGGGTTTAGAGAAATGGAGGTAGAAAAAAATGAGCAGTGGGTCAGCAGTGTGAAGTTTTACTGTACATTACAGAAGCACATTTTGTTCAGGCCCTTACAATTTGGATCCTTATGTCCCTCAAGGGATACAAAGACAAGTTGGTGAGACCACACTTCAGTCTCGGGCTGGACTGTTCACAAAAACGTAAGCACTGTGGCTGGGTTTAGTCTTTCAACTGAAGACATAAAGACATAATTTATCCCCAAAGGTTTTCTGGAACGTGCAGTCTTTCTGGAAGGACCTGGTCTACACTCTTTCACACTGTAAATAATAAAACATGATTAAAGGATAAACCTAGCATTTATCAATTTACAAACCTGCAATCACGGTAGTGACTTATGGATTTGTGCAATTAATCTATGTTGAATGAATCTAAAATTCTATGTGAAAGCAAACCTGTGATTATGAGCTGCTCCCAAAAATGAGCCCAGAGTCGGTCCTGGGTGCAGACGCAAGCCTTAGGGCCAATACATGAGAGAAAACACAATTGCTTAGAGAAAAATTCCTTAAGGGTTTTTGGATAGGTAATGGCTCTAGCTTTCCAAAGAGGCTCAAACTGGATGCTCTCTGTTTTATTGTTCTACCTAAAACCTTTAAGCCTTCCCCCAGAGGACAGACCTAATGTTTGAATGTTTCAGAGTGTTAGATTGAGCTTTTTTCATATGTGAGGAGTTACAGGCGTCTCCGATATTTGTAGTAGCTCAAAATAATTTGAGAATTTGATGTTGATTTTGAGCAACACCGATATTTTTGTTTTTCTCTCAGTTTCCTACCAGTCTGTTCTACGTGCTGATGAAACTTGTCAGTGTGTGACCAGTAGAAAAACAAAGAACGGGTCCTGAAATGTTCCCGTGGAACATTTTCTACTAATTGACATTATAGTCAGCAAAGAGTGGGAGGAATTTACAATAATAATAATAAATACGTTTTCTAGTGCGCTTTCTGGATGGCATTGTTGACCGCGTTGGCAGCCTTTGAGCTGTCCTAGGAAAGCATAATTGGAGAAGTGTATCTCTGTTAAAGATGTCATTGCCAGAACAATACAGAGACATTATCTGTGAGTGTCAGGAGCATGGGGGATGAACACTACACTGAAGTGTGGGTAAACAGACGTAAAACAAATGCCAGTCCAGCATCTCCCTTCCTGTGCAGTACCCCTGCCCCACCCTTGAGTAAAGAGACAAGGACCTCTTTTATTAGTGAACAAATGTGAACTCCTCAGTACAGTTAGCAGCAACAAAAGGAATCAAAGCTAGCTTGTATGAATGGCTGTGAGGTTCTGGCAAGGTCAGTAGGCTGCTGAAGCGTGCGGCTGCAGCCAAAAACAGATGGGAGATGGTGCCACAGACACCAGACCGGCCAAGCACCTCTTGTTAGCAGAGGGTAGAAAGGGCAAGACCAGGTTTGGACAGGGGAGGGGTGCAGGGCCAGAGTGGACAGTGGCCAAATCCATTTGGGAATATGTTTCATGGTGATTGCTTGGAAAAGGGTAGTAGCCTGGCTATTGGCAGCTGAGCAGGTGCTTGGTAGGGTCTGCAGTGTTAATGAGTGGCACACGCTGACCTCACATAATGTTTAGGGAACTGCTCAAACAAAAGCACCAGTGAACTTTGAAGGTGTTCAATTAGATGGAACTAAGGTCCTTCTGTCCATTGAAAGATACCAGATTGAGTCCTAATGTTGGACTCCGATGATGATGAATAGATCAGATGGGATTGAGGCAAGCTTTCCTCTTATCAGTGCCATTGGGTTCATTTAAATTTATGTGAGAAAGCCAACAGGTCATGGCACTCAACTCATCATATGATTAATTTTACAATAAATATGATCTATTTTAAGAGTAGGGTTAGGATATTACAGCAAGAATCCTGATTGGCAAGTATGCAAAATTGAAATGCACTCTATTATCTACTAAGTACTCACAAATACAAAAGTAAAACCTGTGATTTTTTTCCCCATCATGTCTGAGAGTATAATAAAAGCATTGCCCAAAATGCCCAACAATGAAGAATTAAAATGACATCGTTAAGAACACTGAATATAGTCATGGACAACAACATTGGATCAATGATAAAGGCTCCACATAAATAGTTCTTTAAGGTTGTCACTGTAGTTACAACACCATTCAAAGTGATCACAAGAATGGAGCTGACTCTGGTCCTGTACCAAATGGTGTCCGAAGACCTATGGCCCTAGTCCGCACATTGCTGAAGTCCTTGTAGCTGTATGAATAAAAGAAAACAAGTAAAGCAGAATTTCCTCTTTGTGCTAATGGCTACACTGTTTTTGTGAAAATAAAAATGCTATGTTTGCTAGCATTGTCTATGACTTGTACCACTTGTGTTTTGCTTACGGTAGTACAAATTTTTGAATTTAAATGCTATCTCTATTGTAGCTTAGGTTTAAATTTTTAAATCACGGCCCTTGCTGTCTTCCCAGCTTCTTTCCCCATGACTGCTCTCTGGAAGTTGAAATGTTTGGACAATAGTGGGATCTGTGTTGTGAATCAGGAGTAAATTCAATCCGGCAGCTTCAGCTGACTGTCTTCCACAGGTTCTGGGGCTATGGATGCATCCGGTTTTGGAGGGGAGCATTCCTCAGGGATTAGGTTCCCAGGTTAGTAATGATTCCCACCCTGAGGCAAGAAGATAATCAGAGGGATCCATCATCCCATCATTTCCACTGGTTTGCATGTCATGGAGATTGATGTGCAATAGCACACAGGAGCCTCATTATTGGTGCACTTTCTTCTTGAACCACTTTTGATAAAATATTATATATAAAATAAAATAACAGTCATCTTTGTTCCTCTCTGGAATGTTATCTAGCATTATGACGACTCTGTCAATACAAGGTGAGTACTATTAGCTAGCTCTCACAATACAAGCTGCTGTGATAAAAACAAAGTTTGGTCAGGAATTTGTGTTGACTCCTTGACGCTGTCTGATGCAAAAAAAAAAAAAAGGTCACCTTATGTCTTTATGAATGTATGATTATACAGAAGTGAAGTGATGCTTGAACAAACTAAAGGACTAAATCATTGCTACAACAATCTCTCTAGAAAGAAATGAATTCCCACTACCACCATTATCAACAGAGAGTCAAACGGCATTGTGGGTACTTTAGGAAAGCGTTAACCTAGGGTTGAAAATCAAGCCCATTGAAAATCATGTGTTAATCAATTAAAGATTCATTTCTTCATTCAGTCTGGATCTTTCCTTTAACATTTCCATCACATCTCTTCTTTAACGTGTATAAATGATTGTACGCAACGCTTAGCTGTAACCTCGGGATGGCTTGCAACTGACCATTGCCTCGGAGTGAAACTTGATAAATGCACAATCTTTTGTCCTCATGTCTTTTGTGCATGTGCACAAGATGGAACTTGTATTGTGGCAACCTGTCATTTTTTTTAGCCTCTTTAGCATTTGTATGATTGTAGAGTTAGTAAACAGCCCAAAAAAAGGATTATTTTACAAAGGAACACCTACATCCTGAATGTGATGAGTTGTAAAGGTACAGCATGCACCGTTGGATACAAGGGCAATGTTAAATTCTTTTCAACCTTGTCCTTTCACAGAAACAAAGACTTGTCTGACTGTGGGGTCGGTTTGAATCATTTTGACAGCCTTTTATTATTGGTGTGTTGTCTCTGGTTGACCAGACAGATGACCATTGTTCACCAATATCTGCCTCACTCCGCGTATTGTCCCTTGACATATGAGTGGCATGCAGCTCCCAATTGCCGAGTCCAGTCACACACACAAGCGTGCACTCATGAACGCAGCATGGGGACAGCTGCCCAGAAAAGGCGTGCTCCACAGGACATGGGAGGGAGGGCACACTCTCCTTCTGATTATAAAACATACCTCTGACATCACATATGTGCACGGATGTGTGCACGTGAGCAAACGGGAGCGTCCTCATGAGGACAAATCACCCATGAGCCAGCAGGACCTGTTGATTGTGGCCACTGGGCTAGAAATAATCCGCCATAGTGCTGCTCTGGAAATTGACAGTTTGGATTGTGGGAGAGAAAGCGGGAAACTTTGCCACTTGAATTGTCCTCTTCTGTCTCTCACAGTGGGTGGCTCGGAGGTCCGGACAGCTTGAGGACTGCGATTGCATGTCTGTGCGTTGTAGGTTATATAACAGGATTAAAAACTCATCAAAAAATTGGCAAAAGAGATTGTATTAGCTGTTGGATTGACAGTCTGTCAGTGAGTCAGACTACTGGGTGTAGTCCATGGACTAGACATGCGAGATTTGAAAATGCCCTCAAGTCAGAGTACAGATGCAAGCCGGAAAAAACAGAAAGGGGGAAAAATGTTAGTGTCACTTTTATCGTGGCTAATTAGTGTGTTCATTTTGTTGCCTTCACTGTAAATGGTGGGGCAGTTAATATTTGTACCAGAGCCTATGCACTGCAGAAATTGGGGAAAATATCTTCAATGTAGTAGCATTTCCTGACATTTTTAATTCTTGAAAGTAAACTCGGTATACTGTCTGAGAGGTATGATCCGTTTAGCCATATTTATTTATTTATTTGCTTGTTTGTTCATTTATTTATTTATGGGGGCATGATGGCACAGCGGGTAGCAGCGCCGCCTCCCGGCTCCAGGGTCCCAGGATTGATTGAGATCTCAGGTTACTGTCTGTGAGGAGTGTTACATGTTCTCCCAGTGTTCACATGAGTTTCGTCCGAGTTCTTCTTACCAAAAACATGCCAGCAGGTGGTCTAGTTACTCTGACTTGCCCCATAGGTGTGAATGAGTGTGAGAATGTGTGCCCTGAGATGGTCTGGCATCCATCCAAGGTGTATTCCAGCCTCACAGTGTTCCCAGGACAGACTGTGGATCCTCCATGATCCTGATCAACTACTTAATGAATATGTATGAATGAATATTTTATTTATATTTAACCATCACTGTTTTTTTTTTGGGGGTTTTTTTTCAAAGCCTTTTTTTGTTCATTCAGAACCTTCAGCAGAAACTTTCTTGTGATCTTCAAACACATTTTGACTTTGCTGTTATGTAACGTCCTCCCTGTGTGCTGAACTTCCTCATAGTCCTACATGCACAAAGGCTAATCCGGGGCTTATGAATGGAGCTGCAGGTGTGCATTCAGGTAAATTCCCCGCCATAAAGGAAGGAGAGTTAACAATATGAATGTCAATATGTCTCTTCCTATCTGCTATTTCATTATCCTTAAGCGCTCGCCACCTGTCCCTTTTGGTGTGCACTTTGGTGTATACTTAGTTTGGGGGGGAAGGTTTTAGAAGACGTTAAGCAAATAAAGGCTTGTGAGGGAATATACCTTTTAAACAGTCAAAAGGATTGGCAGTGATACAAAAAAAATGGATGGATATAAAAGTACCATCTAAAGTCTACTATTTTCTACATTGTAGAACAATACCCAAGACATCAAAACTATGAATAATATATGGAACTGTGTTTCTTCTTCAAAGTAGCCATCATTTACCTTGATGACAGCTTTACACACTATTGGCATTATATTAACCGGCTTCATGAGGCAGTCACCTGGAATGCTTTTCAATTAACAGGTGTGCCTTGTCAAAAGTTCATTAGTGGATTTTTTTTTTTGCCCTCTTATGGTGTTTGAGACCATAAAACAATAAAAAGTAAAGAATAAAAATTCAGTAAATAGCTCTGTGCGACAGCTGAAATATGGGGCGTAACGCAGTTCGTATCTTCAACAAAGAGCAATTTGCAGAACAACTTTATTCAATTCCTGAACCAGATGTCCTGTGGAACATACTGGAAAGTCTCCTCTCTTCCCAGATATGACCGAGAAAGCAAGCTGACTATGTTTCAAAGCAACAACATCTTTCCCGATTCAAGAAACTGCTATTTAAAGTTGACAGCAATAATCATGTAATAATATTTGATCAAATTTACTTTTAGTCTTTGAGTTCGTTACATTCCAGGAACATTGCTGGACATGCTATCAGAAATCTGAAACTGAATAAATAAAAACATGTTTCTTTGGCTTGTAGAAATATGTTAAATGTGGCAGAAATATTGGAGAGGAGAGAGAAGTGAATTATTACAGGGCTGTTTGGCAAAACTAGCATTTTTACTCCGCGTGTATGTTTAAACATCATGCTCCTGACCGACCTTAGCATCGTGATGATGATGCCTTGACTGTGATCTGCCCCATGATAGGACTTTTTTATTACATGGATTAATTATTGTCCACGGATGTCCGAGGATCTGTTTGACAGCATGCAGTCACCTTACAGTTAAAAATTTAGAGAGAAAATCCGAATGCTAAATCCAAAACAATATCTTATGTGCAAAGTAGCACACGATGTGTTCTCATTTGTTTCCCTTCGTCTGTAGTGATGCATTTAACTAGCTTGTTACACATTATTTATTTTTAAGATAAGTTTTTCTTTTAATAATCTTAGCACTGGCACACTGAAGATTTGCGTGCATAAGACATCATGCCGTTTTGAAGATCACGTCCATCTGGAAGTGACATTGGTCTTTGCACATTCAGGCCTGCTTCACTTTGCCTGCATGCTGTGGGTGAGTTTTGGTCGTGACCTTTGACCTTAAGCCTGACCTGCTCTGGGTCAGTAGTTCCTGTGATAGTCTTTGTTCAGATGCTGAGAAGTATTTATTTGATTTACCAGTCCCATTCTCGGTGTCTCTGGGGACGATGGCAGGAAGTTCACATAAAGTCTTTGCTAACATGCTTTTTGTGCAGAATATATAATACAGTGCAAAAGTTTGTATCCCCTATGGTACTGAAAAGGAAAAAATAGAAGTACCTCTGTTTTACAATTTACTTACAGATCAAAAGAACACAATGAGGGAACAAATAAAGCAGGCAAGACAAACTAAAAAAGACAAAATCAGCAGAAAATGCTTTGAAAGGAACCAAAACCAGACTTTTTAACAGACATGTCAAGTGTTAATGAGACAACTTCAATGGGTCAAAAGCTTCACAAGTAAATGAAAGGAGTTAGTTATGAAAGCAAAGGGTGGGCCTGCATGTAATTATATACACATTATAGTACATTCAGAAAAGGAAATACAAACTGTTAAACTGAAATGGTTTTTATTTTTTCGCAATTAAGATGTACTACAGTGTTCATAAAAACACTAAAACGTCACTTTCTGTTAAGGGTGCACAAACTTTTGCACTTGACTCTATAAAAGGGCTGGACAAGATGATGATGATGATGAATTGTCATAAATTGTTATAATACATTTTTATGAGACATTGTGGGTATTGTGATTTCTTTAAAATAACTTCTTTAAAAAAAACCTGAAAGAAATATCGTTGGCAATAAATAAAAGTATCGGCGAATTAATTCTTTAAATGTTTATTTTAAAATGCAGCACTACTATTTTGCTGATGGTTTGTTAGAAAACCTATCTATTCACATAAATATTGTGCATCATACAAGTGTCTTAAAATATTGTGATATTATATTTTTGTCATATCACCCTATGTTGTATGACGGAATACTCTATACTCGACACAACACGCAGTGGGTTGCCTTTTTAAAACCCTCTTTGGGCTTTAAATATGATTTCAGTTCAAAGACTTTGTACTTATGTTTTCAAATCCGGTATCTGAATTGCAGGTTGTGCGGCACTGCTGAGCTCCAGCGTATACCAAGAGGAGCTCCATCTCCATGTTCTGCATTACACTGTGTAACACAGGGTGAACGGCTCTCGTTGTTCTTCCCTCCTTACGACCATGTGACCAGTTCTGTCCTCGGGGATCTCTGCCCGCTTTAGGCACATTACTAGCATTACTAGGGCTGCAAATCTTAATCTCAGGTGTTTTCACACACCTATACGTTGTTTTATTGTGCCCTCGGGAGGTGGTAGTCCAACTAAGATTTCCACTTAATAATAATAATAATAATAATAATAATAAACCCATAGAGCCCATCAAGCATGCTGTGTTCTTGTTGGACGTAGTTCAGGGAGGTGTCATGATCATAAATGGCTGAGGTGAGCAGCTGCGACTTCATTCCCCACCGATGATTTCCCTCTTCACCTTTCTGTTCCTCTAAAGACACTCCTCATAACCTCCTAACCTCGCTTGCACCTGCTGAAAGCTGGCAACTGCTGGATGTGTTGTGTTCTGCGGTCGGTGGAGCCAAAAAAAAGTCATGGTGCAATGAACAGTAGGCTCTCAAGGAAGCGTACCAAGTAGTTTGTACATTTCTAGTGTGACACTTCGACCTCGATGGCCTTTTGCCTACTTCTTGTTGGCTGCAGATGTGGTTATGTTGATAAGGCTATTATCATGGAGGTACAGTGTGAGGTATTAGGGTGTCCACATCCACCCGTGGTTTAAGCCTGAGGGAGTTCATCCCTGATAACTCTCTCCCTTAGCACAGACATGGCCCAAGTAGGAGGAGGCCCTTGATTATCAGGTTCTGTACACGAACAGCTGGCCATCTGGATCTCTTTCCTCTGAACATGAGAGGGCAGGACTATTACCTCCCTCTCAATTACTGGCTTTTAATAATTGGTCAATGGGAATCACATAACATAGAAATGGGTAGGTATTAGGCAATACAAAACAAGATGAACAAATAACCCAAGTGTTTTTTTTTTTTTTTTTTTTTTTAATGGTTCCCACACATAGCTGCCATGTCATTCATTCATCACCTTTCAGAAAGCCTGTATCAACAGATGTGTACCTGTGTATCAGACTGTATGCAACTTATGAACCATGATGTAGTGATATAAGATGTTTGGAGGCTTGGTTCAACCGAGTTCCATGCTGCCAGGATTTAGTTCATTCAGAATGCAGTACCACTGGGCAACCAATTATCCTGAGGCATTTTCCATGAAGCCTTAAGACTCACTCTCCAAAACAACGCTTGACTTTGCCCATCCGTCAGTCAGGTGCTTGCCCAGCTATGCGGAGGTTAATTTTCAAGCTCGGAAAATCAGGTACTCTATCTATAAAATCTGATTAAAGCAGCCCATGTATATTAACCGTTTGAGTGAGGGAGTGTGTAACAAGAGCAACGAATGTCATAGGCTCAGAAGCTGTGGCAACAGTCCGAATCCGTGTGAAGAGCCATGAAAGCCGTGAAACCGCAGCGGCCACCGGCCCTTTCAATCATTCACCCACAGGAATGTCTTTCTACCTCATGCCCCTCTGAGCTTCGTCTTGCTGGACGTTTCTCACCTAACCAGTGAATTCTTGGTTGAACAAATAAGGATAGATTTTTTTCTCTTGCTTTGAGCTGCAGAAGTCCTTTTTCTCTTCAGTCCTATGTTCTCTGTTTTCCCTCTCTGTCTAAAGAAATGTCTCACCGTATTTCTGTATTGTGACAATCATAGTAGAACAAAGGCTAATTTATATAGGTTGGTATTGTATGCAACCTTGGAAAATAACAGGAATGGATCAATTTAGTCATTCATTTTAAGTAAAACTTGATTTTAGAGCTTGTGGGTGCGTAGTGTTGTGTACTGCTCATAAAACCGCAAAAATCATATTAAAAATAAAAAATAAAAAAAAAGCATGTGTCCGGGGATGACTTTTTTTTCTTTTTTTTTTCAACTGTGTGCCAAGCTGCTTTAAGCAACCCATGCTTCTAGTGCATTTGAAATGAAGTTGCAACTTGTAATTTCCCACCTAGAATCAGTACAAAACCACCAGCCGGTAGACGGACTAAACCCTTAAACTAAGAAAATGTTCATTTACTTAAATTAAAATCCACAAATTATGAACTACCAAGTATTAAAACATGAAATGTTTTCAGACATTTTTCTTGACATTTTCTCAGCAACACTGTGGCTTTGTGGGCATGCTGATCAGAAAAGCCCGCAACTCAAAATGATGTAAGAACTTTCAAGGCTTTGACCTGCCCAGACATCACATGACCAGGCATCCCCCCATCAGATGAGGTTTGTTCATTGCCCCAAACCAAGACTACGCCTATCCCTTCTTTTTCTTCCGTTATCAGTTTCTAGTCTGCATTACAGTGACATATCAAGTGGTCCTCCGCCAAAGCTGCTGACTCAGGATGACACTTCTAAACGCATTTAATCAGAACGGCTTTAGCTTCTCACGGCCTGGCGGTCATTCCCCTTTGATCGACCGCTGCTGACCAGAGTGCCTTGGAAAGCCCTTAGCGCTCACGGAGTCCTTGTAGCCCTTCCAGGTGGGATGCAGACAGGTCGAATCACACAACAGAAGGAAGAATGGCGAGTCCTCCATACTCTCTGCTCTTGCCTGAGTGACCCTCAACTGTCAAAAATAGCAGGCTGAATTATTTGGATGAAAAGGGAAGGCTGAAAGGGACTTTCTCATGAGCCAAACCAATAAAAGCTTTTGTGCAATATTTTGAGTTAACGTTTCGAGGCATTGTTTTCTGAAGCTATGTTAAATTCCTGTGTGACTCATTTAGAAAAGTGTGAACATGCCAGTGTTGCTATTAAGGAATGAAAAGAGTCATACTTTTAGTTCTACTCAAGAGACCCTGAAGGTTAGTGAGTAATGTTTTGTAGCGGTGAATTATTCACAAAGGTCGTATTTAGGGCAGAAAGCTGACTCAGTCATACTATTTGTAGACTATTGTTTGTAGATTGAATACTGCTTCACTTATATCATTTTTGGGTGTACACCACATAAAAAAAAACTTCTTAAATGTTTTGTTTGAGTGTATTTAAATCTCTGCTATCAACCTTACCAATTTATGTGGATTTGATTTTAAGGAATGTGTTGTCTGAAGTCAGGGACATTGCCTTTACATTATACTTTTAGTTTCAGTATTTCTCAAAGGACACTTTGCACCCAAGACATTGTTAACTTGTGAAAGTGATAAGCAGGCCCCTTTCCCATGCCTCTGCACACTTATCATTAACTAACCTCTATGAAAGAGTCTGAATGTTTTCATGCTGTTTAGAAGCAGAGGTCATTCTAGTGGAAGTGACAAACTACATATGTAGCGCAGTGTGAAGAAAGTCATTGATTGACGAGTCATGAGTTTTGGGCTTGTGGCTTGGTTTGCTCTCGGTTCAGCAGTTTTGAGAGATGCAATGGATATCTTTAGGATACAGTAAAACAGGGGAAAGGACAAAATACACATACAAGTTGGTTTTTTGAAGGTTTGTCTAGTAGTCTATTTGATGGAAATGAATAACACTGATTTGATGCCATAACCTGCCTTCATATAGGAAAAACTGCATTAAATGTTTAGCATTTGGTTGAAGAATCAAATGAAAGTAGGACCTCTGCTGCACTTACACAATGCTATACGTGACCCTGCTCTGCAAACTACAGTATTAATAGATTAATCTTGTGAAACTTTGGTTGATTGGGTGGGACTTTTTTTTTCAGTATGCAAATGAAAGACAGCAAAAACGTCTCTTTATACTTTCGCCTAGCGTGCCCAGGCCTTGACTCAAAACAACGCAGTGCATTCGATCCTTTTGATATCATTAATCTTTTTCCTGACATCATTGATTAAGCGCCTGACTAATGATGATTTAGTGTCCCTAATTTATCAAAGCCGCATTGTTTACTTCAGATATCAGTCACATTGCTTGGCTTAAGGAAACTCAATTAGGGAAACGGCTTACATGCAGCTTGTTAGGAGGTCTGTCACTTTGAGTAAAACCTTGCATTCTGTGGCAGAGGACCATTCATTTTCCTTTCTTGCAGGTCCGTGCCCTCTGATTGCTTGCACACACACAGTGTTGTGTAGCTCCTCTCACATTGTGGCCCATGTTGTTTTTCAGCTGAGCGCAGCTGCCCTTAGCTCAGGCCTGATAGCGACGGGCCTTTCATCCTCCCACGCAGTGATACGGCGGCTTTGGCCTTTGTTCTCTGAGGTCGCTCCCAGTCCGATGCACTAGTGACTCGACAGAAAAAGGAAAAAAAAAAAACCCTCCACCCCCAGATCCTTCACCCCAAAAGAGAATATAGACGAAGACAAAAGGAAATTTGACCAGGTTACCCATGTGTAATGGAAATGGACACATCGGCTTTCTACGACCGTAAATGGGTAAACGGGACCAACCTCAATGAGATTTTTTTAACCTTATATGCAATGTTCAAAATCTGCAGTTAAGAAAAAGAAGTGGTATCGTGAAATAACTGCACACGCATGAGCTTTGACATGGAATAAGTGATCCAAAAAAAGCCTCCATGTTAAGTTTTAGGACTCTCAAAAATCCCACAGGTATTTGGGAAGCAAATTATGACACAGGAAGTGAACAATGTGTTTGTTCAGAAGACCTAAACAACTACAGGTGTTTAGTAGTAATTAAACTGGGAGTAGAATGGCTTGACAGGACTCAAGGTGTTGTGTCTGAGAGTAAGCAGTAGCCTCACTAAGCGGAATACTGGGAGAGGTGGTGGTGGGATGTGGGGGGGATCAGAGAGGAGATCAAGGGTAACCCGGGACATATTGGAGGTCAGCATACTAACACCCAAGCTCGCCTGGCAACCAGTCCTGGAATGTTCTCACGGGCTGCGCAGGGGAAGTTGGGAGCCCCCAGACAATTGGCTGAGAGTTAATATTGGCCTTCCGGGCCAAAGGTTAAATTTGGGGAGGTCAGGCAGGAGTGCTGGAATGAGCCAGTTTGTAGAAGCGCTGCCTCGGTTTTTATAAACTGTTCCTCTGAAGTGCTCACAGAAGGAGCCAGAGAGAAGAGTAATGTTCCCCCTGCTCTAGAACACCCATTGGGCAACAGCTGGCCTTGGAATTGGGTTACCTCCTTCACACTGTACAAGAGGATAACGCAACACTGTCAGCCATATGCAGACAGATGTTCGTGCCATAAACGGACTTATTCTTCAGACTTGGGCTGGAGGAACATAAAATATTTATTTATGACAGCACAGAGTGAGGTCAGAGTTTCAAAGGCCTTTATACAACAGAGCTATTAAATTCACGAATCAGACGGTGTGGATTAATTTCCTATAACGGCAGCTCTGACGGTAGTCCTGGCTGTAACATAAATGAGAGGTTGTGCTCATTTTAATACTTTAATACTTACTCACACATAGGATGACATGTATGGTGGGCACTTCGTATAATCTAAAGCTAAAAAAATATGGATAAATATATGAATGTGCTGTTAGTTAACAGAGATCATCGATATAATGGAGCTTTCTGTCAGGGTACGTTTAAGAAATATTTAGGGATGGAGTCTCCAGTTTCAGAGCTTTGTAATGGTTAGATGTTTCTTCAGGACAAAGGAGTCTTTGCTTTCCGGTTCCTCGAAAACATGCAAAGCTGCAGTTTTTTTCCTTCAAGGGGAACAGAGTAACAGTGCTATCATGCTATGTTCCCAGTCTTTTGAATTGTAAATTGGTATTCATTCATTCATTCTTTCTTTCGTTCTTTCATTCACTTATTCGTCAGGCCTCACTTTGCCTGCATGATCTTCAGATTTCCAGGAATGATTGACAGCATCTTTCTTCAGTAGCCATGCAGCAGGATCTTAAGAGCCCACCCCCTTCGCTTAGGCTCATGTTTCCCTAAAAAGCTGCAATGCATGAATGGTGCCCTCTTCATATCAGTAGCTCCCTCCTTCATTCACAATTTCTTTACGCCATTAGTCATCTGACCTACACTGTTCAAACAGGGGTGGATGCCAAGATTGCAGAACACAAAACTTTTAGTGTTAGTGCTTTTTATCAATATTTACTTACAGTTCATTTCCTACTGAAGGTGTCAGAGTAAAGGATTTGGAGTAAATGTAAACAGCTCAGAGTCCTACAACAACTTGGCCCGGGGAAGTCGGGAAGGAACCGCAAGAAAATATCTACAGATACTTTATGTAGGTCGGCATAACACTGCTTACACAGTGTTTGTTTTTCCAGGTCAACTTTCTCTGTGTTTATCCGAGTGTTGCATATACCCAAGGCAAAGTGTTGCAGTCCATCAATAAGTTAGCACTTGTAAGTCCTTATCATTTCATTGAACTGTATGCCAGTCATAAAATATTCTTCAGAAGAGAAATATCAAAGAGACCTATCCTTTTTATGGAGTCGAGCATGCATAGTTATCAAGAACAAAGCTCTATTCTCTGTGTCTATTCAGGAATGTTTTACTATAGGGTGTGTACCCGTGGGGCCTCTTAATAATGCATTTAAGCCTGAAACAAGTTGGTCTGGAGGGAAAAAAAACGAAAACTACTGTCATATTTACACAACTCAATAATGATGGCGGCATCACTCATCACCTCTGTGTCAGTTTTTCTCTTTCATTATTTCGAAGTTTGAGCAATTGTCCGGATCATTGACCTAGCTACAAGTAAACGGAAGGATCGGAGAGCCTAAACAGAACCGGTGGCTTTGTAGGCCTTGAATGTAGGGTTGCCAGGTTTGCGGGTTTTACACTAAGTTGGGCTTGTTTTGGAGCAAGGTTTAAAAATAGTCCGTTGCTGCAAAGAGAACCAGAAAGCTAATTATTGCAATGAAATTAAACAATTTCCACAAATGTAGTTTATGGCAAACAAAGGATAAGTGCAGGCAGTGAATCTACGATATACAGGATTTCTGTTGTAAAACGTTTTGCAGAGATTTGAAGATGGAAAGTGGGATTATGGAGTAGATAATACTTTTTCTAGGTGATGATTAAAATGTGTTTTGCAGATACTTCAAATCAGAAATGCGTGCGCACCACGGTGAAATTGTTTCCTGTGCAAAGTGTGAAAAAAGACGAGAAATGGGCTCCCTTGGGAAACAATGCAAAACTTGGTCTATATGCAAAGACTTTGCTGAGACTTCGCAACCCCGCTTGAATATGCTTCTCTGACAAATATGTGTAGAACTTGCTAAAAAGCAAAGACCTGATCCAAGGTCAGCATCCTGGCCTCTGCTTGACTGATATCACCTGGACTGATTGTTAAACCTGATTTGACCTGAAGCGAACCAAAACAAGCATGGTGGCCATTACACCCTGTCACCTCCCTGTCCCGTACACGTCCTCGATGTTAGAGAGACGATTTGAACGTCTCACCTCTGACAGCTGACCCCTGTAGTTGTAGGAGGGCTACCAGATGACACAATGAAGGAGGAAGAAAAGATTACCTTTGGGAATTGTCATCCCCCAGTGGGTACAAGTTCTCCCATGGGTACTGATATTGCTAACAAGTAAAGAAAGCTAGAGTTATTCTAAATTATCCTCAATGGCTTGTGTTAATTGCTAGTTGAATACGTTGGACAGCTTGTGTTTTGAATTTAGAGCGAATCGTTTGAATTTAAAACGTTTTTGGCATTAAATGACTTCAAAGTCATCATTGACTTTCCTTGACGTGTTAGTGGTCCTTGCACTAAAATGTTGTCCTACAGCATAGACCCTGGATAGCAGAGTTCAAATGAACAAATCCGATCTGCAACAAATTCAGATCACTCGCAGTTTTGAATAAAGTAGGTCATGATTATAACAGATAACAGGGAACAATATCCACTTAGGTTATTATAAAAACAGCAACTATTTAGGCATATTATTTTATAATTATTGCTGTAATTTTGTAATTATTGGATTTTTGCACACCTTGACATTCATTTTTTACTTTATTTTATTTTAACTAGCAGATAATTGTTAATAGCTGTGTATTTCTTTCTGTAGATTGTTTTGTAGAAAAAAACACCGTCACATCCTTCAAAGCTTAGCAGTTAAAAAAATATTGTATTGGTATCGATATAAAAAAATTCAGCATTGCTATTGGAAAAGAAACAATACTATTGTGGCGTCTCTAATTTTAAGAAACTTTGCGATAAACTTGACTTGAGAAGTCAAATCATCATTAGTGCATTGTCACTCTTGAGCATTAACACACCCTTGGAGGGGAAAAAAGGGTGTCAGATATTTTGTACTTATCAGGAACTGACAGATGTAAACCCCCTGACACGTTTCACAAGAAAAAGCCCAGAAACATCAGCTTAAATAATAGATATCCATAGCATATCTCAAAGCATACGCAAAACATACCCACTTACACCCATGCAGAACTCATCTGCCCAGCTCACGTGTTCTGCAACAGATTGAAGAATTATGGATTAAAATGTTTGTTGCATTTCACTGAAGCGTACCCTAATGAAATAATTATGTCATCTTTCCATGCTGTTACTTTCTATATATGATTTACTTTTATTTTAACATAAATTATTGTATCAGGTTGAGGTCACACTATTTAATTTGGCTATTATATATGTTGAATAGTCGGAAAAAAATTCGGACTCTTATTTAGGAATAACTGGCTTGGAATGGACAAACTATCTATTTGGGAATGCAACTCGGAATACATGTTACATTATATGCTGATTGAAAAACTTCTAGGAATTTTGGTAAGTAGCGTTTCACTGTATAATTTGGAATATCACACCCAAGAATCAAAATAGACTTAAATAGAAACATTTCTAATATTGTTTGAAATTATTAAAGGGATATGGATTATCATGAAGGAGGTGCAGTTCAGTGGCATTTCCTCAAGGTGGCGCTTGTAATCCAATTGCACTGGTAAAACACATGAGAGTGTGGGAGGGCTGGGAAAATAAATGAATAAACGGGGGATGAGGCTCATAGACTTACTGTTTTAAGACCTGAATGACAGCTTCTCAGGTCTTGGCTCTGATAGTCATTGCCTCCCACTGCTACAATTAGCATTACAAGTGGGTGAGCAGGTAAGCAGGTAAAACAATGCGCAACACACACACACACACACACACACACACACACACACACACACACACACACGTCCACCCACGCACAAGTTTACATGGCTACTTGTTTTCCAGAATTCCTAAGATACTTCTTAGGTACACTATACAAGCACAATGATAATGTTCATGCTCTGTATATCAGAGGAGAAACTTTTATGACTCATAAGGCACAGCAAGGCACTGCTTGACCTACACCAGGCCAGCCAACACATGGCATGCTGGAGTGCCAAACATGTGATGTGGAACTTTACCGAGGTCAAGAGAGTGGGTAAAATCTGTAAAGTTTGATGAATGGTATCAGTTATAACGGAATGAAGAGCAAGACCCGTTCGATGGGAAGCTCAGTCACTTCATGCAGTTTTCATGCTGTAACCAAAGCCAGCTTCATAGACTTTGCATCCCAAATCAACTTCCAAATCCGATGGAATTCCAAGCATCAGTCAAGAGTATCTGTCTGGGAAATCAGCTTGTCTTATACGCTTCCTACAACTGCCTTTTGTTCAGGGACATCCTCTGATGTTGTTCCCTCATCAGTGTTGTTTACTGTATGATCCTCGAGTATTGTGTCTGTGGGTGTTTGTGTGTATATCTGCACATGTTTGGTGTTTGAGTGTGTAACGGGGGCAGCGCGCATTCCTGGCTTGATGCACGTCGGTCTCCGTACACCCCTCCCTCATGCAGCCTGCTTTCCCCGCCTGCTTGTTGCTCTGGGTTCTCATGGGACAGTAATCTACAACAAAGACTTTCCAGCCCACACACTAGGCAGGGGTAATGCTCCCACGTAAGCTCTCTCCCCCAAGCCATGTGCTCTCGGCCTAGCATACAGCATGTGGTCCGGCTAGCTTACCAGCGCAGTCTTGTTAGCAGGGCAGAGATGTTTGCTTTTCATTGGATTCACTTAGAAAACCTCTCACAGATAGACTTTTAACTCGTTCAGACCTGCAACGATACCGGTGAAGTCCACATCAAATTGCGTAGAAGGCAGACGCTGTTGGGTCGGCCGCGTTCTTCTCTTAAACACAGTGTTGAGACTAATAGGAGTAGGAGGGAGGCCATTAATAATATACCCTGTTGTGTTGGAACAGTGTTTTGCTTTCCGCTCCTCCATGTCGTCGCCTTTACTAGACGTTTACATACTGATTCCTGGTGACATACTATTCCGTGGCTTTCCACTGAAGTGCACAACAGCAATGCTTTAAGATCATCAGTTTCCACTCACTGGGATGATTATTGGCAAATCTGTCTGTGTCCAAGTGTATGCCTGCACGGAGCACCTCTAAAGTTGCTGAGTGCGTGGCTTTGAAATCAGTCCCCACCAAGATCGTTCTGCTTTCTCAAGCCTCCACCCACATCAGTCCGATAGAATCCACCCTCTCATGACGGTCGTACTGGTCAGTTGGATTTCTCCCCCTCTGCCGTTTCTTAAATATTGACTGTAATTGCATAAAAATGCCTGACAATACAGTTGAAGAAGCTTCCCACTTCAGTTGAAGCCAAGCAGAGAGCTCTGATCCTGTAAAGACTTTGTGAACCCCCATGCTGCTGTGAGAAGCCCAAACAGACACTTTTTCCCCCCATGTGCTCCACTGGCTCGGTTAATTTGAGGGAAAATGGCTAGCGATTAATGTTTTTTTTTCCCATTGGAAAAATATGGAATGAAATTGAGAGATGCTCTTGATAAAAAAGAATTTGTTTGCAACTCAGCACTCCATGTATGAAGAATATGAATTCCCCCTAAAACATTTAGCACCAACACACTTACTTTGTTTGATGTGTCTATAAAAACACATGCCTAGCTGCTTGAAGATACTCAGACACTATAACAAAGCTTATATTGACCACTGAGAACTTTTGGCCAACTGTGCACTGAAAAGAAGAATACATTTGTTCTGCAGGCATTTTCCAAAGGATTTAATGAGTTAAAAGGACATTCTTGGGTGTATACACTTTTAGCTTTTTCAGTTCCTGATTCTCTTAAAAGGATTGCACAATAGTTTCACTGAAGAACAATTGAGACATGAGAAAGGTGCCTTGAGCTTTTTGTGAATGGTGAAAGCTTTGGGGGGTGTGGGGGCGAGACACTGTAGGGATTGGTGGACCAGTCAGAAGAGCTGTAATGCGACTGGTCGTCTTTTCTGGAACACGCGCTTTGTGATTGGATCAATGAGAAAAGCTCCTGCCTCTAACAGGAGAAGACTTGCAGTGTTGCTGTGTGTGTGTGCATGTGGCTGTCTGCTGAAAGAGAAAGATTATGTTTCTGCATCTGTTATTGGACCAGCCGCTGGGTGAAACCACAAAGCGAAGACATTCACATGTCAGTAAACCGTGGAGACTTGATGGTTATTTTCCACTTCCACAACTTTTGAGTTTTTGACAGTGAGAGCAGAGAAAAAAAAGGAAGTGTAATGTAGCAGTGGTGGTGGCCATGCTTCCTTCCTCTGTCCGGTGTGCTTTATGAATCGATCCCTCTCATGCACAAAACTTGTGTCACAAGCCGATCATTCAGCTCTTCACTGACCTCCAGTACAGTGTGGCAACCTTCATCGCAGTCACTAAGCAAGAAGTCGGCAATGCAACCTTCCTAGATGGTTATAAAGAAAAACAGGTCTCACTGACACACTGCTTAGAAACCACTGGTTTTAGTAGGTTTTCATAGTATAACCATCTAACCACTTAAGACAACTGGTGCTTGTCATTGGCTTGTACTCTTCAATTAATCTCTGAGCAAATACCGTTCCCATGCACGCGTTTTAAAGAAGGCAGTTGCTTTCCAAGGTGATAAGACCTACCTAACAAGTCTACCTTGAATGTGTTTGTTCTGACTTGTATTTGTGCATCTTCACATATAGGCCAATTACTTGGGATTTAGCAAATATGTCACATAACAGCATGAGGTGCTTGGCCAATCTTATCTGGTTCTAACCCCACTTTGAGAAGCATGGCTCTTTGAGAGCTGCAGCTACCATGACCTTTCAACTCTGCTGCTTCGGTTGCAATTGGAGTGGCCGGACGTTATTCAACTTGTGTAACGAAGGGCTTCACTCCAGTTGCCCGTCTTTGACGCGTCTTTGGACTTGTGGCTGAAACAGTCCAGTGACTCTGAATGAGTGGCACAGTGTTGCTGGAGGAAGCGGTTTTGTGGGGTCAGGTGAGGGGTCAGGAATATTATAGACTTTATGCCCACAAGCAGCCAAAAATGGCCTCACAGTGAAAGGTTAGTTGTCGGTTTTTATATGCTGGCCTATTTGCCCCATTTATCAAACTGACTATAATGGGTTGCAATGGTTTTGTTTCTCCACACAATCGAATCCCAAAGTAAAGGTGCGAGAAAGTGCTTATTGAAGATGCCTAAATGAATGGGCTTGTGTTGAGTGTCTATTAAATAATGAATCTTTCAGCTTTGAAAGATGCAGAGGTCACCTTTGCTAATTCAGTAACCTGCAACTTGTGCCTCGTGCCAAGGTAACTCACATGACCAGATGTCCAGGGCTGCATATGATGTAATGCATCCATCAGCATAGGACTGCTTGAACTTCAGGTTGTCCTCATCCATGGGTGTGGGTGGAGATGTCTGGAGAGCAGAGGCAGTTTTCCCTGAGAAGGCCTTGCTAATCAGGGACACATGGAGAAAGAAAGCGAAGGCTGGGATGCAGGGATATGTATAACTATCTGGCGCAATCAGTGCATTCAGTGATCCGGATCAGCTGCACATCCAACATCTGATGACAGCGGTTGGCACTTTTAATTAGCTTTTGCTCAAAAAACAGTAATGAAACATCATGTTTCTGTAGCTGAAGAAAACCTCTTCACAATCTTGGTTAACCTGATTTGTTGTATACCGATTTCACCATGCTGCTTTGTCCTATCTTTTTGGATTCAGCCCCACAGCTGGAAGTTCTCACATTTTGGCCATGGAAGAGTTTGGTTACCACATTAGAAATGCTTTTGTCCCATTCACGGAAAATCTAAACTTCACTGGGTTGAGGGCCTTTTTTTTTTTTTTTATAAACTATGACAATGAATGCACTGTATTGAATTTTAGTATCCAATACAAAGAAAGATAATCTTATGTACAAAAATGATACAGTGTTTACTTGGACAGCTCAGTAATAAGCCGAGCCAAAAAGAGTTCAAATCACTTGTTAATAGTCAGCTGACCTATATAATGGGAAAGACCTTTCAGTTTTCCTTCCTGCTGGAACTGCCAAAGCTGAGAATAACGCCTTTGGCATGCAAGCTTTTTCAACAAGATATTTAGTTTATGAGACATCGCACTTTTGCAATCCAGGGACATGCTCCACCAGGTACCTGAGGGTGTAGCACTTTGGAAATGGATGATATGACTACTGTGAATACAATGAAGAGAACGTGTTCTCAAGAAATGTGCCTGGCCCACACATTAATGCAGTTGTATGCAGTGACATTTGGCTAAGTGCACTGATAAAAAGAAAAAAAAAAAGAAAAAAAAAAAAAGAAGAGAGAAATAGGCATGAGAAAGAGAGAGGACAAGAGAAAGGGGGAGGAGGAGAGAGAGAGCAAAAAAAGGCCCTTGTCCAGACGGCAAGCACATGCTCATGTAACAGGAGTCCTGAATTCCACAAGGCTTACTGACTTTTACTTCCCATTAAGCAGGGGGAAAAGAGAGTGGCTGAGCTGTGGTGGGGGTTAGAGAGCCTGGCAAATCTGATCAAATATCAAATAGGGGGACTTCTACCGGCCCACTCAAAGCCTTGGGAACATCTGATTGGATCTGATTTCCAGCGGAGGCCCTTCTGATGCGGCGCGTCCCTGTGAAAGACGATGACCTGGGGAAATGAGCTGCTTGAGCCGACCTCCTGGTCTTACCTTAAGGAATGTGACTGCAGCCTGCAACCACACTGGGCTCCTTTTGTTATTGTTTGTTTAGTCTATTCTTATCATTTCTTTTGTTAATTGTTAATGCTTGCCACCGACTGCTTCCACTTGTCCTTTTTGTCACAAGAGCAGCTGATGTTGAATAATCCAACACAGAAATGTCATTGACCCAATCAGGGCCGCAACCAGGATCCAAATTTTAGTGAGGTCCACGTTGCGGAAATGTCTTGCAGTTAATATACTGTACTTACACACTTTTAATTGTACTACGCCAGTTGGTAATGTTACCCTTGCATTTTTCTACAAAACCGTTTTAATTTTAGTCAAGTGAAACTCAAGTACTACTATGATTTCATGATTTTAGCGTCGGAAAATTGGAAATTTGCATTTATCAGAATCAAACTGGAAAACAGGTCTGCTGTTTGGCCTTGCACATTTAAAAAAAAAATGTCACATTGTACTGGTTTCATTCTAAATGAGTAGAGTAGAAATCTTATTATTAATTCTATTTATCTATCGCAAATGATAGAACTGAGCTGTGATGGTTTTGTATATTTTTTTTACGTAAAAATCGTTTTCGCTAAACAAACTTAGGAAAACATGTTACACCCAGTATTTAATATGAAAATTCATCAACATTTTGTCTGAAAAAGATGAGCATTACCTTTTCTCCAAGCGCCTGGTGGTTACCATTTAAACCCTGTATATATATACTGTATATAAACCTTTGTGCAGACTTCGGTGCCTGCATTGCTAGTTGTGGCCATGGACACAATGGGTCATTTCATTCATTCATGTTGTCTGTTTATTATAGTGTTTTCAACTTATTTGCTGACTTTAATCTCATTTCATTTTGCTTGGGTGCAAAAATTGCAGTACATGATCTGTATGACCATTAACTTTCTCAACAATCATCCTATTGCTTCACTTCCTACTGTGGTTAGGACATATACAGTACATGACCTGTTGCTTAGTTTTTTTGTTTCTTTTTTTCTTATTGTGGCCCAAACTTATATTATCTCTATTAAAATCTAATTGCATCTGGTTCTCTAAATCAGTCTTTCTCAATGTGTGGTCCCCGGGGGTCTTTTATTTTATTTTATTTTTAAATTGTATTACATTGATGGACATCACAATCTACCTTTATCAAAGCAGTTATACTGTATGTATGATTAAGTTCTTATAGTTACTTGTTATTTGAATGAAATGGAATTCATCCAAACCTCACTTTAAGACAATTAGCCATATAAATAATGTCTACTTGGACTGCCAGTGGAAAATCCAGGAATAAAAAGCTCTCTGGTCCTAATAGATAGTTTACAGGAATTTAATAAGTGAGCATAATATTTGAATAGTTGCTTAACGGGCATAACATAAATCTGGACTGGTTCTGTGGAATGTATTTTACCATTAAAAGGGTCCCTGGCTGCACAAAGCTTGAGAACACTTTGCTCTAAACTGCTAAGTTTGTAATTTGCTTCCTAATTGCCTTCACATAAGGAAGTATAAAAGCTAGGTGACATCATCTTGGGCTTTCTATGCCAATCTGACTACATGGATTATAACTACACATATCTTTAAGAGCGAGTCATATTAACCTTGCTGCAACTTCAATATATTTATAAGCCCCAGTGTAATAACTTGCAGGTTGCACCCAAAGGTAGCGGACTGTGTGAAATGGTGTTTAGATCCAGTTACAATGAGAATTATAAGTAAGTTCCAGAGGCTCTGAAACCACCCAGTCATGACTCCAATGGCAAATATCGTAGTCTTTAACTTTGGTGCCTTTTTCCATAGCACGGCCATTGTGTCTGGGATTTATTCCTAGCGAGCAGTTTATATTGGTGCGATACACTTAACCCAAGTCAGTAGAGTGACAAGTTGAAACACGGTTGTTTTGCTATAGGGCAAGCCACTCCCGGAAAAGGTTTAAAAAACATTTAACTCGATTCCAAATAGCTTCTTATTGCTTGCTTGCTGTGTCAAATTCAAACATAAGAAAAAAAGTAGATGCTATTTGTGACTTCAGTTGATAATGCGAAGTTTGATGTAATTGCATCCTGTGCGAATCAAGAGCATTGCACTGTTGCAACAACAAAAAAGTTTGCACATCGCTGTTATTTATTCATTTCAACGTTCTGCGTCATTTTTACTCCATCAGATTGTGTGCAACAATTTTCTTCCCTTTTGTCTCTTTGTTTCTCCTGCTAATATTAATGCTAATTCATGATCGCTAACACCACAGACAGGCTGAGAGTCAGCTGACCGGTTTTACTTCTGCAAGCTCAGGATAAACTTCTGAATTGCATTCAGTTCTGCAATGGGGACAGGAGGCTTGAGGTTAGAGGGGACAATAGGCAGGCAGCCATTGATAAAAATAGCTTAATGTCGTTAGGACTTGATAGGAAATCACATGAAACCATAAGTGGGAACCAACGACAGACATGCTGACAAAATGAACCTGCAGGGAGAGGCGGGGGGAGTCATGCTCAGAGAGCGAAAGGAGGGGGGGTATTGTAAAGCCACCACAAATGGTTTCTACCCATCCGGTTTCTTGAATGAATGAAAGGGTTAGGTCATTTAGGGTTTCTCTGTCTTATCTTAAATCCTGTTTTAGTGTTCGGAGGATGCCTCCCTATCCTGTGGCCTGAACTTTTTTCTCAAGGAAACACTGTGGCCTTTGTAATTTTATGCGCCGTCTAAACGCTTCATGTACAAGAGATCGTGGAACGTAATGCAGGGCGCAATAATAGTAATTAGGATTTGATGATTTTTTTTTTTTTTTTATAACTACAATAGGCTGTAGAGGGAATGCTAATTTTCCACATGAACATGGATAGTATAAGAGGCAGACTGTTTGTGTTGAGGAAATTGAATAGCTTTAGTAGATGTGAGAGGAAGAAAACAGTACACAGCCTTAAGCATTGGGCTGAATAAAGAAGGCATTGTCAATTAGGCATCTGGAGAGAGTCAGCCTGCTTTGTAGCTACAATAAATGTATGGCAGACTGCAATGGGATTTATCTGAGACACGGTCCACAGTTGAGCTGACGGTAAGTGTTTGAATGAGTGTGAGAACGACAGACAACAGTAACACATATTACTGAACACACTACATCTGCAGAGAAGCTCATGAAAGAGCTTGGACAGAGAAAAAAGATGACGGACGGCGGGCCGGATATCCCAGGTAATTTAAAACAAAAGACCTTGGGCAGACATTTCTGACAGTAAATCTCTCCTCCTCTGTGGATGACAGCCTGACTCAGCCCTGCACACAAGCCTATAATTTAAGCAAACTGGTATCTACATTCTAAGGCGCTACCATCTCAGGATTGTATGAAATCACAGGAGGGTCATGGAGGCAAACACACACTTTCTCCTTGAGCATGCTATTCGCTAACAGGGGTGGACAAATCAGAAATTTATTAGCTAGCCTACCAGGTAAATGGAAGCTCCAGTGTGGAGTCCATTGTCATGTGCTAACATAATGCAATATCTTATGGCGAGCTAGTCAGCTAGTCAAGTGCATTGATAAAGACTAAACAAGTGTTCACAGTGCAAACAACAAAGCAATAGACAATACAGAATCTTGATTTCAGCAACAGACAGTCGGCTCAAATGATTCCTCAGGCCACAGTTTTTTAGTGTGCGTGGTCCGACATGTGATCAGTTCCCTACTCACATCATTCGTTCCTACAATTAGTTCCAGTTTACTGTTCAATGTGCAAAAATGGAAAGAAAGCAATGAATAACATTGATTATCTTGTTAAAATGGAACCTGTCGAGGGATGGGGTATTAGGCAGCAGGAGAACACTCAGTTCTGAAAGTTGATATGTTGGCCCCATCATGAGGGCCAAATTGTAATGATTAGATAACTAGAGCATCTATAAAACGGCTGCGTATCGGGGCTACATAGCTGCAGAGCAGTCAGAATGTCCGTGCTGAACCCTGTCCACAGCTGAAAGTACTTACAATGGACATGTGAACATCAGAACTGGACCATGGTGCAATGGAGATGATGAATCACATTTTCTTTTACATGTGGACAGCTAGGTCCATGGGCCTTGCTCACCTGGGTAAGAGATGGCACCAGGATGCAGTATGCGAAGAAGGCAAGCAGACAGAGACAGTGTGATGCTCTGGGCAATGTTCTGCTGGGAAACCTTGGGTCCTGGCATTCATGTGGATGCTCCTTTAAGTGTTCCACCTACCTGAACATTGTTGCAGACTAAGTACACCCCTTCATGGCCGCGATCCTCCCTAATGGCAGTGGCCTCTTTCTTGCAGCCACACTGCAAAGATTGCTCAGGAAGGGTTTGAGGAACATGACAAAGAGTTGGGAACTGAGAACTATTGGGAAGATTTATCCCGAAGTCTTATTAAAGTAAATTAAAAAAAAATTATAATTTTGTACTGTTTGGTGCATTATTTAATTTGTACTCAACTAGTTCACTTTCTGCCTACTACACACCTACTAACTTTACTTCATCTAAAGTCTTGGTTTAACGCATCTGTTTCTTCATCCATTTGCACTAAGGCAGTCGAGGCATGCAGGTCACTGCCCAGGCCACATTCCTTTACCACATTTACTTACCAGCATAGTAACACTGTTCCTGAGTCAGTTTCTCGGTCAAAACAGTCACCTCGAGTCCATTGTAGCGGACGCCGCTGTGGTGCTAACCTGAGTGGGATGTGCAGTAAAGCAGAGCTCATTTCCTCCATTTGTGCAGGGAGGCAGCCATCCCTAAAGACAAATCAAAGCAAACACCAACCTCACTGGGAAATATGTAACTGACAGTGTGAAGACCAGGGCCTAATATTGACATAACAAGTGTCCAGGCGACGTGCACCAGTTCTTCTCACGCCCACTCACGTCAAAATTCCACGTTTCCATCACAGAACTAACTCATGTGTAACTCATCACTGAGAAGCGTGGGATTGGTGTGTGTGTGTGTGTGTGTGTGTGTGTGTGTGTGTGTGTGTGTGAGAGAGAGAGAGAGAGCTCATCTTCTGTGCAATAGTCATTCTTACCTCCGTTTGAGAGGGAGCATACTAAATAATTTATCAACAGTCACTCGGCTAAGTTCCGTATGGTTTATTAGCAATCTTGGTTTGGTGTTAGAACTTCAGGCCCAATGAATTAATTAAAACCCGAAAAGTCCAGGTACATAAAATTCCTTGCTTACAAACATCTGGATGATCAACTGGCACGACTAAATGGTGACAAAAGCTGTCTTTTCATGCTTAATAACCAAGGGTGGTTTGTATACATGGGTTAGCAGGGCTAAGTCCCACCATTTCAAATGTAAAAGTGAAATCAATAAAAGGTTTTTGGCATCCGCATCACCTTATCTTATCTTATCTTATCCATTTTGGTGACGTTTCCGTAATGCATCATCATTAAGCGTGCTATGGGCTCAGGTGTAATGAATGTGAATGAAGTAGCTTATTTACACTATTATTATTTTTCCCCTAAAATATGTTTGGAGGAAAAGCTACAGATTAATAGTCTAAGCATGCATTGTCTAATCCAAGTACAAATTACACAAAATGACATATGACAAAACAAACACACATATCCAGAGCAATTTACAGATAATAATAATAATAATAAGTAATGAGTAAATACAAACAAACAAACAAAACAAACAATATATATATATATATATATATATACACGACCAGTCAAAAGTTTGCACACCCCTACTCTTTTTCATAGGTTTTTCTTTATTTATTTCTTGCTTTCTACGTTGTAAAACATTACTGAATCCATCAAAACTATGAAGCGACACGTACGGCATATACTGAATTATGTGGGAAACAAAAAAGTGTAAAAAAACTAAACATGTTTCATATTTTAGATCTATCAAAGTCGCCAGCATTTCCCGTGATGATGCAATCGGCATTATCTTACCCGGCTTCATGAAGTCGTCACCTGGAACGCTTTTCAG
>JAQQZR010000007.1:19114577-19142478 GCA_030068235.1 Notoglanidium macrostoma
ACAACCGCTCGACTAAGTAAAGAGAAACAACAGTCCATCATTATCCAGTCTCTTTTAAAGTCATAAACATAAAGAAAAACATTGAATTAGAAGGTGTCCAAACTTTTGACTGGTAGTTTATATTAAATAGCATCTGAACTGAGAAATAAAAAGACTTTTACATGTGACTGTCTTGTCTTAGTCTGACTAGAATCACTAGAAATCCTTTGATGGTTATTTATTTCTCTTTACAGAGGACATACAGACATTTCACAAAAGAACTTTCACTTTTTCGACGCCTCTTCACAAAAAGAAAGAAAAGGTGTCATTATAGCTTTGTCGAGCGTGTTATTTATAGCAGGTCAAGCTTCATATGTAAATGACGAATGTTTCTCCGGTTGTATTGTTTGTTACATAATGAGAAACGAGTGCAAACTTTCACTGATCAGTCTTGATTTGACCTGGGTCATCTCTTTCACTTTTATAACAATGCAATTGTATAATTTATTTCATGATACCCATAAATCTTATCTTTATTTTAATTATTAACAAACAATATTGAATAAAGCTCCACAAACACCCTTTACCTGCTTGGAGCCAGGGTAGGTGGGCCGGACGTCAGTGATTAACCCTTTAACCCTCCAAAGGCCTTTTTAATCACTTGGTAACGCAGCTTTTAAGAACGATATCTTGTTAAAAAGGTGTTGAAGAATCTTACTTGTTTTATTTACCACCAAACAAACATTTTTGCTGCTTCAAAGGCAATGTACAGAACTTTGTTTTTTATTACATGTTCTCCTTTATGCATTATATATAATATAAAATCTATATTACAATTTATTCACATTTATACAAAATGTAATGTTTATATGTAAGAAATAAGATTTAGAGACCGTTTAGAGACTCATAATAATTATAATACAAATGATATTACAATGACTTACACAAATAATAATTTGTGGTGAGTGTTAAATAAATAAATAAATAAATAAATAAATATGGTGAATGCTCTAAATACTGTAATTAAATACTGTAAATTAATAAATAATACATAAATAAGTAAATGCTGTAAATCCTGCAAATCAGTCAATCAATTAATTAATTAATACTGCAAATAAATAAATAAATTCATAAATACTTTAAATGCTACAAATAAATAGACAGACAGACAGATAGATAGACAAGCAAATAAATAAATAATTAAATACATTTTAATCTTGCCCCAAGGAACCTTTCTAAAACTGTATAATCTCTCACATTTGAAAGATGTTTCAATTTCAAATCACACCAATTTTAGTTACTGAGAGGTAAATTTCACCATGGAAAAATATTAGCTTATGCTAACTAGCTTTATTCCCAGTCCCTCACATTAGCGAGCATGATAATAATTCTAAACATTCTCTGACTAAACTAGCTGAATGCTAATAGCTACCTGTCACAATACAACCTGCAGTAATAAATACGAAGCGTATACAGTAGAATAACAGGGATGGGTACTAGTTCTCGTTCTTGCCGTCATATCTGTTGCAGATTCAATTTTTTTTAGGAATTTCGTTTGAATACCTGAAGGTGTCTGATGATAAAAAGTGACCTTATGACTTTGCAAACATGTGATTTAAAAAAAAAATTTGTGCGTAAAAGTCAAAATATTGTCTGAACGTAGAGTCACTTAAAACCAGACTTAAGTACAGTAAATTTAAAAAGTGGCTCAAGTAGTTGGCATGTACTGTAAATGTGGGAGTCGAAAGACCTTTTGTTTTAAACACATTTACTCTGACTAAATATGACTTTTATGAATTGATTAGAGAAACTGAGGCTAGTACAGAGTTCGGAAAGAGCATTAATAACACATGAATAGCGTTAATTTACACCGTCTGCCTGTGGCGCAGCAAGGCTCGGTATCTTTGCCTGATGTAGGAGGTGTGAGGATTGAGACTGCTCAGCTCAAGAGAGGCCCTCTTTTCTTACTCGTACTTGAACTCTGCTGGACCCCGGAGGGACGAGCTCCTCGTTTCATCTGTCCCTTACCCAGGAGGCCGAGCGGGGCCTCAGGTCCAGATCCCTCTGCACTGTCTGACATTGTCGCCTAATCCTTTCTCTTTCTCTCTCACAATTGCTTCCACCCATCGCAGGATTTGACTTCTTTCTCTTTCCCCAGGCCTTCTTTATTCGCTCTCGCTCACCTCCTCAGCTCCTTAAGTCGCGTCCGTGCCCTCGCTGGGTGCTGCTTTTTCTCTCTATCCCTCCTTTCACACCCCCAGCTCTCATCTTTCCATAGCTCTTCCTCTGTGGCCTCAGCTTTTCCTTTTTACTCCTCTGAAATCGGGGGGCTTGAGTGAGTGGCTCTGCTGTTGGGGGATTATGTGCTTAGTTTGTGACCATGCGATTGTGTCATGGGTGGACCGAGGAATGCAGTAGTCGAGGGACAGGCTGAGGTAAAGGACATAGACTAGGGGTCAGCAAAGACGGGGACAAAGAAGGCGTGAGGCTTTAGGTTTTCTTTTTCGTTTTTATTTTGTTATATTGTAGTAAACATGACGTAAACAGGAAGTTCTTATACATAGTCACAAGTAGCCATTCCCTCCCACATATCCACACCCTCCTGACCACACCCAGGAAAGAATACATAAATACATAAACACATGAATACAAAAATACTTGTATACATGCATGCGTGTATAAATTTAAATATGAATATAAATAAACTACATTGATAAATGATTTCCTAAAAATTACCCCATAAATATCCATCAATATCGCTTCTCCATTAAGGGTCGTGTGGAAGCTGGAGCCAATCCGTCATATTCCTCTTTTACTTTTTATTCTTCTTTTAATTAATTATTCAATTCAATTCAATTTTATTTCTGTAGTGCTTTTAGCAACAGACATTGTCACAAAGCAGCTTAACAGAAGTATATAGATTCTGAATATAAACTTATTAAACTCTAATTTTATCTGTATATTGCCCTTTATATCCCTAATGAGCAAGTCTGTGGCGAAGGTGGCAAGGAAAAACTCCCTGAGACGGCAAGAGCAAGAAACCTTGGGAGGAACCAGACTCATAAAGGGACTCCATCCTCAGTTGGGTCGCACTGGATGGTGTGATTATACCACACTTGTGTTATAAGGTCAAGATTTGATTGCAAGACTGTTCGTAGTACTTTGAGTGCTGTTCCATTGTAGCAGAACCGCTCATCAACAGCAGTCCAACGCCGTCTTCACAGTTCTAGGTGTGTGTTGAGGCAGTTCAAATGGTGCCGTCCTCAGCAGGAGCAAGTGGGTTCCAAGTGATGACTCCAACCAGGAGTAGGACACCAGGAGTAGATCAGGCAGGTCCGGAAAGCAGAAGGGGGCAGGATCACTGGAATCTCGGGAGTAGCATGTGCAGATGGACAGAGAGAGAGAGAGAGAGAAAAGAAAAAGTAAATTGTTATATATATATATATGTATATAGTTAGTTTAGTGTATAATAACACTGTATTCGTCTAATATTACATGCCTATATCTTGGTTAAACCCTTGTATGGGCTTGCATATTTCATTTCTCATGAACTATTTTTTTAGGCAGTTATATGGAACTTCTGCATTCTCCTGTCCATCTGATGAAATTTTGCACATAATACACTGTCTTCATTTTTCTTCTCACAAATGCTCCGTTATCCTTGCTTTCATGTCAGTTTCATTTTTTAAATCACATGGATTTTATGCCCCTTTAACCTCCCATACCCAAGAATGTGCATTTGTTACTACAACACATGCTCATTCTTAATCATTACATGATTTTAATGGATGCCAGGGGAAATATGCTCTGCTACACCGCAGCACCGGAAGTAACTCATATCCTCATGTTTGTAATTAACCGCAGGATTAGCGGAGAGAACAGGAATACCTGCACAGTCTTCTCACTCACCACATTTGCTGATCTCAACTTCTGACCCACAGAAGCTTCTCCTTATGAGCGAGTGAGTGTTAGAGTCTGTGCTTTCCACCGATTCTTAAGTCCACACATCATTGCCAAATGCTGACTTACTGTCTGCGACTCTAATGGCTCCGCTGACACACACTGTGTAAGCAGCTGACAAACCTTAGAACTTCAGGAAGGCTTTATGTGAATAACCAGGAGGATTTCTAGTTCACGCATTCCAACTGGAAATAAAAGCTCTTGCCAATGTTGGAATAATTCTACATTCAATTAACTCAGTATTTTCAACTAGGGGGAAAAAACAAAGAAAACGACTTCTCAACTCAGAAGTCTTACTCGTAAACTCAGGGCATTCTCCTCCTCCCCAAGTTCTGGACATGACATCAAATCAACATGGTTGCTCACAGCAACAGTGAACAGCAGCACTTTTAATTGAGTTATAGTATATATACTAGACATATTCACTTCGTAAATCTATAAGACTGACTGTACAGTTCCCTGTTTTTGAAGGGGTGAATCTGCATCACTCTGACTAGATTGCTGGTTTTAACAAAAGGCAAATATGAAGTTATTCATGTTTTGTACCTCAAATGCACAAAGATTGAAAATGACATCATTCCAAGTTCCACCTTTCCACTTCCTATGCAAGTAATGTTGCATTTGTGGTACCTTGCATGTCATAATTTAGAAGTTGTAGGAACAAAATTTCCCATCTAGGGACGCTTGACATGCAACGTGGGGAAGAAACACGAATGCCTCAACAAAAGCATGTCTTTTGTTTGCTCTGTCCGAGCACATAAAGTTTGTAAAAAGCTACTTTACAGTTAGCTAGCCAGCAGACAATACCCAGTAGCTTAGCATCAAGCTAGCCAGCTAACATTAGGGATAACTGTAATGATGATGAGTACTTTCTCAAAGCGGTGATTAGTATGGTCAGTGTTATAGATTTAACCGAGTAATGTGTCTGTGTATTAACGGCTCTAAAGCCAGTACTGCTATAAACTGATTTAAAAGCAGAGAAAGGGTTCTTTACACTGTTAACAGTGTGAGCAGCTATGTTGATCTGACATCACTCTGTAAACAGGCAAGTAACAGGTAGTTGAGAAGATTACCCCAAGATGAAATGTTAAATTGAGGGACGTTTATTAGAGGCTTTTACCAGATGTAGTCAGGAAATTAAAGTTGCAGATTTGAGTATTAGATAGAGATCCATAGGCCTATATTTGGAGCACTAAACAGATTATGCTATAGATAGTGGTATTGCATTCCACCCCACATAAGAGGATGATTATTTCTGCTTGTTCATGTTTGGAGTCATCAGTTTTTTTTTTAATAATGCAAGCAGGAAGTGTCATAACGCTTACAATGTAATACTTGTTCTATCATAAAATAAGGAAATAAGCCATATTTTATGCTCAGTGTACATTGTGTGCTATTGTTGTGCCACAGGTGGTGCTTGCTGACTCGGGCACTCACTCGGTGGCTCGAGCCAAGCCTGCTTCAACTGGGTGGCATGGTCCTCTTTTCTCTCTCTTCTCTTATGGGCTTTTTCTCATGTATATCTCTATCATTTCAGCCCCTTAATGAGGATTGGATGAGCCCATTGATGTTTTTTGGGCCTTGGGGCCCACCATCCGCATGCCTCTTAATGGAGTCTCCTAGCAGCAGTCATCGGCCTCTTTCTTCCACTGGCATTGTCAGGCCCTGAAAGTGACTTACTTCAAGCCTAGTGTGCCTTTCTCTCTCTCTGTCTTTGTCTGCCTCTCCATGTCTCTTTCTTTGTCTTTCTTCCACCACTAGCCGTTATTGCTTGAATAGCTAATAGTGGCCTCCTGCCAGTGGACCTCATCCGTTCTTGACCCCCACTCTGTGCACACACACAAAGTCATATAGAGGCGTGCACACATGCGTGCATGCCGACAAATCCCCAATATCCATAACCCTCTGAGGTTGCAGAGCATTGAAGTTCTTCCAGACTTTTTATTCTGACATTTGATTTTGGTGAATGATGTTGTTCCACTGAAGCACGATTCAGTCGGAAGTCTCTGAAGCATCTGAATTGTTCAGATTCAATCGAATTCTCAAACATATGCCTTACTTTGTGATAAACAGGTATACAAGCTATCTCACTAAATCAGTAGTCCAAAAAGTGTGTGTGTGTGTGTGTGTGGGGGGGGATCAGTTATTCAGCAGACCTGAACACAACTGAACAGTTTTCACTCACTGAAGACTAACATTAAATAAATAAATAAATAAATAAATGAATGAATGAATGACTGCACTACAGGTCTGGCACTAAGCATTTGATAATGCCTACGACTATTTGCAACAAATATGGACGACAACGCTATAGGTCATGCTGTTCTAGAAAAATAATCAACAGCAGGTTGGTGTGATGCGGTTGCCTGCGGTTACTGCAACCACCCAGAATTTTGATTTATTTTCTTATAACCGGGTTCACTGAAGTGTTTTATTGCCCTTAAACCACAGCAATCTGATTCCTAAAGATGATCACAATTTTGTATTAATTAAAAAAATGACACATTATACTTTTTATCCATTAATAGTTACATGTAACCGTGTGAAATGTTCACAAAACAAGTTCCTCTTATAATTTATGTTGTAGCAGCCAAATGCAAAAAAAAACCAAATTGCAGCTTGTTATGTAACCATGACACAACTCAGCGCAACATCCTCCATCCTGAAGACTTTTCTGTGTGAGAAAACTTAAATTTGCAACTTTAGCTCCGACTATTCCTGACTAAAGTGCTGACACTGACACTGGAGGCGCCTTCCAAAACTGCTAAATAAACATCTCCTCCCAGAAAACTTCACCATTTCAACAACTTCACTACAACCCTTGCGTCAAGCATCCGGCATACAAATCACTGTGCAGATTTATAAAATAATACAGCAATACAGTAATAATAATGCAGATAGATATTTGTTTATGTTCTGCTCAAAGGTTTAGCAGCTACGAAATGTGATCATTACTATCTACTATAGAGTTACAGTTTCCAGCAACCACAGCCCATCTGTTACTATAAAATCTATCAATGGAAAGGAACCACAACTCAATATATATACAGTATAGATAGATAGATAGCTAGAATTTGTGTGGTGATTACACTGACACAGTAGAGTGTCTGGTTTTATTATAAGTCTATCAGGCCGAGTAGTGTTGCTGTCCGCTTTTTAGACACAGCATTGATGCACCTTCTAGGTGTAAATGTAGAGACTAAAACTCATATTTTCCATGCATAATATGTGCTAATTACGATCAAGCCCCACAGCACTGAAGAATTTTGGAGGCGGAGGTGTTTCATAACTTCAGAAACTTTGCTCACTGGTGTTCCTGCGCAATTTATGCTACAGGTGGACCTGCTGCAATGGCTAATAAATGTAGCTTTTGAACTGGCAACTGCTTGTACAAGCACACACTGCACGTCTAATATCAATTTCAAGCCTGGTGCACTGAGATCATCCGCTCTTCACACTAGACTCACTTCTTCTCCTCATAGCAGCTGCCTCCTTTTGCTGCTGCTCCATGTGGCCTGCCATTTCCAGGAACTGAGCATTGCTGTCCTTCCGCTTTCTGTTTTAATGAATGAGCGCTCACAGCGCAGACGAAACCGCACGCCACTTTTCTGTCAGGTTTTATTGCCTTTTTAATTTCTAAATCTTTTATCTGTGAATGAATAGGAGAAAGGTCTTATTATGCAAAAGCACTGGCTATGGATTTGCTTTATAGTTTTATTTTGCAGTGATGGGTCTAAGTTTATGGCTATCTTCCTGTGGTTTTATTGTGAGATAAATACTTTTTGGTTTCGGTTACACCAACGTCAACACACATGTAGCCTTTCTGTCATCACACCAAACCCAGCGTCGCCCCCGATGGAGCAGCACTCCTTATGTAACGGTCGTCCCTCTGAACTCGCACATGTGTTCAGGCTCATTAATTCATTTGGATGAGTAAACATTTCTCTGGAGTCCTGCTTGTATGACCCCTCTCACCAGCTCAGGGTTGGGCATAATTAGCGTGAGAGGTCGGCCAGTGAGGCACTAAAGCCGCAGGCGCCTCTGAGGGAAACCGCCATCACTGCTTTTAATGTGATTCCAGTGGTTTGGAATGCATGTTACATTAGCGGCCATGTGCGCCTCCATGACCAAGCCAGCTGTCATCCACGTATCTCAGAGGCCGCACCGAGTGTCATCTCGTCACTGCAACTTGATCTGAACACCATGTTCTAAACCTGTCTGTCTCTGTGTCCGTTGCACAACACGAGCCCAGCGAGCCATTTTTCCCCTGGACCCCCTCCTCCGGTTCTCTCAGGAGCAGACAGCATGCGGAAATCGCCCCTGATTTACACGCAACAGCTGCGGAGAAGAGAGGCCCTTTTGATCGGGGTTGCTGCGGCAGCTCTCGCTAATTTCACCTGTCATGGAAATCTGGGTGTAAAGATCGCGTCCCAGAAGTTAATACGAGCTGGTAGAGAAAACGGAAAAGCTGAGAGAATGGAACTGACCTGTTGGTCCCAGGCTCTGACTGAACAAGACCGCTCTTTTTTTTTCTATTTTTTTTTTTTGTTTTAAAGACATCCAGTACTGTACATCACGCTGAGCATCGTGCAGTGAGGAAGTTTTCTCATTTGAATGTTTCTTTAAGATGGCACCATTGTCAAAGGAAGTGTGGCTATTTGAAATGTCAGTTCTTTCAAAACCAAGGCTTCCCTTTTACATTGTGAGGTACACGCCATTGCTTTTTGGCAAGCTTGAAGCCCTTACTGGAAATAGTGGAGGTGTTGGAAAAAGTGGTGACAAAGATAGAACGTCATACGTCTAGCTAGTAAATGGATTTTGCATAAAATTATCCGGGCAAAAAAATTTAAGCAGCTGACATAAGTAGGTTTTTTTTATTTATTTATTTAAATAATGTCATGGTAACATGGGGCTGGCTGAGGCATATGCAAATCTCCTAATCTTTTCACATACTTCTTCAACACAAGTGGAGTTTTTTTTATATCTCTGTTCTTTTTATTGATGTCAGTTTTACTTTCTGTCCCACTTTTTTTGTTGTTAATTTATCAGTTACCTTCTACAACCTGTGTCTGGAAATGTCCGATTTTACAGAAGTAGAGCTCCGGAATAAGGAACAAAAAATACTAAAATGAACAAAAATGCAACCGAAAATGTATTCGATCGTACCTGTTCCTGAACAGAAATGTTAATTTGAAACCTCTGTTACTAGTTAATAATAGTATTCATCTGTCTAGCCTACTAGCTTATTATTTAAATCTTATCTCCAAGCTCCTGAAAGTCTTCGGATCAACAAGACATCTTACGTGATTTTATACAGCATAGGCTGTAATGTTGCATAGCTAAGTAAATGAAATTTACAGTAGATGTTTTCCCACCATAAAGCTTTATAATGTTAAGTGTCGACATTGCTAACAAAAAAAATCTAGCAAGCAGAAAGGGGAAAAAAACAGAATTCGACCACACATGCTCTAGCACATTTAGTGGTTTGTCGTTGTTTTCTTTTAGTGAATTTCTGTGTATCAAGTTTGACTTGTGGCTTTAGCTAAAAAAAACAGTCAAAAATCACAAATGTCACATGTGCATGTTGGTGAAATATGCATTAGCTAGATAACTAAGCCTGTTTTTTGTTGCACTGCACTCGTGAGAGAAAAATCAGCTTAGATTGCTAACCCAGACTAGACGAGGGCAATGTGCCGGCTAGCAGCTAGCATGTCTTTGAATTTCTAAGCAGGTATTTTGCCAACTCTGTTGACAACATAACATTGCAATTATTATAATCTTTTTCATAACAAAAACGGTAAAATGTCACACCTGTCTTGTCTGATCGCTTTCTAAACCTACTGATTTGTTACATTAATTTTACACACAGATCACAGAAAGGAACACGATTAACGTTTTTTCAGTTTTTAAATGTTATGTTGTTATCGGAGCATAAGGACGGAAAAATATTGGTTCTGCTTTGCGTGAACAGAACTAGGTTTCAGAAACGCATTACAGCTCTGAGATTGTGATTAAAGGCTAGAGGGAACATCACATTCAACACTCCCTCTACCATCTAAAATCTTAAATGGGAAACTGGGACCCAATTGATTTTTATATTAAATTTCTGAGACCTGGTAGAAAGTACTGGACAATTTGGGTGGACTTTTTGACTTCCAGATAGGCAACAGACGGGCAATGAGCTCATGTGAAACTGCAGGACGGAGGGGGGAGATATGAGATGCACAAGGGCCGTCTAGCCATCAGGGGTTAGTAGAAGAGTAGGAGACAATGTGAGGAGTGAAAGCTCCTCCTCTAGGGGGCCACGCTATGTTGAGCAGCTCAGGTAGCAACAATTTGTATATCCCAAGACTGATCATATCCATGTAATGTTTGTCATGTGAATCATGATTTATTTATATAAATGTAAGATGTTGATATTGGTCATTAGATTAGATGAGAATATTTCTCTTTTGATCTCAACCGGCAGGCAGGGAGTTCGTCAAAGGGAGCTGGAATAAGTGAGCAAATCCTCAATACTGCTATCACGCTCCACTGGGAGTAAAATAAGTAAAATGAAACCAATGTGGAAAAACTGTAAAATGGCACTTTGCCCAAGCCTTGTTGAAAAAAGTCTTAGTAAATGGTAAGGAAGTGTACCACCAACAACCATGAGCACCAAAACAGTGATCAAGTTACACAGCAAAGGCTAGTTTATTTAGATGATCATATTAGAAAATTCAATAACAAACCCAAATCAGGAAACAACCACAAAAAAAAACTTATCGAATAGAATCATATATCCTTTTACTGTAAAGATTCTCCAGTTCTCCTTTTTCTGCTGTCTATCAGCTTGTATGTACTGCAGCCAATCAGCAACAAGCACGTGGGGTTCAACAAGGGCCTACCCGTTCTATTTTTAGTTAATGCTGTTATGTTTTTGATTTTTCTGTTGCATTTTTCATTATTTGTAAAAATGTAGTTTTATTTTTCGTTTTTGTTGGGTTTTAGGATTTGCTCTTGTGTTTTTGGTTTTTCTGTTGATGTTTTTTTTTGTTGTTGTGTTTTTATAGTTGTTTGGTAGTTGTGTTGTGGGTTTTGCTGTTGAGCTTTTGGTTTTGTTGCTGTGTTTTTGGTTTTCTTGTGTATTTTTTTTGTTTGTTTGTTTGTTTTGCTGCTGTGTTTTCTAATCTGTTGTTGTGTTTTTGGATTTGTTGTCTTTTTAGTTTTTTTGTATTTTTGGTTTAGTTTCCAAATTTCCAGTTGTTTTCTACTGTTAGATTTCCTGATTGGCTGTTGCCTTTTTGAATTACATTTGCGAATGAGTTTACTGGGACACTGTATCATTCACCTAAAAGATGCAGAATTCCTTTTACTTACAGTAGTCTGATAATCCAATAAGGATCCAAGTCACAGCACAAAAGGTTTCCAAGAAATGGGCATTTTCTTTTTTTTACCTTTTATCTGTTTGTTTTCCAAAACTAGAGAGAAAGGGAATCCCATGCAGAAACTTACCTGTCAGGCCAGGAATGATGGGACTCCAAAGTGGACAAAAGGCTGCTCAGACAGGGCATGTAGTGACCATTTGTCTTGGTGCAGCAATTAAAGCTTGGGGTCGCAGTCTTGGGGAACGGGGTCAGGTAGAATGCACTTTTGATATGGTGATACATTTTGTGAAATCCTGGCAGTGAGAGACATGCCGGGGTTGTGGGAAGATTTGGCCTCTTTTGTGGCAGGCCCTCCAGGCCCTCGCATTGTGTCCCCTGAGCCTTGCAACGGGAAATGGGCCCTTTAATCATGGGGTTAACCCGACAGGGGCTCGACCAGGGCTGAGTGGGGGACTGCAGCCTCCTCCTGCTAGGGGTCTCAACTCCAGGGAGGAACCTTGTTCAAGGGAATCGGGGACTAAACAAGCATCTGTACATTTGTAATCTTCAGTTGAAAGATTCTTTTTTCACTGTAGCGTTAAAATGCTGCCAGGGAACTGAGCTATTTTGTCTTCCATAACACTTTTATTCCTGGTGTGTTCTGTTCAGCCTGAAAGACTACCCGTTACTATTGCAAAATAAGAGCACCTTTCCCCACCCATTCCTTTTGTGTGGAAGGAATTTACAAGGTTGCTTTTTTCTTTTTTCTATTCACGCATTGGGTCTGCTAAGGTTGTGAGCTGATTAGAAGGCCTAGAGAAAACGGCCAAGTCGGGAAATGATTTCTGCCTTCACTCCTGGGGGTCCATGGTGATCTGAGCCAAACTCAAGGCTATGATCATCACATTGAGGCCCGTTCATGTTTTTATAGGCTGGAACCGGACAGGTTGGTCTTTGTCGCCATGTTTTGCCACCCCTCGGCTGCAGGGTTAAAACAACAAGCACTATCCCAAACCCCCCCAACCCCCCCCCACCACCCTCCCCACCCCCACATACACACACATACATACACACCCACCCCAACTCCTCAGCCCCTACTGGCAAGACAAGGAGTGCAATGAAATAAAGACATCCTTTTCCAGAATAGGGAAACCTGCTGGACTTCATTCAGCTCAGGTTTCAGAAACATTCACAACCTGTGGATATGCCAATATGTACAATCTATTATATTACTATATTATATTAAGGTAAGGGTGGCTGTCTTTCTGTCAGCAAAGGGGGAGCCTTTAAAATATGTCACATACATGCCTGCTTAGTGTCAGTGACACACCAAATTTCGTGACCTCTGCACTCCAATTGCTGCCATTACGGCTGGAGACAAAAGGTCCTCTCAGAAACGTACATATTTTCCCACATGCATGGCTGAAATTGGAAACTTCCTCTCACAAGCTGCGAAGCTTTGAGTTGGGCCAGTCATGAAAGGCCTGTGTGGCAGACCAGGGGGAGTGGCTGAGGTGCAGGAGGAGGGGAGGTCATGTATGCACTTTGGCCTAAGGACTGAAAGCAGAGACCCCTGTCTTTTAGGAGCAAGAGGAATGTCTTTTGATGCGGACCTAAGCTCCTACCATCTTTCACCAGGAATGATCTACTGATGAGGTGCATTAGATGAAGGGGAACAGGCAGTCTGGACGAGGCAGTCCTGCTCTGTTTGATCCCACAGTCTTTTCAGAAGGATTGTAGCTGATTGCTGGAGCATTTATCATTATTAAAGGATCATATTAAATGAATGAAACTATTAATGATAGACATGCAGTGAAATTATAGTTGACTGCACCAATGGGACAAGATCCTAGTCGCTTTAGACTTCATTTATGTCCACTGATTTGGAAGCATGAATTCACTTTTCTGCGTAACCTCACAGAAAGCTATGGAAACTCTTGGAGGAAGTAATCTTCAGACATCCATCCAGAACTGATGATGTGTAAATGAGCAAGTACAAGGTTCCTCCCAATACCCCCCCCCCACCCAAATTCAAGAATGCAGAGTTTAACTGTTGCAGCACAGGAATCAAACCTTGGCAAACTGGATTTGCCATCAATGAAATCCAGATTTACAGAGGAATGTATGTTATGGCTGAGAGGGAGGAGCTGTGAAGTGTTGGTCAAAGGGGGAGTTCTGGGTGCTCCTCCAGTACTCATTACCAATCTGTAAATATTTACTCTTCCACATCATTACTCTCCAATCATCACACACTCCATCATGTACGAATTGAACTTATAGAGAGGAAATGAGAAACACAACAGCGTCAATGCCACAAAACGATTAATACAGTTTCTCTGCCACCAGCCTCCCACAAAACATAACACAAGTCACATATATATCAAACAGTCCACACATGGAAGGTATGGTATATGACCATTTACCACCCAGTGGTTAAGACTTGCCCCCTCCAGTGCTATGTTCTGGATGATGTATGGGTTACTTCCCATTATCCAGCCTGGGATAAATAAATATGCTAAATAATAATGCTAATCACTGCATGATCTGTGTAATTAAATTGATAAACCCAGACTGTAGATTCATGTCAAGACTATGAGCGACACAATGATATTTCACATGTATGTAATCAACAGCGCTGTATGTATGTTATGGCAACAACACACAAAAAGAACTGTCATGAAATATTTAAACGCTGCTATACCTCTGTAATCAAGTACACAAACTGACCATGGGAAAGGCAGGCTTCCAGAGATATCATGTCTTTTTGGCCTTTATCATTGCAAACCTCTATTTACACTTGTCCAGGGAGTCGGATGCTGATTAGTTAATTTCATCATGGGGTTCTGCTTATGACTGTCCTCCATCTGAGTGACCACTGCATGGTTCGTAGCATGTTAGAGCTGATAGTACTTGCACAGACAAGAAGTCAGTTTGTAACTGATGTTATTTAATATGAGACTAGATGGAGGTCTAGAGATTCTTGAGATAAAGAACAGATAAAGAAAAGGTACTTCCCAGTCAACTGCAATGTCTAGAGTCAACAGAGCATAGCAAAAGATTTGCCTCATTGTGACACTAAATTGACACTCAGGTGTCTTCTCTAACGGTGAGCGCAGTGAGGTTAGCTAGAGGACATATGAGTGTGGGCTTTTTTAGAACTTTTCAGGAAGCTCAGATTACAAGGTGACTAAATCATTACCTCCTTAAAAAGTAAAAGTCTAGTTTCGGTCAAATACCAGCATCTCCTTACATTGCTCTTCTCTTGGCTATAGAAGGCCTGTGTTAAATAGCCCATAAGATTGTAAAATGGCAGATGGAATCTGTCAAGAGCGGCAGAGACCACCAGTAAAAGTGAACACGTTGACACTGTTTAGATAAGCAGAGGCAATGAATCCGGTGTTGTGGTTTGAGGTTCACAAAGTCACTCCTAGTCATCACATTCTGACAACATATTGGAAAGCACTAGATCATTCCTGGTACTGGCAGCCATTGTTCCTTGTATTGACAGTTTCTCAGTTTTTAACGTAGCAGTTTTAAGATGAGGTGTCAGAAACAAGTTTTAGCATCACTTCTTTGTTGAACTGCAACACAGCACATTGAGCATGGAGCGTGATCGCGCATTTGTTCCCCAGCTAACAGAGCCGGTATTTGGTTTCTCCATAAAGGAAAAGTCCAAGCTTGCAATATTGCACAATGCTACTGTGAATTTGACATACAGTGTTTAGACCATTTAAATCATTTGAATCCTTTGTGAACAACAATCACACTCAATGTGGACTAAAATAACTGGTCTGAGACCACCTAAGCATCGAAGCAAGAGCTAAAGGAAGTGAGCTAAACATGCAGTGTAGTATTTGTGAGCAAAGACATTTTTCTGGAGCTTCATTGACTCACGAGAGTAATGTTGTAATTTTTTATCCTTATAAAGCACAATTATACAGCAAATTTTCATTTCTTTTTATTAACACTTATTAGAAGGTATAGGACGTATATGTCGTATACGGTCATGTAGGAATGATATTAAATTGTGAACAAAATTTTGCCAAAAATATAATTTGATAATAATTTATTCAATCTGTTGACATACTCCAGTATGAAGTAATGTGATCATGAGAAACTTGGCTCGAAATGAGCCAGAATGCATTGCACTTACATGAAGTAATATCCTGTGCAGTTGAATTACAACATTTACTGAAGAACAGACATGATCAACTCAAACTTCCTGACACTTTTCTTGTTTTTTGTACGGCTGAAAATGGCACATAATGCTGTCCTTACTGATTAAGTTTGTGCATATGTACAGATCGAAAAAATGATATGCACAAATGATATACATGTACTGACTAATCTGATTATCTGAAGTGGCTTTTTAGATTCCCTGGAGACTGATTTTGATTGATATCTCATACTATTCTCTTTATATTACCGCTCGTATAATCTAGTAACCTCAGACATCAGATAATGATACAGTGAGGAAAGAGCATCAAGGACAAACACTGAGTCTCACCCAACACATCAGTGCACTCAATAATAGGGCTGTGAGTGGCATTTTGAACCATTTTACCGGTGTTGTAATGCAGGAACTCGAACCTGGTGTTCCAGTTTGATGTGTTAAAGAGAATCTAAAGATCAGATGGACAGTTACCAAACCTGAAAAGGAGAAAATCTAGACTGCCCTCATTGGTTATAGCAATGTGGAGTGGTAAAACCAGACCTGGAATTTACAGTCATGGTTTGTTTGGGGGTTTTTTTGTACGTTGTAGGAGTGTAACACAATGACAATGGCACAATCTATATCTTTATTTGTTTAGTTTGCCAAATATTTGCATCTGCACCTGCACTGAGATTTAAAGTCATTTTTATAAAACACGATCCCTACATCTACGCCGCTGGAAACACTGGGAGAAAAACTCCTCAGCTGTAGAAATGCCAGCACTGTCAGCTTGATGGCCCTGAAAAAATCAGATCTGAGTCACTTCAGCATGGCAGTGTGAACGAAGCCTTACATATGTGGTCCTAAATCCTAAATGATGAGCTGTTTACCCTCCTCCAGAGCAAAATGTGGTGCATACATTAGCTACTAGAGCGTCCATTTCATCAGTTTTAATACCATGAGCCGTATGTTTTTGTTGTTGGTGGCGCAGGACTCGTGCAAAATCGTATCACTGTGCGCATGTGTGCTGTTTTGGAGGGCAGTTTTGGAGTTTTCATTGAATTTAGATACAGGTCACTTGTAATTATGAATGTGAACCGTCACGATAGGCAAATCCGATCTCAGCAAAAAATCGAAATTGAGCAATGAGACTTGTGGTGTGAAAAAATCAGATTTGAGTCACTTCAGCATGGTAATGTGAGCATAACCTTACATCCTTTGTATGCTGGGAACTTTGACATGTAGTGTCTAAAACGAGGTGAACTACTCCAAAGACAAATTCATTAAAAAAAAAATTTCAGTACCCTCTATATTTATACTTACTTTTGACATGTGGTTTTACGATTCGATGATTGATAAAGCCTGAATATTGCTATTGGCTACGAGGTTGATTTTTTTTGTGTGCACTGTTGTAATTAGGTTTGCCACTTTGCTTTGTCATGGCTCACCAAGTGCAGAAAAGAATTAAGATCCTGCACTTGTTAGAAATATGCACCATTTCGCCAAAGTCTTTGATAAACCCATTCTTAGTGTTGGGACAGAGAAGCGTTAAATGCAAGCTGAAGATGGACTCAATAGCGTTCAGTCATCCTGCTACATCTGAACGCTGAATGAATGAAAATAATAATGATAGAAAAAATATGTTAAAGAGGTTCCCTTCTTTTGTTCTGGCTACTTCAGCTTCTCCTGCAGAGAGGTTCTGGAAAGTTCCAGGGTGAGTGGGGTTGGGAGCGGAGCGGAGGGGAGCGGAGGGGAGGGGAGGGGAGGGGAGGGGAGGGGGGAGTCTCCATGTGAGGCGTACCCCAGTCTCAGAGCTGTTGAACGGTGCATCAGGAACACACAGGCTAAAATAAATGCACGAGTGTGGTGGTGCTTGCGTTCTGCTCTGCACAATCAAAGCATTCTCTTTTTCCCATCGCATGTGTGTGTGATTTGGGCCTGACTCACTCCAAACCGACTGCTAAGCCGCCCTGTGTGAGAGGCGGGGGGCACCAGAAGGGGTTCAGCAGTTGAACACGGGGGCAGCTGCAGCCCCGGGGCATCTGTTGGTGCAGCTCATTACGTCCTGAATCCTGAGTCTCGCCACATCTGAGAAGATAACTACCCCGAACCATCGCATGCACTCTTTTGTCTCTTATTTCTTTATCCTGAATGTCACTTTTTCTCTTCTCCCTTTTTTCTCTTATTTGCTTTGCAAGCAGTTTTGTGCTGTGGTGACTCAGTGACATGCTCTGAATGGTCATCTGGCTGTGGTTGTCCACTCCGTCTGACCCTTTTCACCAGCAGATGGACAGCAAAGACACTGTTTAAAAGACTCTTTGACATGTTCCTGTAAATTTCTCACCCTGACCGTACATATGGTCACTGTCTGTATCAACTTTTGTTGTTTAAAGTGTGAAAGGCAGCGCGAGGGGCCATATATGCATATTATACTACAGGGTGGTTGAATTCTCAGTTCTGATTGGTCAAAAATCAGGTGCCTTTAGTGTACTTCTAATGATTACTTTCACACTCTCTTGCTTTTTTTCCATGCTAAATAAGTATGATGCTTTATTTTTTCAAAATTTGGGTTCTCAAACTTGTAAGCCAGCACCAGCAAACACTGATTCTACTCACTTCTTCCTTGTCTTCCTTCCAGTGCTTCAATCTGGAATCATGCGGCCACTTGTAAAAATGTGAAATGCAGAAGGCATTTTCTAGAATTTTGTCCCTTCTGGGCTACTGTAGCGGTACAACATGGCGGCTCTGAATTAAACATATACGAAAACACAATGATTCATGGCTACAGGTAATTATATACTGATGAAAACATGCTTATGAATATTATATTCAGTTTCTGATAATAGATTCCATTAAATCTTACAGAGTGGTCCTTTAATGTTTTCTGAAGTCTTTCCTGGTAATGCAACAAGGTCCATTTTTTTCTTAATAACTTCAAGAGAGAGAAATAGAGAGAGCTGGTGAGGGAATAGCTGTGTATTGAGGCTATTACAATTAATTTATTTGTAGTAAGATTTAATGTAGCATCAATGCTAAAAGTTATGTACGGCCTAAAATAAATGATTAAAGACCAAAAATAAATATTTTCTATGTTGTATTTTTTTCTGATGTTTAAAACTGTAAAATAATAACTATTACAAAAAGCCGATGTATGAGCAGTTGTGCTGTTTATTTTTGCTTTTATACACTTTCTTAAACAAAACATTATTTTGTGGACATAAAATATTAGTTTTAGTGTCCTACTTAGAATATTGACTTATTTACATTGACAAATACCCACTGATTGCTTTCACAAGGAACCAAATCACCTTTGAAAGCAGGAAAGCAGGAAAGCAGGAAAGTCAGAGATAAGTGTGGCAGCAAGTTGCATCAAAGCATGAAACCAATCTTTGTGTTTATTTAAAGTGTCCCACCGGGATGGTGTTAATTGTTATAAGTAAGTGTAAGTAAAACGTGTCTCACTTTGAAAATGAACATGGAGTGGACTTGCTGCTCTTCAATGGGAAAGCACTCGATTAAAAGTCTTTAATTACCCCAACACTTGGCCCCATCACAATTGGTAAACAGAAAGGATGCTTCAGCCTGCATTGTCTCAGGCACTAGTAGGGTCAACAATTAACATTGAAGTTTGCCGGCCTGGCCTTCTGTTTACGAATAAGAGGTGAATAAGAGAAAACATCCCAGCTTAGACAAACACTCACCGATTCCCCTATCACTGCTCCAGATGGTGCACCTCTCCAGCGTGGCCTTTTCCTCTCCACCAACCCCCCTTCTCTCTCTACCCACAAACGGCCATCCGTTCCACCGTCTTAACCCTAATGAGTGCATTCTGTCTGAGATTTAAAAGGAGACCCGTCCGGGTCATATCAAGGAGCCAATTTAAATGGACTGTTTGTGTTTCAATAGGTGGACACTGGAATGCTGGTCCTCACTTTTTGCCGATGCCCCACAGGGTGGTCCCATTGCTCCTCAGAGTTCACATCAGGGGTCCTGCTTCTGCACCAGGGCACGGGGTGAGGGGGCTGGGAGGTTTTCATCCAACTCTGAAGTAACTCCTTGCGTGTATCCCTGAGTATGATGTAGAATTAGTGAAAAAAATTTGAAGAGCGAAAACACAATACCTGGCCGGGGATCTCCCACCGCGTGGTTTAAGTAATAAGGGGGTTGTAAGAAATGCACCAGGATTGCTAATTGCCAAATGGAGCCTGGGAAAGCTAGGATGAAAGCACAGACTGGAGATAGGCTTTGTAGCTACCTGCCTTTGTAACGTCAATGGATTAATTGTGTCTACATGCGTACGCCTGCGTGCCTTTTCATTACCGACTGCTGCAAAACAGGAAGTGTTAGATATTGGAAGTGAATTATTCATTAATCGACAGAGGATATGATCTGTAAGCTCTTACAAAGCCTACTACTAACACACACACACACACTCTTGCAGACCGGGACACGGTTTCTGGTGCCGTCTGTTAAAAACATTTGAATAACTGATACGGAAATGTGGGAGCGAAAAAAATAAAACTTCAGATCTATTCCCCAGGAAGTAAAAGTAACAGATAAAACATTTACATTACTGATTTGATACTCAACTAATGCTGTTTATATCGTATCTCTTATATATACATATATATGTATGAAATATATGAATGTACAGTACTGTGCAAAAGTCTTCAAAAATAATGAAATGAAAGCTTTATGCTTAAAAGACAAATAAACAGAAATACACTTAACAAAGTTAATATTTGGTGTGGCGACCCTTTGCTATTTTTTTAATAGTAGTCCCAGGGACAACGTGTAAAGTTTAATCAGAAAATGAGCTGTACGTTTTACTGAGCATCTTGGAGAACCTGCTACACTTCCTCTGGAGACTTTGATGGTTCTTTTTGTTTTTTTCAGTAAAATCCAGGAGGCGTCATTATATTCTTTTTCTGAGAAGTGCTGACTTATGTAATATCCTGCTTTCTTTACTGACATACAAACATTTTTCAAATACAAAAGATTTTCTGGGAAAAGAAATCTTTGGAAATCTAAAATGTTTTTGTGCTGACTCAATGATGCAGAATTCACAAAATAGATATCTAGAAGAAGATTTATACGTGTGCTCTTTGAGAAATGTTCTTTACATCATACTTTATTTTTTGCGATTTAAGCACCAATTCTCTACCTCTCATGTCTTATATAATTTCAGTATCTATTTATTACTTTTCATATCTCAGTGCTTACTAGGGTGTATTCACTTTTTTTTATTACCGCCCACACACACACACACACACACACACACACACACACACACCAAAACTCCTTGCAACATTCAATCAAGGGAAAAAAAAGCAGAACTCCAGTTGCATGGTCAGTGTTCTCTAGAACATTTATAGAAACATTTACCAGCATGGTCGTCTTTTTTAACATCACGTCTCACTGTGCCACTGGACTCATCAGATTATCATAAATAATACACAGTTTGGCCTTATTAGTTTTGGCCACGTTGATCTTTTTGTTATATTATTTCACATGTAGTACTCCAACTCCATCCCCTTTCCATGCCTGAGACCAGACATGCGCCGATTCCACTTAAGTGGCTGAGGCCTTTAGCGCTCTCGCCTCTTCCCTCTGCCCTCCAGCTACGCTTCGGGTTTTGTGCACTGCACCAATGTTCCCACTTCGAGGGGCTTCGGCGAGAGGAGCCATTCAACATTAATGAACTCCTGAAACGGTGCGGTGTGCCTCGTTAGTGGCGCTTGTTTAGAAATACAGTACATGTCCTTTTCTCTCTCGTGCAGCTGTTGTCGGGCCCACCTCTGAATAGGCAAGAGTTTGGAGGTGGAGTTCACAAAAGTTGACATTCCAGGCTAATACTTGTCATAATTAGGAACGATAATTGGTTTGGCTGCCTGCAAGAAATCTTCGGCGGGGCAGTAACTGATTATTAACACGTTTTCTCACAAGGAAATCGTTGAGACTGCATCTGTCTCTGCATGTCACTCTAAATAGAATTAACTCCAAGCTAGATGTCTATTCATAAGATAAGCAGAATGTATAGAACCTGACACCAGTCCGTCGTGGCTGTAAAAGCGAAGTACAGTCATCTCCGTCTGCACACCGGGTGTAATCCATCAGGAAATGACATGCAGGTGTCTCATAAAACAAACAATTACTACAACAGGAAGGTCTAAAACATGGCTAATTAGACTTCATAAAAGGGAAAAGTTGGTGATGCTGCAGTTGACATGCTGTTATATACAGTACTCGCTTTTCTGGGAACCATCTCCAGCATCTTTCCCTGAAGTCTGGGTATGCATGCAGCGCTAATCAGCTTTCCTACTCCTGAGAAACGCAGAAAATGCAAATCCTCACTTCAGCTTCTATGGGGCACTCTTTCTTCCTCCTACCTGAGCGGCCACTGCCGTTAAACACAAAATAGTCAATGAGACTAGATTGTAGAGTCATTGTTTCTAGTAAATAGCTGATTATATGTGAGCAACGAGCTGTGGGTTTGCATGCATTTTACATACACAGCACCAGCAGCTGTTTTATCTGGAAGCGCATCACTGCTGTCGTCTATCGCCAACTGCTCGCTCTCGATAAAGCCGTTCTGATAAACTTAGGTGTGAAATCACAGGTTTATACTAATGTGCTCGCTGCACTAATACGACTTAAGAACAACTTAAGGAACTTCTACGGCCCATAAATGGATTTGAAAAAAAAACTTGGTATGGCAAAGTTTATGTCCTTTTAGGAGATAAAGCTTACTGAGCCTTTTTTAGAAGGAGTCTCCAGGGGCAGTGTGTGTAACACTCAGGGCTTGTCAGAAACATGACAAGCTGCATGTTTTTTGCTTATTACCTGCACAATGAGAGGCTGGTGTGGGAACAACTGTTTATACCTGCTGTAACGTTAGTGATAAGAGGAAGTCGTTTCACGGACAACAACCTTAAATGGAACTACAAACAGATAAAAAGTGTGTAATAAATAAACAGCTGTAATTATGGGCAAATTGCTGGCATGCATGAGGGAAAAATAATACTTCAGGACGTGCTGTTATTGGAAAAATAATGTGCTAACCGTAAATTTGTCACACCATCCTGGAACTGATTCTTTTTTCTATAACAGCACTTCTATCATATTTGTCCATGTTTTGCTTTTTGCACCTCAATAGTTAAATTGACTACAGTAGAGTCGTTTTTCTACTAAATGGCTGATTATATGAGATAAACGAGCTGTTTATTTGCATGTATTATATACACACACACTGGCAGCTGTTTTATCTGGAAGCTCATGGCTGCTGTTGTCTCTCGCCAACTGTTGCCTGATAAAACCTGCTCTTGATAGAGCAGTCATGATGAACTTAGGTGCGTCTTTCAACTCTAAGTGAAAATGATAAGGCTCCACTGGTGACACGTTCCACTGCATGGCTGCTTCGAGATTCAAAAGAAGCATGCACGTTTGTTTGTTTTGTTGGGTTCTTTTTTTTTTTTTTACACAGTTTACACGTATTCCAAAGGGCAAGGGAAAAAGGCTCGTTGCAAAACTCTGAGTGCCGAACACATGCAAAAAAGCTGAAATTTATAGCCATTTAACTGCTCTTTCCTGTGAGGGCTGCTTGACAACTCCACTCAGAAGAAAAGGAAGAGGCCTCGTGCCTCCTTACTGCAAGAACGTAAGGCCACAAAGCACACTACTGTACCGAGAGCAGCTGAAGCCAGAGACAGATTCGTGTCTGTGTGTGTGTGTGTGTGTGTGTGTGTGTTTGTGCGTAAGGGGGGGATGGGGGTGTTGTCTGTTTGGGTGCGGATGAGGAGAGGAAGCCGGTGCGGTCGCTCTTTAGTTAGAAGCTGCAGGCGGTAATGTTCCGAGGCAGTTGCTGCACGTGCACCCTGTGTGGTCATCAGACGTCGCTCTGATTGGACACAGGGCGGCCAATGGGAGCGCACCTCTGCTGAGCCATTCATGAAAAACGGAGTGAGTGAGCAAACAGGATGTGCAGTGAATGTGAAGGCTATCGCTTCTCAGCACGCCTTCCTCCACAGGCATTTCATTCAGCTCCTCAAGGTTGGGCTTCCTAGTGTCCAGTGTATCACTTCTACTCTTTTCATCTCAGACTTTCCAAGCCCACATCTTCTTCCTCTCTCTGTCTCCCTCTCTCTCTGGTAAGCCAATTTTGACACAGATGACATCACTTCCAGCTGACAAATTAATCAAATTTGCAAATTAAAGCAGCTTGGAACTAAAGGAATGACTCCCGCTCTCTATTTCCCCCCTCTATGTGTCTCTGTCTCTCTACTTCCTGACACAGATGAACATAATTTAATCGTTCTTTTGGGTCACATGTCCTTTTTGGTAGGCTGAATGCAGGCATTTGTTTGCCTCTGAAAACATGGAGGGGGAAACCGAGTCGAGCATCTGGCTCACATCTTGTAAAATTGGTCAGTGCAGTTTGCAGTGAGGTTTTAATAACCACCAGCATAAGGTGCTTAAAAGAAAGGCATTAAAAGTGAATGCGTGTTGTGCCTGAATGCATTTGCTGTTTGCCTCTTGGGGTTTGTGGCTTTTTTCTCACGTGTTTAAGACAGACACCACCCACACCGACGCAAGGAATGTCGGCTTGCTAGTCAATCTTTTTCCTCCAAACTGTGGATTCTTTGGGGAAAAGTGTTTTGTTATATTACAGCATATTATTCTGCTCAGACGTTACGTAATTGCTGCAATGCTGTAGCTAATAGCTCATTAATATGAACATTAGTATGCCCTTTTATGTAATCACTGGTCTCCAGTCTGATTTTCAAATCATTTCCATTATCTGTCATATTTATTCTCAATTTGAAGGTGTTCAAATGCATATCAGTGAGGAAGAAAGCCCTGTCTCTGTCTCTTACACAGCATTGCCGAATGCTTGATTCTGATTGGTAGGAAAGTGTTAATAATGTTTTCCGAGCATCAGCTGCATGGTTATTAAAGTGCTCATTCTCATCATGTACATAATCATTTATATACTGTATAGTAACAACATGGACTTGTATTGACAGAAGTCTTTTTAATATGGTGATTTCTGTGACTTAGAAGGCGTCTCCAGTGTCAGTGCTTTGTAACGAAACCGAGATAAAGCTGTAACTGTGTGTTTTCTGAAATGGGAAAGTCAAATGTCTGCACAAGGAAAGGAATATCTGACAATGTAGATTTCATGGGAACATTTTGCAAGTCCCTGCAAGAATTTATTTATTTATTTCGTTTTTTCCCAAAATGGTCATTTTTGTTTATCGAGGTTACGTTTAGGGCAAGGTAGGCATATCATTAATTAGCTACGTTCATAACTATGTTAATGGAAGGCCCTCACAAGAATAGTAGGACTATGGACTATGTCAACACTGATATGTTTTGGTTTTAAAACTCATCACTTTCGTTTATGCCTGACCCTAAAAACTTTTTAGTGTGGATGAGGGAAAACAGAGGCTTTTGGAAACCATGATGTAGACACGGATGTTCACTTCCTGATTGAGTCTTATCAGACATGACATTGTCACTGATTCGTCACGATCCTATCACGTGACCCTTTTCCGGAAGAAAACAAACAGCATCAGCCTCGACTACCAGTGGTGAATGCAGCATGTGTAATGAGTTACAAGCGTTGCTGACCTTGTTGTTTTTGCTAGCAGTTGTTGTGCAGTTAAATTCTGCATTTTATAATGTTATAACTACCTACATGCACAGGAGGCAAACTATTATTCCAGCAATTTGCAACTAAGCAATTAACTGCAGAGAAGATGATCTGCTTCCTGTTTATACCAGCACAGGCATACGCAGTGTACGTGAATGTTCATGTGATATGAGTTTTCATGTGTCTTAGTATGGACGTACATCATTTCTGATACGGAGCAAAAATGTTCCTCTGGATGGAGACCGTTTTCAATTTAAAATTAAAACGAATTAGTGTGGACATAGCCAAAGATGTGTGTGTGTGTGTGCGTGTGTGTGTTTCTGTCTAACAGTCTTTCAGTTTGTAAGTCTGAGATGAATACTGTAATTGTCATGCTTACAAAAATAGATATTGTACTTAGTATGCAGTTTCCTGAAGATAAGATAAACAGCGTGAAGGGAAGTGTATTCCTGTACATCTACTGGAAAGTGATCTCTATGAAGGTTAAGGTATGATATGTACCTTAAAACGTCTAAAAGCTGCAACAACAAATTAAAAATTATGAGAAATCCACAAGAATAGTTCAATATGCAACTATGCACTTTATGCAGATTATTGTAGTGCACTTTTATTAAAAAAAAAAAAAAAAAAACAGGTTTCTTACATTTACATTTATGGCATTTGGCAGACACTCTTATGCAGAGCAACTTACATAAGTGCTTTGAGGTAGGAGGGTGCAGGTCCATTTTTGGCTTCGTAGGCAAGCTTCAGTGTATTGAATCTGATGCGGGCAGCTACGGGAAGCCAGTGAAGGGAGCGTAGCAATGGGGTGGTGTGGGAGAACTTGGGACGGTTGAACATGAGTCGTGCAGCCGCATTCTGGATCAGTTGCAGAGGTCGAATGCTGCTCAGACGCAGACCTGCTAGGAGTGCGTTACAGTAGTCTAGTCTCGAGATGACAAGGGACTGAACCAGTACCTGAGTGGCCTGTGTGGAAAGAAATGGACGGATCCTTTTGATGTTGAAATCGGCATGATAGAGAAAGATTAGCAATATGAGAGGAAAAAGATAGGTGATTGTCTTAGTATGTCTTCTAGTATGGTAAATGATTTCTTCAATTTGTGATCCTTTTCCTTTTAGAAAGACTTTTGCTGGCTAGGACCAGCAACCAACCATCAAACAACCTCTTTTTTTTGTCAAGCTCAGGACATTTTTTATATCACAATTATTACCAAAATCACACATAACATCCAGCTCAGATCATATCGCTATTGCTGTACATCCTCAGTTTTTCTTGTTCTTTTTTTTTAAACCTTGTTTTTGTTTTCAGACCTTCCCTAGCATGAAAATGTCACGTGGCACTTGCAGGCGTGTACTAGCTGTTCCTTTTACCTTCCTAACAAAGTTAAGTGGGCAGAGCTTTATGAGAGAAGATGTAGACAGATGAGCAAATGCATTGTTGTGAGGAGGCAAACCAGTGTCTCACGGTGGCCAACGTGACCTCATGCCCACCCCACAATACCCACCCTGTAGTGCTTGGACCCCTGCTGCCACAGCCCACGCTCCTGCCATCAGCAGACACAGTCTGACAGGTGGATGCTAAACGTTCCTCTATGGCCGTGTCAGTGTACAGCACCACTAATGAGCACTGGAGCTGACAGGGCAAGGGCAACGTCTCTCTAACACAACCAGCTGCTTGTTCTCAAAGATACAAGATGGGGGGTTTAGGGGTGCAGTGGTTTTACAGAGGGCTGCACCAATTAGTCCACTGTATCTATCAATCCACTTTTCTGTAATGATTATCAGTAAAACGATCTATTCTTCGTGTTGGAAGCAGGCATTGAGTAACCCTCCACACATTTGAGACGTTGACAATGTGCTTCTCCAACCATGAATCGCCCGCCCCCTGCCTATTATTCCTGAAATTGGTCAAGGAGGCCATGCTATCAAAATACATTTGGTTGGTAGATTGATTAAAAGAGGAGGGGGTGGTGTGGTAGAAAAAAGGCCATGCTTGATCATACTTAGGAAGATTGGGCTGCCATATTTAATCTGCACCACCTCTTCTCAACCCTGGGACATAATTAGTGGTGGTGGGCATATGGAGCTGATTATTATGTAACTATAAGGAACCCCCTGGGAAACAATGCAGCAAAATGGGGCTCATTGTGTTCCTGCTCTCAAACGAGAAATTGGCAAACAAATCTCTTACAAGTTGCATATATTTTACGTACATTTGTTTAGATAGACATGAAAGAAAGAATCAGTGACGAAGATGGTCCACTGAAATGTTTCAAAGGCCCGCGTTGTTAGCTTGTTTCATGCAAAACTGGTTTTACATATACCCTGTGTATTTTGGGGCTGTTTTTTTTTTTGGTTTTTTTTGTCAAACAACAGGAACACTATCGTATTACAGGAAGTAATATCGCCATTTTACATGATTCCATATGAATGAGTCACGAGTCCATATGGACCTGTGAGAGCGTTCCAAAACGTAGCATCTTCCTGCGGTGATTATTTATACAGTATATTTGGCAGAGAGCTGGGTAACCCTCCTAGCTGAATCCTTAGCGAGGGCTCAGCTTAGTATCAGAGTACGCCTGCTGTTATGGACTTGTCATTTAGATTCTTTTCAACCTCACATATGGTGCTGAGCTAGCTGTATTGAGAAATATATTAGCTGGTTTGACTAATTAGTATTCTAATCTTAGATAATGATACATGTCTCTGGGGGAAATGGGGGAAAGGAGGTATATAAATGTCAGTGTTGTAATCATGTTGTTTGTAGTAATTTTCTTCAAAACTAAGGAAAAGTAATTTTATTGAGGATTA
>JAQQZR010000007.1:19169758-19193399 GCA_030068235.1 Notoglanidium macrostoma
TTAGTGGAAAGAATGCCCTCCCCCCCCCCCCCCCGCCCCCCCCAAACAAGGCAACAGGGTTAAATGGAGGAGGGGATGAAAAAAAAAATGATGGCACTGCAGTTAAGCAGTAACACAAAATATGGGTGGTAGTTTCAGTTGACCTAATCCTAAACTATGTTATGATCATTTTAATGCCTTCAAAAGGAACCTGTGAGAAGGTGAGCTCATAATACAGTTCAAATAGGCAAAATTATGAAAGGACTGTTGCTAGGCAAGTAGGAAATATGGATTACCATAACTCCAATCCTACCATCCCTAAAGGTAAAAAAACGATTTATCAGAATATTGTTAATATTAAGTCATATTTGGCAAGTACTATTTATTTTGCTCCTCAGTCAAATGGACACACCTTGTGCGGGAAGGTGAAAATGTGCTACACTCACTGTTAATTATTAAAAGCATGAAAGCGCTCTTGCTAGGCAACTGGGAAATACGGATCCCAGGTATTAACAAGCTATTTAGCTAGCTAGTTAGCTAGTCTTTTATACTGTATATATAGTGTAAAGAAACAGTGAGAGTGGAAACAAAGCAAAAACAACTGGAATGTCCTTGAATGTGTTGATAAAATTGCTAATGATACCATACGGATACAATTAAAGGAATTACATGTAGCACTGACTGCTAACCAAATTTCCACAGGTTGCGCCTTTTTACGAAACATCACCATTAAGCCACAATACAAAAATTTAAAAAAAAAATTTTTTCCAAAGTAGTAAATATCACAAAGAATGGTCGTTCCAGGCAAAAACCATGGCGAAAACACAGATGTAGTATCAGATCAAGTGCTTGTCGGCGACATCAACATCACTCTGATCCTACAATCCCTAGAGAAAGTTGAGACTGTTGAGAGACAAGGTTTTGTTTTTTTTTGGTTTAGAATTTGGACTGTGAGTCACAGTACGTTTCCAAAACACGCATTATGATCACGCAGGCACCACAATTATATAGCTCTTTTGCAACTTAGCACTTTATAGTGTAACCACTGTATTGATTTGCTATGTCACAAATGTAACAATATAACTGATAGATATAAGGTGTGTTCAAGCTACAAGGTGTTCTGTGACAATGTGCTCCAAGGCAGAACTCAGACGTATTTACTTGTGTATTTGATTTTTAAACACACATGTATTAGCATTCCCTAATGTAAAGGCTTGGGGGTAAATTGCCCAAAGCAAAAGGCTGCTTTGGCAAAACAAAGATCCCTTTGAAAAGGTCTTTCAATCCTAATCTCATATCCAAGTATTTAGACCAGGAGAAGCATTGTGTATAATTGGGTGTTAAAGGAACGAGGATGCTGGGTGCTGCGGAACGGCTCGGTGCACGCATACAGCAAACTATCCACTCCAGTGCATTAATTATGCATGCATACCAACACACATTCTTCAATATGTCAGGGGATATATTATGTCTAATATTGGGTATGTATGAACTTCATGAGTGCAATTTCTGGCCCTTGAACCACTGGATAGTTGCAGTGTCGAATAATGGCCATAGGATAATGCTGCCTCTATGTGTGCTAATTGATACAGCTCTGGAGAGACAGCGGGTAACCTTTTCTCTTCGCTCATATCATACAGTATGCCTTTGTTGGGAGGCATGGATGTCCTAAGCACCAAATAGAGACTTCCTTGATAGCTCCTGTGACATCAAACTGCTTCCTCGTAACCATTCGTTATTTCCCTCTTGCCATACTATTTCAGAGCTGTTGATCTGGAGTCAGTTATGGATTATAAAATGTCAGCAAATGTCAAAGAAAGAAAGACAAAAGCACAATTCTAAGACATGAAAGCAGAGGACGAAAACTTCCTCATATTCATTTGTCTCAGTTGAGCGTGAGGTGGGGTCCATTTGCCTTCATTTGGCACCACATTTATCTTCATCGCCATTAGCGGAATAAAAGGTGACTAAAGGGGAAGAATGATGGTCTTTGGAGAGGATTGATCTCTCCACAATGAAGCATTGGGGCAAAGGGTCTCAAAGAGTCAACTATGGATTCATCATAAAAGGATGTGAGATGAAAGTTCACTTGCATTTGTTAAGTTCTATAAAAGGAGAGATTGAAAAAAAGGTTTGGGCATGACAATAACAGGTGGTAAATGAGATGACACTAAAGATTACATATCTCGATGATTAATTGTTGAATACTCGATTCTGATTGGTCAGAAAGCGTCAATAAGTTTCTATAACAGCAGCTGTGACAATAGTGCCAGCTGCAATTCAAATTGGAGAATTATATTAATGTACTGTTTTAATATGATGCCATTTCTATAGTAACAGATCATTCACATGGACTTGTATGGTGGACACCTGATAATAAATGGATTGTTGTTATTTGGAAAAAAAACCCATATTATTGTTCATATGGTGTAGTTTTCTGTAAGGTGATGTTTATTTAACATTTATGAAAGGAGTTTCCAGGGTCAGTGTTTTGTATAAGGCAGTAAGTTTTCTGCCCCTGTATAGTTTTCAGGACAGAAGAGTTGGTGTTATCTGGTTTTACAGTATCCTGACCAGTTGCGGGGATATTTTCTACGTCAAGAAAGTGGAAAGAAATACATGCTAGTAAGGAAATTACTGTTTATAATGCTGCATTAAGGAACATCAGTAATATCGGTAATATCAGTGGTGATTGCTTTTAAGACTACATGGAAAGCCCAGCTTCCCCTAACATTTTATTAAAATGCAGCCTGTGCTTCTATTAGCGTCTCTTAGCTGTTTGTGTAGTCGCTGTTTTAACGGAAAGATGAGCGCTGTTTGGACAACAGGTATTTAACGCATCGTTTTGAGTCCTTGACGTCATTTTGATGCACAGCTTGACTGAGAATGAATGGAGTGTGAGTGGGTGTCTTGCACACACAAAAAAAATGATCTCAATGTTCATTGGACAATGCGCTCTCCGTTGGCCCACCTGGATGCCTCCTTATGATGATGACGATGATCTCTGAAAGGAATCTTGTAACCAATTGCCAATCAGTAAGTCAGATATGAATATAACTGACATATTGGCACCAGTTAGCGATTTCCAGTTAGCGAGCCTGCAGTGTTGGTTTAATTTGTAAATACTGAAAAGAATTGCATGGCAGACCATGCTAATGTTGATCTGATTTTAGAAAAGACTTTTAAATGCTTGTACTTATGAGGAGATGAAAATTAAACAAGAGGGCAGGATAACAACCAAGATTTTACTTCAAAAGTCATGGCAAAAAAGGTCCTTTTTCAGATACAGTAAAATAGATTGTCTGTGTTTATTGTTAGCCTTATTAGTCCATAATAGAAAGTTGTGCTTCCCCTATTTTAATAACCACCTGCCACCACAGATCAGGAACTTGTCTTACAGATGTTCCACATAATTACAAACAGTTAAAATGCATAATGTATTGTCCATTAATAAAGACAAAACATTAATCATTAGAAAGCTTGAGGACATAACATTACTGGAATATAATCCATTTCTGGTGATAACAGTGACTCCGCTTATTGTTAGCTTTGTGGCTGCATCACACCAACCAATTGGTCATTATTTCCTCACATCCATTTCAATAAAGTCATGAGCATACCATGTGCTTTAAAAAGTAGATTTGTGGGTTTCTGAAGAACTGACAATGGCTTTGTCAAGTTGCCAAAACAGGCTAGCAGGGAAATGTGTACTTACAGAGCACAAGAAATGTTGATGAAGAACTTATATATTTAATCCTGAGGGCTGTCCTCTTGGAATTGGAGTCAGGGTTGGAGAACGTTTCTTCATTAACGAAGAATTCGTGTGCTAATCATTGTGCTATTTATATGCATACAGGATCATGAATAAACACAATGGGATTGTAGGGATATGTGATGGCCCATGTGCATTCCTAAAATCTTACACTTAGATTCTGGTCTCTGTACATAAAGAAATATCTTAAGGAACGTCTGTCAAGTTTAGCTGTATGTCAGGTCCCTGGTTGCGATCACAAGTACCCAAATCTGTTCACAAAATGTCCCAGGCGAAAATACCGAGGAAACAGCCATTAATCTTTGATACCTGTTACACAGCGCTTTACCACTCCCTCTGTAGTTGGTTCTGCATTATAGAGCCATGATTTATTGTGGCATTCAGGGGGTTGTGGGGCCATTTCCAGGGCACGGGATTTATGATTTCTGAGACATCGCAACTCAGACGTTATTCAGTAGCGAGCACTGAGGTGCCACTGCTTGTTCTATGCACTGAGGATCCTCTCTGGTGGCCGTCCTTTGGTGCATTACCTGATGAACCTCAGCCCAATAACCCTCACTAGACCACAGATTAATGCAGACTCCACATCACATGTTGTTTTTAATCACTGTTATCAAATAGAAAGATTCGTTTTGTCACACCCCATACTCACATACCTGTGTAGGTGTATCTACAACAGGCATATGACACATCCTGTTTCCCCTGTAGGAGGAAATTAGTGAGAATAGGCCTGGCTAATGCTTCTGAACCATGGGCATGGGCTTAGTGTGACTAGAAGTAGCTTAACAAGACGCAATACAGAGCAGAACAGGATGGAGATGGCAGGTGTGGTCAGAGGGGCCTGCAGGTACAGTGCTGGATGGAAGGATTAGTCCAGGTGACAGACCAGCTCTAATGCTCTCACTAGGTCATTGATAGACCTGCAGTGTGTGGTGATGCTGGTTTGACAACCAAAGTTGTACACATTCCTCGCAGTACTTGTTCACCCACAGTGATAAGATCAGATATGATTCAGTTATCCCTTAAAATTTATTCTTGTGTATATTTTTTAAAACATCCTTCGTACTCTAAAGAAAAAGAAATGATATACGTGACACTACATGTGTTGCTTTGGTAAAAACAGGGACTGTGAAGGCAAATGACTTTTTTAATATGTATTGAAATTTTTTCAAATTTAGAAGTTCACTGAAGATGTTCTCACTGGTTGCTGATTTTCACACACTGGCCCACATCAGACGATTTCAGTTCCAGCGATACCGCTTTGTCATCTAGAAATTTCTCACCGTGTCTATAAACTAAATCTACACTGACACTTCAGCATTTTGTCAAAGAGGAAGCAGAACTTTTCTTCTTTCCCATTCTTTAAAAATACTGTTAGAAATTCTTTAAATACTGTAAGGAAAGTTTGAAGAAGGAAAGACCAAGTAAAGACAGTTCAGACTCGCTGTGTTGTGTACAGTAACCTGCATGTTGTTTCTAAGAGCAAATAATTTCATTTACACGGAGATTGCATTGTGAACAATAGGTCCGAATTGGGGCTGAAAGGCGTAAGATGGGGCTGTGAGGTGGAGGAGAAGGGTACTGAGCACTGAACGCTGAGCAGCAATTAGACCGGCACCCTGTTTGAAACCTCGAACAAGGACCATCTTTTGTCCTTTTGTTTCCTAATCTTCCTCTCTCTCCAGGTCTGACGACTGTCGCTTGCCCTTAGGTATCCAGAGAGAGTTATTTATTATGCCCTCACCCTCACATTTAAGTACGAACATACATGCCCGCTTTAAATGTGCTCCTAATGGAGAATGTATTTGAGCCTCCGCCTCAGGGTCACCTGGCGTTAATTCTGGGCTCTACATACCTCACCCATTTGTTATAGCCTTTTTATTGCTTTCCTGAAAAAAAAAGAGTACTAATAAAAGTAGTTCTATTAAAAAGTCTGTAAGTGGCAATACCTCTCGTAACCTATTACATGTCTGAGCTGCAGATTTTCACCCACTTATTCATAGTTATTACTATTAACTTACAAGGGCTCATTTTAGTACTTTATAATCAAAGTGCATGAAGATTTTATAACACTGTAACACAAATCAGTGATCCGAAAGAGGCTTTGTCAACTAATGAACGCACAGCGGGCTGGCTGTTACCCGGATTAGTATGATTAGTACTAATCATGAAATAAATATATAGCATAAAATGCTGCTGAACTTTCTGAAATGATCTAAATTCAAAGAACTTTTCTTAAGAACTATGAAACCGCTGTCAGCTAATAACTGTGCACACTTATTTGTATTAGCTGCATAAATAAAACTATAAATTATATCTATCTATTTTGTTATTTAAGCTCTTCCAATGTTTGGACTACTTCCTGATTGAAAAATAATAAATTAGGACTCCAGAAGAGTTGTTTGTGATGAAAGGAGCATGTGCAGGGCCTTTAAACTTCCTATTCATTTTACCGTAAAGACCATAAGAGGAGTGAAAGCGAAAACTCACATGGCCTTACTCTCAACAAAGCCCTGAAAGTTTCTGTGTTGAAGAAGTCATAGCACTCAGCAAAACCTCTGCAGTTTGACAATATGTGTGCTGAATACAAGAAATGCTATAAAAGAATGCTTCTTGATCATATTTTAAGTGCTATAGTCTGAACAATTTTAAGTAAACTTAAAATATTGTTTATTTATTATTTTTTATGTCTGTCTGTCTCTCAATCTTTGTCTTTGAATATTTGTCTTTTTTCATATTAGTGTCTGATTTCGTCTATAATAATAGACATACAAGAAAGCTGAATATATTGAATAAACGGTTCTCCGAGTTTACAGAGGCAGTTCTGGATAACAAAGAATAAATCATGATACCTTATAAGAATGTGAATAAAATTCTACAGTCTGAAAAACTAGCAACAAGGATGGAATAAGGTTTAAAAGCATCAGATTGCATTTGCGTCACTTTCCAATTGAAGCACGGACGCAGCAATTGTTACCTGTTGTTATGCTGATTAAAAATATTTATAAAAAAAACCATTTCCATCGGTTATTATATGTGATTGGATGTTGATATTGATATTTTACAATTTAAAACAATAATTCATTGTAGTACTTTAGGTTAGTTCAGATGTCCTTAATCAAAGTTTTGTGTGTAATTAGAAAGAGATGTCAGTGTAAAGCAACAGGTAACTTTTTTTGGGGGGGGGGGGGGGTAGGCGTCTATAGATTGGTGCCTATATTCGGTGGTATACGGTACTTGGAAGTAGCGTCAGGAATGTGAGGAATTTGAAAGGCTCCAATTCATCCTGAAGCGACAGCAGTGAGGTCTTTAAAGTGAGAGCGCCCCTATTTGAGCAAAACTATTAACACTGGACAAGCTTTAACTCGCTTTGTTTCTTAGCAAAATGTCATGCTATTAGTTTAAATGAAGGTAATTGAATAAACTTTGGAGAAGTTGAAACTACAGATGTAGCCTATTTAAGCTGTTTGAAAACATATCAGGGTATAGCTATACTCTAGGCCTGCTGATCTGCTGTGCTTATGCCATATCTGAAGTGGTGCTAAATTATGGCAGCTAATAAGAGAATTTTGTGTTAAATGAATGTTTCTCACGTGACAAAATGATGTTCGGAGTTCACGTGAGAAGTTTTTGTCATTGCTGCAGAGTAAAGACAGGCGCAGTTCTGCCTGGCAACTGAACTTTCCCCTCATTGGTTTAAGCTCATTTCTGTTTCCTCCTCTTTCTTGGTGTGGGACAAAGGATTCCTGAGTTTTAAAACGTTTTTTTTTTCTGTTGAAATGATGCAACAAAGCAGGTTTGGAAGTATTAAGCTATGGATTGTTGATTCATTTAGATTTATTCTGGCAGAAAGCTCAAACCGTGGTTGAAACCTGTTCAGCAGAACTTACACGTAAAGGTAAATGAAACCTGGCTCACACGAGTTTTAGTGAGCAGTGTGCCGCTTAATGAGACGGTGGACGATTATAGCGATTTAGTCTGTTATACCGCCCCCTACCAATTATTTTACCAATGCACATGTTCACACCACTAAACAGGCTTTTTACCCCCCATCATTTAGGAAAAAGCCCCCTCGCTCCTCCTCTGTTGCCTACCCCCCCGTTTTTCACCCCTATAGCCGTTCGCCACCCGGGGTAAAAGGACCTCCCATTTCCAGACTGGCAGCAATAGGAAGGGCTGCAAAAAAAGTCATTTAAGAATTATCTTTTCTACGCTCAAGCAGACAGCCACTCTCTCTCTCCTTCTCTCTCTCTCTCCCTCTCTCTCTTTCTCTCTCACTCACACACACACACACACACACACACACACACACACACACACACACACACACACAGGCCGCTGCTGTCTCTTTGATCTTCCCTTAACAACAGTGCACGTCACTGGCTGCAGCGCACAGAAAGGGAGTTTTGTCAGGCGGAACGCGGCGCGAGACTTGTTCAGTGGCTTGCAAGCAGCAGAGAGGGCGCGAGCGGCATCAGCACAATTAAACCTCCGTCCTTACCGATAAAGAAGACTTATTTTTCCTCCACTTTTTTTTTCTTCCTCCGTGCCAAAGTCAGCGCCGAAGCCATGGAGCACCAGCTGTTCTGCTGCGAGGTGGATACCATAAGAAGAGCTTACCACGACGCCAACTTGTTGAATGATCGAGTTTTACAAACAATGCTCAAAGCGGAGGAAAACTATCTCCCCTCGCCCAATTATTTCAAATGCGTGCAGAAAGAAATTGTACCCAAAATGAGGAAAATCGTCGCCACATGGATGCTAGAGGTTTGTATAATCCGACATTTGTTAACATTACACAACTTTGTCTCAAGATGATTGTCCCTTATGCTCTTTGGACCCGATCCCCTAATGCAGGCCCATTAGTAACAGGGATATTTTTCATATCTCTTCATCTTTTTTTCTATTTACACCCTGTGATCATTGCTGAATGGCATGATTTGCTTTCTTGTTTTGTTAAAAAACTGCTTTACGAAAGTAATATACTTCAAGGCATTGACGTCGTTTCCCCTTAAACATCCCCACGGAATTGTAGAGAATTCTTTAAACTTTGCACGGTTCGTTTCGTTTTAAACCAAAGTAGGGTGAAATGTATTTTACTCGAATTTATTTCAATTTAATATCAATGTACACGTATGCAATCCCACTCGTGCCAGTAGCCTATTATGCGCCATCTTTGCTGTCGTATGGAGAAGTTGTTTTAATATCTTAAAAATTCAGAAAACGCATAGACATTGACATTTCTCACATATTGTTGTTCAGCCAGAGACCTTTAAGTCATATGTACAAGTTAGTGTCGGTTCCTGGAAGTAGACTATATATTTATACGTTAAAACTTTTGTTTCATTTCGCCATGCCTCATGCACAACGTCCATGAAGGTCGGAGTATAAATAAGATATTTACTTCTTTTCCGATGACAAAATCCTTATTTGAATATTCGGATTATGATCCTCATCCATTATCTTGGATTTACATGTGCTTTATGTGCGATTTTGTTCCCTAGAATAATTTATATTAATTTTTTAAACGAGTGCGGAGTGTAAATGCGGCATGCTCCGCATCATCATGGACACCCTGAGAAATTAAATTAATTTCACTTGCTTTTCGTTATCAAATTCAACATGTTTGAGTTGTGACCGATAGAATATACGTGGCGGAACATTTCCATGTAACCTAGAAGCGTCGAAACAATTTTATTATATTTTTAATTATTTTTTGAAAAGATGACGAACTAGAAATTGCTTTCGCGAGCCTGGCGCCGGACGCCACCTTTGTGTATTAGGAAGCAACGACCACTAGCATCTACTGCTAACTTCAACTTGTGTTCAATCAGCCTTATGAAAAGATTAAGTGATTGAATAAATACTTTGCACTATATTTCATTTGAGAATCGACCATTTGAATGCGTTTTCTTTAACAAGCATAGACTGCCTTACATCAAATTCAAGAGAAACCTCGTGCCATAACTCGATTTCCTTTTCCAATTTAGGCTGAATGCATCAAAAAAAGTTTTGATATTGAGGCATTTCAGGTTTTTTTCTATTGAAATGAGCACGTGCTCTTACTTCTTTAGCTGTTAGACTGTCTGTTTTCGCTTATGCTTCAAGCTCTGTGTGATCATATACGTTTCTTACCAGGTGTGCGAAGAACAGAAATGTGAAGAGGAGGTTTTCCCTTTGGCCATGAACTACTTAGACAGGTTTCTGTCTGTCGAACACACTAAAAAGACGCGACTGCAGCTGCTGGGAGCCGCCTGCATGTTCTTGGCCTCCAAAATGAAGGAAACCGTGCCATTAACAGCTGAGAAGCTTTGCATATACACGGACAACTCCATCCGCCCCTGCGAACTCTTGGTAATTACTTATTAATATCTTGTTAATTGGGTCATTCTGCCGTTGAATCATTCGGTAATTTTGTGCACATTGTGTTTGTATTGACTTAGATTAGTAAAAGGACAAGTTATGCAATGCATGCAGATATGAGTCATTCTTTATTTTGGTGCACAACATTTGTCTATGACACTGTCTCCAAATCAGCCGTTGTAGTTTGTAATTGGCCCTAAATTGAGTAGCTTGAGTCAGGAGAAGATAAAGCCATTTGAGGAAGCACACCATCTAGAGGCCAAATGATAGATTGCTTCGGGAACAAAAAAAAAGTACTTCTCAAGAAACTTTTGAGGCCCTTTATGTCAATCTGTGCACTTTCATGTCTTCCTCACAGCAAATGGAGCTACTTGTACTGAATAAGCTGAAGTGGGATCTAGCCTCTGTGACACCACACGACTTCATTGAACATTTTCTCACCAAACTGCCCATTCACCAGAGCACCAAGCAGATTCTGCGCAAACATGCACAGACGTTTGTGGCTCTCTGCGCAACAGGTATGCACCTTTCTACCTTCGTTGTGATCTGCGCAAATTTGTGGTGTTTTGAATTGACAAGCAAGATTATTCTTTGTTGTGAAACACTTGCAGGAATGTAAATGGAGTGTTTAGAGACATTAGTTCTGTTTTCCTTTTGCAATTTGCGATCAGAAAGCGTTTTTTATTGGGGTGGAAAGAACTGCCCTAATTCCTCGTGCAGAGGTATTATAAACTGACGTGAGCGTCTGCGAGTGAGAGGAAGTCTGTTTCCTTTTGTGGTGATTGCTGTGTCTGCACCATGCCTCTGCAGAGGCCCAAGAGCTTCCCAGCAGCAGCCTGTTAAAGCACAGTCTCTGAACATTTGACAAAAAAAAAAGAAGCTATGTGGTGCTTCTCTGTGAAATGTAGGAGATATACAACATGCTGTGGAGCTGAGTTATGTCCTATAAGAGAGTGGAGCATCTGCTTTTTGCGTAATGGAGTAACTCTTCCCCAAAAGATCCTTTTTTTGGTTTGTGACATGTGGAACCCCATCAGTCTCTATTGTTATGTAACCTATTGCATTCAGCTCATGGTCAGTTTATCGTCTGTCTGAAATAGCCTTTAGTGTCTCAGGAAGGAATCTCTCTGTTTTAGCACTTTCATTCTTTCTTTGTCCTTCTTTTGACATGGTGGGTATCACTGCAGCTCGCACCCCTTTTATGTTTATGACCTCAATTTCTTTTGGGAAGTGGCCTGGGATAGCAGCCAGGAAGATTGTGCTTGGGTGGGTAGTGAGGAAGGGGGCTAGCCATGGTCATGAATAGATTTCGGTGACGGCTCCCGTGCCTTTATGTTCAATTTGTCTTAACAGTTGCCCTCTCGTCGCTGGGCTAGCAATGGTAGACTGCTACCTATGAGAGGGGCCGTTGTGTTGCGCTGCTGCACTCTCCATGTGTGGGCAGAACCCATGGTGAGTGAGTGAGAGAGAGAGAGAGAGAGAGAGAGAGGGGAAAAGTCCCTACTTTGATTTATAATGTCTTCCCTCTCATGCAGGCAGTGTGGGAAGACAAGTTACCACTGAGCAAGCACTCACATTTCAGCCACTCTATGTAGAAGGAAGTCATTTTCTGGGGAACATTACTGAACTTAGACATAAAAGTCTGTATGCTCTGGGTGTGTTGCACTACAGATATATTTGTGTGTATGTGGTAATGGCTTTGTTTTACTCAAGAGTTTCTTTTTGGTGGTAACAGAGTTCGAGTAGGGGTGGGGGTACTAGTCTAGGACCTACAGCAAAGTTTCCCACCCCTTAAAACCCCTAAATGCCTGGAGTCACAGTCTGGTGTCACCCCAAAATGACACGGACTGTCCCCTGCCCTGCCATGACTGCCTTCATTGTGATTTAGTCATGCTATGTTCCATTATGAGCCCTCCCAGAAACATCCCCCAACTACGGGTTTCCTCTTTTAGATGGCTAGTTTCAGTGGGTTTTGCGTGTTCCCATTCGAATCTCATCACATGCTTGAATCAAATGCTCAGTTGATTGTGCTGGCCAAATGCTGGTTGATTCCTAACAAAATGGCGCACTTTCTGTGATCTGCAGATGTCAACTTCATCGCAAGCCCTCCCTCGATGATCGCAGCAGGAAGTGTTGCTGCGGCTGTGCAGGGACTCTACTTGAAGGGTGCAGACAGTCCTTTATCCTCCCAGAACCTCACCAACTACCTGTCCCAAGTTATCAGGAGTGATCCAGTAAGTTCCACATCTCCTCATTGCTTTTCCCAAACAACTTGTCTCAGTAGCAGATACTAAATGCTTCTGGTTCCCTCCACAGGACTGTCTTCGATCGTGCCAGGAGCAGATCGAATCTCTGCTGGAGTCCAGTCTGAGGCAGGCGCAGCAGCAAAGCATCTCCACAGAAAGCAAACGTGTGGAGGAGGACGTGGATCTCTCGTGCACTCCTACAGACGTCAGGGACATTAACATCTGAGGGTGCCGGCCTTCGTCTAGAGTCTTGTTTTTTCATTGGGGTAACAGGCTTTGACCAGAGGCTTCATGGGACTTCATGGGACACAGCCCCCGCACCACCAGAGCCCAAACAGACACCTCAACCAATCCTAATCAGCCCTTCAGAGTGCCCTCACTGTTGATCCCTCAGTGGCACCCCTAGTGGCCTTCATGACTGGCCTGTTGCTGGCCAGGACCACCAGAAGAGGACAAGGGAAGGATAAAAACCCTGATCATCCCTTCCACAATGCTTATTTCTCTCTTTTCAAACCCTCTTCACATAACTTGAGTCAAAAAAAAAGACAAAAAATGTATAGGTAATCTAGGATTTTTTAAATTGCAACAGCTGCATATATTATTTATGTAGTTGGTACTTGTCTAATGTACAGACAAGCAAATAGGTTGGTAATGTTATTTCAAGTGTATCGGTAACCATTGTTTGAAAGAGAAGAGGCATTATTTTGTTTCTTTTATCTCTTTCTTTTAGCTAGTATAATTGTCACACATGCTAACAGTCACCCCAGCCATTTGTTTTTGCAGTCTAGGCATGTGTATGTATCCCCGCTTGCTTATGCGTTTAGTCACTTTATTCTATTGTCTAGACTTTTAAAATCCCTAACATGTTTCTTTTTCTTTCAAAATGGCTTTTGTAACCCTAGTATATTTTGTTAAGCATGTGTTATTCAATGTTATGATTTAGAGGCCTGTGGATTGCCAAAGCTAAGGCTTTAACCTAACACCAGACAGAACCATTTCTATTTTTCCTCCAATTTTTGTATTGTTTGATTGTCCTCACTGCCAATGCCATCACTGGTTGTGACACAATAAGCTTCTCTCTTACCCGCTTCCTATGTTACATTCACAGTGCAATCCACAGTCTACTTTCTGTTTAGTTTATGTATTATAATCTAAAACCATTCCATTTAAAAAAAAAAAAGCACTTTCAGTCCGTCTTGTATGGCCGACTTATGAAAAAAATCCACATTTGTAAAACAAAACTGAAAAAAAAAAAAAAAACATGGAATGGAGTAGGATTTGATGACAGGTTTATTTCCTGTCTGCAGCATGGAGCAGGTCTCTTTATGGCGTTATAGGTTAGAGAGAGAGAGAGAAACGGAGAGTTGGAAAAGAAATGGATTCAGAATAGTAGAGGAGCATTATAGCAACTGTCACTATCCTACTGGCTGAGATGGATGCTGGAGAACATTGAGGTGCAATCTCGATGGAAGCGACCCACGCAAGCCTGCCACCGTTCGGCTCCAGGCGCACTGATGCGTTTAAAACACTAAAGCAAAAAAGAAAGCTATAACAAAGATTGAGAACTATTTATTTTGTTCTATTCCCCCTCGTATAAGGCCAGTATGGAACGCAACAACAGGATGCCTGAGTTTTGAAGTGTGCTCAATGCACAACTGTTTGCTACCATGTGTGAAATGTTGGTTTTTTTTGGAAGATCAGAGAAGCGCCATAGTTATTGTTCAGAGCTGAAAAAACTCTGGATGACAAACAAAAAAAAACATAGAATTACAAGAGAAAAGAAAGTGCCGTGGCCTCTAGAAGATTTTGCACAAACCCCAAGATGTAATGCCCTCTCTCAACTCCCGGTGGAGGAACAGGGACGAAGATGGATGTTGGAGGTGGCAGACTGGGACGTTAAAAGGGGTGACGCCTGGACATCAGAAAGTAACTGCAGAACTAAACTAAGGTGTTTGTACATTGAGAAAAGAAGAGAACACAGGAGCACACACTCCTCATATTTAGCTGCTATGGTGGGATTTCCGGCAAGTATGAAACTTTGAACGAAAAAAAAAGAAAAAAAAGGAAGACATGCTTTGTTCTCTTGTCTTGTTTTGCTGCTATTTTTGGTTTTGTCTATGTATAATGTCAATATACTGCCATAGGTTTTTAATTTTCTCATAGAAAATTATGATATTGACATCTGTTTCTTTTGGTAGTTTTTTATGTGATCAGTTTTTATTAATGTGATTTCTGCGCTATTCCAAAAAAAGAGGAAAAAAAAGAAAAAAACAAATGACAAATGTTCCTGTTTTACCCACAATACCTCAACCAGTCATGATTTAGTAATTTTTTTCCTCAGATCTGTCTTTTGTTTTACTTCGTTATTCAGTGTCTGCTGGTCCGGTAATTGGACACCCATTATACATTACATTCTCCTTCTGGGTCCTGATATGACTATAAAAAAAATACAAATAAATAAATAAATAATAAAAAGGAGACCGAGAAAACGAGAGCGCATTAAATGAAATTGGTGCCATAAACAGCTTGATTATATAACTCGTTTGAGTTTTTAACTGTTTCATTAAAGGAGACTTTTATGCCCCTGCCTTTAGGCCCCTTGTGGCCTGGTCGAAATGTATTTATGAAGCTTTTGTTCAAATTGAAAGCGGATATGAATTTGTGAATTTTACAAAGCCATAGTATTGTAGTAATTTAACATTGCTCCCATGTCAGAAGCTGGATATGTTGCTTTGAACACAGGAAGCTTGGCATGTTAACATCACATGTGTCAATATCACAATAAATGGCATGTAGATGCAACCAGCAGTAGTTCTTTCCTTTTTCATATTGCATTCATGGGATATTTACAAACTTGTAAAATGTCTTTTTATTTTAAACATCAAGTGTTGAGCCTTGATCCCCCCTTTCCCAATCCCTTGCCTTTTTAGACATGGTGCTGCTATGTGTTCTGCATTGTAACTGGAGATAGTACTTTTATATAAAGAGGTGCAGCTTGGCGTAATAGGGTGAGCTACTGGCTAACCCAGGACCCAGGGGGACAAAACCACATATTATCCTCTGTATAGTATCAGGAATGTTTGTTACCTCAAGACAAAAAAGTCTAAAGAGCTGTGTGTTTCGCAAGCCAAGACCTACAGGTTTTTAAATAAAATAAATAAGTGAATAAATAAATGTAAAAGAAAAGACAAGCGGGTGTGGAGGTTTTCACCCAAGTTTTTCTTTTGAATGTGCAAGGAGAGCTTTTGCATTGAGTGCATTGCATCCTCCTTTCCCCCAAACCCTAAAAAGCTTGGCTTTGTGTCTTGTAAATGAGAGCAGTTGCTCATTTTAGTCTTTTTAGTCTTGAATGGTGTTAATCGAGGAACACTCTAGCAGATGTGGTGATGACCCAGAAATAATGTCACTTCATGTGTTTTCTTTTTCTTTGCTGGTCCGAAATGCACAATCTTTACTTGCAGACCCGTTCTAGTCATTATGTTAGCTAGAATTAAAGTTGAGCTTCAAAACCGATTGTCTTACCTTGTCTGTTTTCTCTCTTTAACAGCAGCCAAGAAGTACTTTTAATGCATGTTGGGGTAGAACTATATAAGTGTAGTATATCTAATCAGGAGTAGGAAATAAAACACTTGGGGGTGTGCTAATATGAGGAAAATAATCAACGGCAGTTTGGTATGATGCAACATGATGCAAAGTGGGGTTACTCTTACCTCCCTGACGTGGGTTATTTTCTAATAACAGCATGTCCTGAAACTTTTATTCCTCTTATACCACAGCCATTTGCCAATGTATGACAAAACAAGTTCATGCCATGACTTTACATTACAGCAGTTATAAATATTTCAGCACTTATAAACAAGTGTTGGTGAAACCATCACCAGACTCTGTATTAGAGGGGGAAAAGCAGCTTGCGATGGTAAACAAGAAACCGGAAAGCGCAAAGACGTTGCTGTGCTAAAAACTTTTCCTCTGACTGTTACAAAGCACTGATAATGGAGAGTCCCTTCATAAAACATCTGACCAATTACAATCGAGAATTCAACAGGTCTGTGGTCTGTTTGTATAGTTTCTTTGCATAATCATTAAGTTACATACAGAACCTTTAAGGGATCTTCAGTTGCCCCTTCAAAGTTTTATGTAACGTACAACTGAGTATCACCATGTCGGAAAAGGTTTACAAATAGGACCCCAAACCTTTCGTGGGGTTTCTAAGGCTGCAGGGTTACATATTACAAAAGGGAAATAAAAAATGTTTTAACTGAAATGCAACAGCCTATGATCTATGATATACACCTAAGAATGATCCTTAGCCACAATGTAACAGTTCAATAATCAAAATTACTGCAGGTTTAACAGTGCTGTGTTGAAAGGCATCACCATTCTCTACAAGGATTTTTATATTTTCTAAAATGTTACTAAACCATTGGTCCAAATGCATATAAAATGTTGTGATCTAGGGGATGGGGTGGTGATGCAGTGATTAGTTGGATGGATGGATGCTGTGCTCTACTCTTAATCAACCTTGTGAGCTCCAATGTGAAAATGCTTTCAATGACTATCCATAGACAAATAAGTATATGAGTTAATAAATCCCACACTTGTACATAGAAACTAGCTCAGATACTTGTCTTTCCATGGTGCTATCAGTCACACAGACTTTGTTTAGCTCATGTCCTCGATTTGTTGAAAAAAATAATTCACCGGAGAACAACTCTGACTATTTCACACGCTCTCCTTACTGACTAAGGTCTGCGATAATGCTGGGTCTTTGGCACCTGGCATCCTCGTGTTTGCGGTTTTCAGAGGAGGGAGCAACATTTCTTCCCACACTCTAGCAAAGGCGTAGCGAAAGGCTAGCCCGAACCTGTGACTTCCACTGCACGAGTACGAGCGACTATGCAGCTTCCAGCCTGGCGCCTGTAAATTTAACTTCAACCCGAGCCGTCACAACAAAGCCTCCATCTTCAGTGATGTGGTTCACCTGCGCTGAGAGAGGCCAGAGTCATCCCAAAAAACATCACCATCTTCTGCTCTGATTCACCTGAGACTTATTCCAGAAAGCAAACTATAGAAGGAGGATGATTAGTGGTTTCCATGGACTTGGACTGAATCGTCAAATATGTTGGAGAAATTTATGGAGCAGGATTTCCTGTGGTGTTTTTAAGAACATTTCTGTGCCAAATTTGCTGCATAGTGAGTTATAACATAATAAATAAAGCCTTTAATCTCATACTGCGCACTTCCTAATGATACAATGCAATGGTTTGAATGATATCGTAGTGTATTGTGTAATGGTTGTTTACTTTATAGGTCATATAGGATTTTGAAAATATATTACAGGTTGTAAAGATTAAGTGGTTTGGCCTGCATCAGGCCGGGTTGTGACGAGAAAAATCCGCCATGAACTAATCTTTGTAATTTAGCATGTGATCATCAACGTTGTACAAGATTTATTTTGCAATAAACTTTTTTTTTGTTTAAACTTTATCTACACGTTGGCCTATTTTCACTTCTGTTAACAGTTTCCTACGTTACCCATAATGCCATTCACAAAGTAGGGAAGGTCTCCTCAACCCCAAGTTAAACATGAGACATCATGTCAACATGGCCACTCAGACTATCAACAGTAAATAAAATATCACTTGACTACTTTAGATGACGAGTATATACCTCTGGTCAATCAACACAGACACACTAGTCAGCTAAATCTGTAAAACTGACCGTATACAGTGTTCTAGGGTTCCATTGCTTCACCTTTCCCTACAGACAGCAATGCAGTGGCACTTTAATCTTTTAATCTGTTGAGCTGTAATAGACACACCTCCCCGTCTCTACACACTGCTCGAACAGATCAGCTTCCAAAGCTTCAATGTCCATGGTTATACCTTCATCAGTACTATTGGTCCTCTTATATTGTAGATCACTAACTAGCCAAACTGAATCTTTGCAGTAACTCACCACAACTTTGTCATTTTGGCTAATATTTGAATAAACTTCACCACTTCAATATTGGATTTCTCATTAACATGACATTGCATATAGCTGGAAAATGGCGAATGAGAAAAGAAGCTGTTACGCTTTTAGGAGCAAACAGTGAAACCCGAGAGAGAGCACAAATATCTCAATATAAGCACATGTTCCGTTTTCTTTGATCTATATGTTAATAAGCAACCGTTAGAGGTCCACTAAGTAGGATTCGGTTGATTGGGTATTAGGAACGTATGGTGGCCGTCAGGTGCCTGTAGTGTACTTCCTAGTACTTACATTCACACTCCTTTGCTTTTGCTTTTTCTTTATAATAATTGTAATCCTCCATTTTTTTTTTATTTGTGTTTTCATACTTGGTAGCCAGCACCAAAAAAAACAATTCCCCTTCTTTCTACTTCTTTGTCTTCCTTCCAGATTCATGCTGCCACTAAAATGTGAAACGCTCTCTCGAGGTTTGTCCGTTCTGGGCTACTGTAGTGGTGCAACATGGTGGCTCTGTAGAGGTGGACCCGCTCCCTATGTAGATATAAAGGGCTGATTCAACGCTTACGAAAACGCAACGATTTGTAGTTACAGGCAATTACACACTAATGAAAACATACTTCTGAATATTATATTCCATTTCTGCTAATTGATCCCCCTAAATCTTACATGTCCTTTAAAAGCTGAAAAAAAGAGTAGACCAACTTCACACATCTGCCGTACTAAGTGGCAGGACCTTTCTTGTCTGTGCTGTGAATAGGAATTGCACATTTTATCATCCACATCATGAACTATGCAGGCAAGCGAGTGGCTTAATGCTGAGATTGGAGCTTGTGCGTGTGTGTGCGTGTGTGTGTGTGTGTGTGTGTGTGCGTGTGTGAGGGTGGGGGGTATGAGGCACTGAGGAGAAAAAAGGGAGATACTATGCCACCATTCAGGCAGGGGCCTTTTTTTTCTGGAGTGCCCGCCGGTTGCATTTGTCACGTCCTCCTTTCATGTCACCACTCGCCACCTGCTCCTGAAATTCCTGAACATTTTCTGAAACCTTCCAGCGTCCTCCTTCATTTGCTCGGGCCTTGCTCCCTCTCGCTGGCCCCAGCCACTCGGCTCGGCCAGCTGAAAGAAACCAAAGAAACATCGCTCCTCAAGCTTTCTTTTAGCCTTCGTTCACCAGCCCCCCTTCCCCATCTTCATGTTCTACTGTGCTGCATTCGGAATGAGTCAGACACGCAGAAACTTCTAATACAGATTCATATACATAATCATTAATCTGAGTATCCTACTGAAAGAAATCCAGCTTATGTCCTTATTTCAAAACAAAAACCCAATTGCTATAAAATGAAAGTACGCGCACTAACTCCCAATTCTAATAGCTCTGGATTCTTAGTTCACATCTGTAAACAGAAGGCCGTCATATAAATCTCTATATTCCACATACACAAAGGCAGGTCACACTGGAGCGAGCTTTGCCATGTTGTGATTGGTGGCCTTTAGGGAAGAGTGCGGTTTTATCTGTCATTGCTCTGAAGGTGCCGCCATCGGGCCCCGTGTTCACCTGCTGCTGCACAGAGCGCAGACCAGCTGCCACTTCCAGCACCACCCTCTCATTCTCTGCCAACCCGGCTGAATTCAGAGCTGCACCTCCGTCTCAAAGCGCCAGCAGTGTAGAACAAAAAAAAAACGGCAGTGCGTTGCCTGGCCCCTGCCCTCTTGCGCCGGCCCCAGCGTGGCATTGTTGCAGCCGAACGCTATCTGTCAGCAGACTTTTGCTGACCACCCGTGAAACGGCATTGAGAAACCCAGCGGAGGAATTTCATGGGGCCCGGGGTTGGTTAACCAAAACTAACAAAAGGTAACCGGGATTTAGGCCAAGAGCAGGTGTAAGCATTCGCATGATAAAAATCACACTCGTTCTCTGGGGGGAAGGAGGGAACTAATGATCCAGCGAGGCGGCACTTCTACTGAAATCCAAGACACCTTTGAAGCTTTTATGGCAGTGTTCTTCAACAAAGGATGAGGAGAGAAGACAAATTCTCAAAGAAATTCAAAATATTATTCCAGGGTATGCGTGGTTATCTTCTTTATTGCAAAACCTCACAAAGCCCAAGACTAGTGATCAGGGAACTAATTTGGGGGACGCAAAAAAGGATTTACCAGATGCGCAAACTTGGACTAATGCCAAATTGCAATACAGATTGCATTCCAATTTTAAGAATGATGATTATTATGTGATCAATTAAATCCATTTACACCGCAGCACTGCTGAATTCTCTAATGTGGTTTTTAATGGCAGCTATGACAGTAATTCAAGTTCATCTTGATCTGCTTGTTCGAATACGTCATGATTTCTATAGTAACAGCTCCTACAAGGTCTTGAAATGACGTTTTCTGTAAGGAGATGTTTATTTTGCATGTTTGGAAGGAGTCTCCAGTTTTATAACGGTCAGAGACAAAACTATAACTAATTTAAAAGTGGGAAGATCTTCAGGAGTGACATGCAAAACTGTTCTTTTTCTTTTGTTGATTAGAGAGATTCATAATATAAGTTATAATAAAAAGTATCACATGATGTTCTGTGATTAAATAAAATATTTTGAATGCTGGCAAACTGATGCTGTTTAACAGGAATAAACCACTTCCATGTTGATCTGCTAACACTGCACTCACACCACCCAGTAGATTATTATTTTCCTACATCAACATGCCCTGTCATGTATTATTCCTTACTTACGTAGTTATTAATGTATTGTATCATAGAGCATCTAGCTTAGTGTAATATTACATGCTTTCCTAAAATGCTTTCTTGGATATCCCACACCTCTGATCATTATATATATTTGTTTTATTTATTATGTTTATAAGAAGCAAGACACTTCAGATTGCACAAACGCTTCTAATAAATAAAAAAATATTTCCCAATTCTGAATATTCACTGCTGAAATGCCTAATAACAGGTAATGATTCAGAAAGCAATAATCTAGTTCTGGTTTGCTCCAGCAGGTGGAGACGTGCATCCATTGACATAAGCAGGTCAGACGGCGGCTCGCTTTTCTCCAACTTCACCACCAGATGGTGTTCATGAATCACACGTCAGGAACATTCAAGCAGAAAGCCAAAGTCAACCAGTAACTGATCACTGATCACAGATCAGCACATACTCACCTCCTCAAAATGACTCACTCAAGATGCTAACAGTCATCTTCTGACTCATTTCCTGCTATATTTCGGTATGAGGTCACGAGGAAGCGCTGACCTTTTAACACCACAGCGTTCATGTAGCAAAAACGTCCCCACTGTTCACGTCGCAAGCCTAGGCCATGCGTATCCAGCACAACCGCACCGTGTCTCGTTTCTCTTTTCGGCTTGCTGTCTGGCGGTCGGCGCCGCAGGACGACGCCTCAGAGCAGGGTTCAATGCTGTAGTCTTTCAGAATGACATTCCTTCTGATCCAGAGACATACTCACGGAAGTCTGCAGCCACGCTGAGTAAAGAACACACCTACGGCACAGAGAAATGTTTTAATAGTCCGAATACACATATTAATGCACATATGCACATGCTAATGTTAATGTCATATACAATATTCCATCCAGGGGTGGACAAATCATAAATGCAATACCTAGCCAAAGCTGCAACGTGCCCAGTCCAGGTTTATGCTTGCCCAGAGGTCCGGCTAACTAGGCTAAAAATGCAATTTAACTCACAAGCTAATGATATACAGACTATGGAAAAGGGAAAGCCTGAACCCCTGGGAGGGGGGACTTCATGTAACCATAGACTGATTCTACTATCCAGATGATTTCTCTGGTGATGAAGGATCTTGTTTGCAGAAAAGATCTTTGGCTAACACTGAGCTGTGGTGTTCTCTCGTCACACATAAAGACGTTATTAGATCCTGGCTAGCATCCTCATTTCTGCTTGATGAAGTGTTGTGATGACAGTGTGTCGTGTTAGCATTACAGCTAAATATAAAACAGCTTTTGTGCTGTATTTTGCTGAGTCACTGTTTCCACACCCGTACTCCTTCCTAATTCTGGAAACACTGGGCCGCATTTATCAATCTTTGCCGATGAATGCCAATCACACGTAAATTACCAGGCGCATGAACAGCGCAGCTGATTTGCATTTGATGATGGTTATAAAACTGCTTCAAATGCAAAATGCTTACAAAACTGAACTCTGACTCTGACGAAGAAGTGAATTCATACACACCAGTAAACATGAGTTTAACACCTGAAAGGCCAACATTTGGAGCCAAATTATGGAAAATGGGAATTAGAAGTCGAAAATAAAATAGTTTAATAAAATAAGGGGAAAAAAATCACCTGTACTCAGGTGACTGTGGACACCAAGCACATGACACAGAGAAACTGCTGTCTCACGGGTCTCGGCCAGAAAGTGTAAAATTACAAGATCTTCATTAATACTGAATTGCTTGTGTACGAGTGATTTCTGAATAAATCCGTTCTTATCCAGCTTGATAAATGGCAATAGGTCTAGCCTAGCCTAAATAGGTCCAGTGAGAGTGTCCTCACTCCGTACATGCAGTGCAGCAGGTGGTGGCATTTGGAAAAGAGCAGCATCGAGCTCAGAGAAATGGAGCGCGCTGCGGTTAACTGAAACGTCACGTGATTACAGATGAAATGTTTTCTTTGGGGAAGTTACTATGAAGTCATGAGTGATGTTAAAGAAAAAGCCTACTGATACAATAGGTGCTTTTGGACTGGTAGAACTTTTCATAGTTCTTAGAACTGTTGGAGGAAGTACCCCCTTTTTATGTGTTCGCACTGCAGGAACTGAGAATGATGTTAGCACTCTTAGAGTGCTGGTTTTAGGGACTTTTTTTTAGCTCCTACTTCAGGGTAGGTACTCTCCCAGCACAACAGGAACCATGAGAGATGTGTGTGTATGGTGAATGATCCAGACATTATTGTAGTGATAATCTTTGAGTCACACTGGGTTTTTTTGGGGGTTTTTTTATTTAGCACAAATGCTCTCGCTAAAAATAAAAATCCATGTGGCATGCACTGGTTAGCAGATATGAGAAGCTGAGACCTGAGGTGGAGTGGTTGGGGAAACTTAAGTGAAATAAAAAAATAGGCTATAAGATTTTGATTTAAACAGAAATGTGTGTGTGCTGCCCGTCTCATTACTCCGACAAATTCATATGATACAAATAAAGAGGAAGCACGCTGCGCAAGAGCGAATACGTGACATGGTCGAAATCATCACTAAAATCCATCCATCCATCCATTATCTATAGCGCTTTATGCGTCTGGGTGGCGGGGAAGCTGGAGCCAATCCCAGCATC
>JAQQZR010000007.1:19193499-19222174 GCA_030068235.1 Notoglanidium macrostoma
CCACGCATGCACGGGGAGAACATGCAAACTCCACACAGAAAGGCACCCTGGGTGACCCGGGGATCGAACCCAGGACATCACTAAAATCACTATCACCAATGGACTTTCTAATTACCAGCTAGTCTGTATCAAAAATCTTTGTATCTTCGTATTGAACAGACAAATCTGTTCAATAGTTGAGTAGAGCCTTATATTCATGTGAAATGTCAGCCATGTAAACAACAGCTCTTGACGTAAGAATTAAAAATTAAAAACCCACAGGTGAATGGGCTGAAAGTGAAGCCCAGACTTTATTGAGACTATATGAGACGAGTTTTGATGCAGTTTACGCCACTTCAGTGTGAATACAAACAGAAACAGGCCCTTGAGGTGTGTAACTCTCACGGGAGCTCCCCAGAGCATAGTTCCTCTCAATAAGTCCCTAGAACTGTTTGGTCCAAAGGCACAGCCAACTGTGAATAAAAAGTAGTCCAGATACAACTGCTTTTCCCACACACAAGCTAGTGATTTGTCCACCCATGTGCATGACTAAAATAATTGGTTCACGGTACGCCACAATCACGTGGTTTTAAGTTCAAGTTTAAGTTATTTAAAAAGGCTCTACCTGTCTAAACTTGGCCCTCACTCTTTCCAAGTGCTCCTGGAGGTTCTCATTCTCCGGGTCTTCATATGGAAACTTCTGGATCATTGCATCCAAAGACTCAACAGCTTTCAATCTTTTCCTGGGAAAACAATCGGACTCAGAACGTCCTTATTCCACAAACGTACAGGACACGCAGAAATATGACCTGGCCTAAATGGAAGTGAAGATATTGCCATGCAAATCCAAACAACCTACCTTGTTTTAACATCTTTAGTGTTTTGTAAGAGACATTTCCACGTGAGTGCAAAGCCATGATAAAAAGAGACCTAAAATGACAAACATCAGTTTATAAAACAGAAAAACACAAGTTGTGGTGCGTGATGTAATCATGCGTACCTCAGCTGAGAGTCTGGCACCGTGAAGCATGCCGTGGTTTCTGCCCTCCATCAAGCCCTGCTGTATTCCTTCCTCAAGTCCTTCACGGTATCCATCTACTTGAAACCTGCAGCCATGAGAAAAAATATGTGCGCCCCTTGGAGTTAGATGCAGTTCTGTATTAATCAATGATAATATGATTAAACCTTTATCAGAGTTGTAAAAATAATGATTGTTATTGAGGTCACAGAAAAATGACTGGGGTGATCGCATCGCCACCTCACAGTTCCACAGTCCCTGGTTCAGGCTACTCCGTGTGTGTGTGTGTGTGTGTGTGTGTGTGTGTGTGTGTATAGTTTCTTCGCAGTTTTTACATTCAGGTTCTCTGGTTTCATTTACTGGGTACATTACACTGCCCCAGGTGTGAAGGAATTTGTGAATGTGTGTGCATGGTGTCCTGAGATGGACAGGTGTCCCACCACGAGTGTAGATTCGTAATTACACTCAGTTTTCCCGAGACAGGCACTGATTCCAGGAAAATGGCATCTTGTACATGATTCTGATAAATTAATGACAAATAAGAGTGAGCTACTTAACAAATCAGTTTTGGAAGAAAATATTCTTCTTGCTAATAATCATAACGAAGACAAATTTTATTTATTATGAAAGCACAGAATAGTCATAATGCACCATTCCTGACGCAAGGAAATTACCAGGGAAAAGCAGGACACTTTTAGCACAAGGGGTTTAGGATTTGGGTTAGGGTTAGGGTTAGGGTTAGGGGTTAGGGTTAGGGTTAGCTGTTAATTAGATTCAAGTGTTTAAATCAGTTCAGGTGTGTCTGATAAGCCAAATGACTCAGCAGGCTATTTAACGGCTGGTTTAAAAAAAAAAAAAAAAAAGCAGCAAGAGACATTTAGGACGCAGTTTTTTCGACGCAGTTAGCTGGGTTAAAATACAACACACTCAATGCTAAAACCTAAAGTCTACTAATTAAATTGTATTGTAGAAACATCGAGAAATTTCTAAATTTAGCAAACCACCGTTAGCCCGTTAGCTAAGATGCAATGTTTTGTTTTTTGTTTTTTTTTACCTGTCGTCTGCCATTATAATTGAGTCGAACAAATCGTCTGTAACGCTATGAGAAAACCCTGCCATTTTAATAAAACAGAAATGTAGTATTTATCCTGATATTTTAGTTGGAAACTAAATACATAAATTAAACAAGCTTCTAGCTTCCGGGAGGACGACTTCTTCTTCACGCAGACTTACAACACTTAACGATGATCGCCACCTTCTGGAGCGGAGCGAATAAATTCATTGTGCTGTAATATAATACCTGAAATGTTGGAGTCGAATCCGACTACAGAAGATGAGACAGATTGAGTTGATTCCATGCAATAATCTAGTCTTCTTTCAAAACCTACGTCACATGACATGAAATGATGTACAATATTAAGCAAGCACTACATTTTACATTTGGCCATATGAGTGACACATTTATTAACTTCAACTGTTATCACCTTAATGTTCCTCAGGGACGCAAGATGTCATTTAAACTGCTTGGTTCAATAAATTTAGCTAATAGCCTTTGCAGTGAGAGACGCGTGGGTCTATTTTACGTAATTTCTTTTACATTTAAGAACTTATATTTTAGGTTTAGTCTATGAAAAATTAATAAAGCAAATTCATTTATTAAAAGTAAGCTAGTTACATTTAAGTAAACCTGTATACAGTCAGTGTTTTTTTGTTTCTTTTTAATCAGTTTCATTTTGTAGATTCGACTCTTTATTCTTCAGAGAATCGACTCCGATTTTTTTTTTTTTTAAATCGACCCCATCGACATTTCATACACTTGTTCTTATGTAAGCCTGTAAATGAGTTGCATTTTAATTTCATTTTACTTTTACAATGACATGAAATACATTCTATAAAGGTTATGTAACATTTCATTTAAAATGTAACTAAACTTATAAACTGTTTATTGATTATTGGGGTTGCAGTAGTAGCCAAATATGTTTCATGAAAGACCATATTCTGTAAATGGGTTATTTATGATATTTACCGTCATTTCCATTTTAATATAGAATTCATAATGATAACAGATGCACTCACAAGATGCAAATCAATGCTATGAATGTCATTTGAACTATTTATTTTTTAAGCCCCCCAAAATAAATAAATAAATAAATAGGCGAATTATGAATTATGCTACAATGTCAACTTTATTTATTTATTTATTTATTTGAAATAAATAAATAAAATTTTGAAATATTCTGAAAATAATGGCATGCGAATGTAGTTAGACTCCGTCACCACTAGAGGGAGCCACAGCACCACTACATAACGTGAAATATTGCTCAGTATGTTATTACCAGGTTGCAAGTACATGCAGATTGATCTGTATAATTCGTATTATCATGAGAAAATATAATTGTTTTTAAGCTCTGGTGGTTTTTTTATGTTTATTATATTAGTAGGATGAATTCAGGTGTATTGGGACATCAGGTGTGTAGGGACAGTTTAACTTTTATTTGCTGAACTGATGAATAAAAGTCAAGACCTTGCATGAAAACTGATAAATAAATGTAACATGATTTAACTGATACAACATTATATAAAGGTGTATGGTCAAACAAGTCTGTGTTGCATCACCTCATCTTTTAACAACACTCTGTAAATGTTTGGGACCTGAAGAGATAAGTTGTGGAGTTTTAAAAGTAAAATGTTGTCCCATTCTTGATATAGAATTTCACCTGCTCAATAGTTCAGGGTCTCCTTTGTTGTATTTATAGTTTCTCGAAATGTTTTCAGTGGGTGGCAGGCCAGTTCAGCACCTGGACTCTTCTTTTACAGCGCCATGCTGTTGTAATACATGCAGAATGCAGTAGAAAACCTGTATATATCATTCAGTATTAATGGTGCGATCCTAGATGTGCAAGCTACCCATGCCATGTGCACTAATGCACCAGGATACCATCATGCATGCTGACTTTTGACTTGTGCACTGATAACAAGCCAGATGGTCGCTCTCCTCTTCAGCCTAGAGGATGCAGCAGCTATGATTTCCAAAAAACAAAACTAATTTTTTTTCGTCAAACCACAGAACAGTTTTCCATATCACCTCAGTCCATCTTAAATGAGCTCATGCCCAGAGAATGCAGCAGCTTTCTGGATTATGTTTATATATGGTTTCTTCTTTGTATGGTAGAGCTTTAAGCTGCATTTGTGGATGTTTAATGACATTATGTACCATGGATGATAAAATCCCAAATTCTTTGCAATTTAAGGTTGAAGAACATTATTCTTAAGTTGTTGCACTATTTGCCCATGCAGTCTTTCAGAGTGGTGAACCCCTCCCTGTATTTAATGCTGCCCTGCCTCTCTGACATGCTCTTTACATACGCAAGCATTTTACTGACCTGTTGCCTATTAACCTATTAGTTGTAAGATGTTCCACCAGGTGTTTTTTTCCACATTACACAACTTTTCCAGTGTTTTGCTGCCCCTAATTATACAAACTATAATTTTATACAATAATAATCTTTTATATGTGTCTGCAAAGGCTTAAATCTGCATAGTTTGAAATCTCAAACCTCCTTTCTCAACATACTGTTGCCTACAATTACTAAATAATATTTTACTTTATAGTTATATTTATGTTATATTTTAGACTCTGCCTAAATCACATTGATCACATTGATCTTAAAATTAGAATTATTCTCCTCATCAGTTCTTGGTTTACTATGTTTAATCCTCTGAAAATGATGGTGGATCATCTGGCATTAACATTAGTGTCTTCTGAAGGCCATTGTAGACTCAGTTTTTAGTTAACATACCAAACATGTCATGCTAACTTACTGGGAAAGAGGTTAGATATTTCTCCAACTTTGAACTGTCTTTACCCTGAGGTATGGAACACCTCAATGTCAAATGATTGCTTGTAATAATGTTTAGTAGCCACTTCATGAGCTCACAGGTAGCAGATAAGGGACCTGCAACTACTGTGGCTTGATTAGCTGTGTTTAGAGATGAATCCTGGTGCGGGGCCGACTGAACCATTTTGTGCCTTTTATAAGGGGTGAAAGGGACCTCAGAGACCCTCCACTTTTAGGATACAAAGTTCAGCCTCACAAGTGACTTATTCAGCCAATTGTAATTTACTTATGACACAAATTACTTAGAAAAGAAAATGTTTTTTTCTTTTTTACAAAAACTTTTCATTCCAGGCTTTTTGAGGCCCTTCCCCCCACTGGGACCCTGGGTAGTCAGTCCCACTTTCCCCCAACCACGATGACCCTGAGTACTGTGCAAAAGTCTTAAAAAAATGCAACTTTATTTTTTTACCACAAATTTTGTTATAGATATTTATTTTATGATTTCTACATCATTGAGTCAGTACAAAAGCAGATTAGATTTCTAAGCATTAATCCCCCCCCCCCAAAAAAAAAATTGCATTTGAAAGACATTTGTATGTCAGTAAAGAAAGCAATATGTTATGTAAGAGAGCACTTTTCAGACAAAATAACATAATGAAGCCTCCTGGGTTTTTCTGCAAAAACAAAAGCTAGTGCAACAGTCAAAGTGTCCAGAAGAACTGTGGCAGATTCTGTAAAACTTACAGCTCATTTCCTTATAAAACTCTACACATTGTATCTGGAGGACTGCTATTTAAGAAAAAAAAGCAAAGAGTCATCACATCGAATATTGTCTTTGTTTACTTAATTACTGTTTACTGCATGTTAATGTATTATTACAAACATTATAAAGTAAAGACAAGTCACCTTTACTGTACTAAAAAAATAGGGTGGCTCAAGACTTTTACATAGTTCTGTATGTTTGCGCATGTTGCGGCAAAAAAAAAACCCATTTCAACCACAGTTCTCTAGAATATAATAGAAACATTTATTTCTATAGATTATCATTTCAGAAATACATCATAAACTACTTTTAGCAAGTGAATTAGGAAAAGATACCTAATATTTCTCATTATGAGAAATGAGAAAGACTTTTAAGCCTATTTCAGGACATTTACTGATTTCAAACTTAAATCATTTTATTTAATTGGTAGATCTTTCTTTCTGGAAATAAATGCTTAAAATAAGCAATAGAATAAGAAAACGTCAAGCTTGATATCAGAAAATATAGAAACAGGCTTAACAATCTGTTTAAAAGAACAAGTTAATAAAGAGAAATCTTAATTGAATTTGCTTATATTAAAATATGCTGCCTGCTCAGATATTTTTGAAGTGTGTGTGTCAGGGTATTTTATAATATTATTGCCAAGAAAGCATAGACAATGTGGAAATTAAAACAAAAGAACCAAATATTCCCAATATACCTAAATATATCTAAATTCACCACAAAGTATATAGGATATAATGTGGAATACATAATTACATAATTACAAAATGATGCATGTTGTTGCTTCATAACCAAAAATTTCTGACTTTAAGAGAAGTATTGGTCTCAACATCTTATCACAAAATGTCAGTCTGCAAATGAGTATTCATTAAAAATTTGATTAAATAGACTCTTCTTCAGGGCCATGGTGTATAATTATGTCAAGTTAGGCAGTCCTGTCTTTTTAAAAAATCATATCAAACGGTTCAGAATATTCATAAATGTTTGCAGATTCAGTGTTTACAGATCGCGTTGTCATTATAATGGACATATTGTTTGTACATATTGTGAACGCTTGTGATTTATTCCTCCTCTAAAATATTTTAAAGAATGTCATTGAATTCATTTCCAGTGTATTAGTATAGATAAAAATAAACATATTTGCGTCTAACAAAAGTAGATCATAGAGTACAGCTTTTGATAAATACACAAAATATAAAAATTCAAATTACAATTTAGATACAAATGCACAGTAAAAAAAAAAAAAAAAAAAGCATTTACTAATACAATACAGAGACTAGGCATAACAATGAATATCATCTTTAGAAATAAATAAACCTAATAAGCTGCTCACATTTTTCTTTAAGCTTTAACATTTACCATTTGGAGTGATCTACCGTTTGAAGTTGCAGTGAACTACTACTTCGAAGCGTGTTCTGTGTAATTCACCCATGCAACCTGGGGTTAAGATTGATCTTTGGGAAACCTGATCTTCCTCCCAGGTCTGTAAGTTCTGTCTGTTCCTCTGGGCTCTGCTTTCAGATCAGGCTGGTTCCGTTCAGCCTCTTGCCTCTGCATAAGAGATTGAACTGAGTCACGTCTTTGCAAACTATGAACTCTGCTCATCTTTTGTTGAAACTTGGGCTGTGAATGACAATCTGGGAGATCCTCCCAAAGGATTCCATGGTGTCTGCTTGTATGCCTAAGTGAAGATCCTGTTCTGGGTCAACTGGAGAATGCACTTCTCTTACGTTGTACTCTGTAGGTTCCTGTGGCAGAGTATTGAGCAAGGGCAGGAACTGTGAGAGAGCGCTTTGACGTCGGTTCTTCCCACCACCCAAGCTCATGAGGGTCCCGTGTTTGCCCGAGATATAGATGTTGTAGCCATCTGGCATAATATGTTCAAGAAAAGAGCAGTCCTCCTTTATATAAATGTGCTATTGGGAGAAATAAAATAAATGAACACCCAATAATGGTCATATGCAATAAACAGCATTTCACTTCAGTTATGTGTTCACTTTAAGTTCTTCGATGGCTGTTTGCTGTGCACATACAGGGGCCAAGGTTGCTTTCCTGTCCTGTTTCATTCAGCTTTTAGCTTTGCAAACCCAGCACAGGACAAAGGTCGCTAAAGTGACGTCACGACATATGTTTGGTCAATTTTGTAATATCATCTTTATAAATTTAAACAGTTCTTCAACATGCATACTTACATCTACATGTTCAAGTTCTTTCTTTTAGAGGTTGCAAACCCTCTGGACCAATTAGGGATGTTAAAATTGTTTGTTTGGGGGTTTGAATTGAATAGGATTGTTTGTTTTATAGTGTATAATTTAGTTTTATGTTATTCACCAACATGATTAGAGTCTTTTTCAGATCTCTCAGACCAAATCCAACATGTTAGCCGTCTACATCTTTTGGATACTGATCATGTCTAAGCTTACTATTTACATGATAATGCAGGTGCTCAGTGGGAGGAATGAACTTTTGGAAAGTAAATGTTGATGAACTCAAAAAACATCCGATAAAAGATGTTAGTAATCCCTAAGCAAATGATCAGTATTACCAGTGTGTTCACATCCATTGCCAGTATGTGCATGTAGGATTCATTTACAGGAACCTAAATGATACAAATGAGCCAAATCGCAAGCTTTGGAAATAAGTGCAAGCTGTAGGCTATCAAAGACTCACCGAGCCATATAGCTTGCCGTTGGCTTCCATGCAGAGATACTGTGAGCTCGCGACACCTTTAATAACTACACAGCCCGTGTCGACGGTGCGGATCTCCACCAAACCTGGAAGAGGGAAAAAAATGAATTTATGCACCTGGTATTGAATCACTACCACTGCGAAAAGCTAATTATTTTAAATCCACGAGATTATTGTTTATAGATGCAGGACTGGAGCAGGATGTTTTTAACTAATCTAAACATGATGCGCAAAGGCAATTTTGAACCTCATGGCTATGGATGATATGATCAACAAAAGAAAATATTTTAGCATACTGGTGAGTATACGTGTAGGAAATGGGAATCAATAGACTTGGGTGCATGTATTTTTATCTTGGTCCGGGGTCAAACTCCGGTACTCACTGTGCGGGCTCTGCACGTGCGATCCCCCGATCTTCCCGTCTTTGCTGATCTGCAGGTGCAGACCGGGTCTTGCCGCGTACAGGTGCCTCAGACGGACAGATTCTCCCCAGTCATTGGCCAGGTGTGGTCCGGAGTCGGCCAGTGCGTCGCCGATCCAGCACGCGCTTACGAAAACGACGAGCAGCATGTCTCGGTATTCCCGTTAATGTGCGGTCCAAGGCGCGGGGACTGGTGCGTGATGCGCGCGATTGTTCGCTTGTGCTAGTCGGTCGTGTTTTGTGTTTTGACCTCGCACATCTGTCCTCTTAAATGCTCTTCTTTATCAGTTCAATCGATAAGCCGCCTTTCCCCCTCCTGTTGGCAATTTCTGCGAACGGGATCATAACACACCTTCTGGACATCCAACAGATGGTGGGGTTTAGGCGCGCGCGCAGAGCATACACACGCGCACACACACGCACGCATGCACGCACACGCACACAAATCTTTGCTATCCTTGTGAGAACCTGCTTCAAAATAATGCAATGCCTGCACCTAAATCTTCCCTTAAACCCAATAGCCAAAACTAAACTTTAAATATACAAACTGTACAAAACTTTACACGTAACCAAAAACCTATTTTATTTTTTAATAAAAGGTGAGGTTTTATATATATATATATATATATATAATAAAAAAAGATCCAAGAGCTTTCATTTTTCATATAGGCCAACGCACGCACTTGCTTCTTCTTTTTGCAGCAAAACTCAGAAGCCTTCATTATGTTTCTTGTCTGAAACGTGGTCTTTTATGCAATATGTTGCTTTCTTTACTATTTCTTTTGTATTTGACATACAAACATTTTTCAAATGCAATTTTTTTTGGAAAAGTAATGCTTGGAAATGATGCAGAACATAAAATAAACATCTGTATTTATATGCAATTATGTGGTAAACAAAAAGGTGTTAAAAAGAAAGCTAAATATGTTTCATATTTTAGATTCTTCTAAGTTGCTAGCATTTACCTTGATGACAGTATGTGTGTATATATATATATATATATATACTTACATACACATATGCACATACATACATACATACATACATACATACATAGATATAGTGGTGGTTGATAAGGTATTGTAGCAATCCCAGCTGACAATAACATCAGTATGAGAAGATTGAGAAGTACCAAGGCCTGAAAGAACAACTGGAACAGATTTTGGAAGTGAAGTCCAAAGTGGTTCCAGTGGTAATGGGAGCATTAAGGGCTGTGACTTCCAAACTTGGAGATTGGCTCCAACAGATCACAGATATAACAACTGAGGTCTCTGTCCAGAAATGTGCAGTTCTAAGAACAGCTAAAGTACTGCACAGAACCCTCAAACTCCCAGGCCTCCGGTAGAGTAGGGGAGGTGAGAAGAGAATTTTTCTATATATATTTGATTTGATTTGATTTGATTCAACACATGTATAAATACAGGGTAACAAAATACAGTTATATACAGTTTTATAATTATCTTGGCATTATATATATATATATATATATATATATATAATGCCAAGATAATTCCAAGATATATTGTAATGTTGTTTCTTAATAGAAAAATGATTTTAGTGAATTATAATTATGGTATTGATTTGAAAGAAAGAAAGAAAGAAAGAAAGCATTGGTATAGGTAAGTGGGATGCTATAAGACATATAAAAGATTGCTAGGAGCACTGTACGTAAACGTGCAGCAGATCCACCCCTTGCAGGGCTAAAGTACAGGGCTGTGTGAGCGGGTGGGATCTGGTGGACACACAGCCCCAGCAGGTCATCTTAACGGATAATGCGCCCTTTTCCCTCGCTGCTATTTACTCCACTCCCTGCACTTTTTTTAATGAATTGAAGTGACCAGTAGTGTGGCGAGTTTAGTTTGCACAAGGTTAAACAGTAGCCTGCTTTTACCAAACCATTCCCATTCATGAAAATTCCTCCTGACCAAACTGTTCAGTTTTACAGTCTATTTTCAGCCTTTGCTGGTGCTGAGACACAAGTCTATGGACTGTTTACTTTTAGTTCGTTGAAATAATTCCACCCTTTATGTAACGGTAATGATGATGATGATGATGATGATGATGATCATATTTTAATTTCTATAGATTAGATAGTAATATAAATGACATACACACCACAAGCTACTCAACAAAATCTCCAGTAACAATCACCTGTTATTCTAAGTCAGAGTCCGTAGATGGCGCTCTATAATAATATTAGACTACCCTGTATAAACTCTCCAGAGTTAGAGCTTACAAACTGTACTTTTCCATCTTGCTGGAGTGGTACCATCAACAGTACACATTTTGCATCTGTAATATGTATCTTTCAAGTTGAAATGTGAGTGTACCTTGAAGAATTATTTAAGGAACATAATTGGTCTCAATTTCAGTAACCACTTTATCCTGATAAGGGACATGGTGGATATGGACCCTGTCTCTTGAACACTGGACATGATGCAGGAATATACTCTGGATTGGATACCAGTCTATCACAGGGCACCATGCACTCACTCATTCACACCTAGGAGTAATTTATCTTAGCCAATCCACCTAATGGTATCTTTTGGGAGGTGGGTGGAAACCAGAGAAGCCAAAGGGGGTGGCATGCATACATGAGGAGAACATTCACAGAAACTCTGCACAGACAGTAATCTGAGCACAGGACCAAATCCTGGAATGTGAGGCAGCTGTGCCACCTTAAAGACCAATGATGTACTTTAAAGCTTTACACATTAAATAAATTGAAGTGTACACAACATGCACCTCCCCAGTTAAAAAATACATACCTTACGACTAAGTGGACTAGTGGGACAGTCTTTGTTTAGGCAAGGGAGCATCTGTGTCTTTGACAGATGAATAGCCCAATGATTGTATTGCCATCTGGATTGATACCTCACTCCTTTCAGAAAGGCCATAATGTTTTAAAAAGCCCTTAAGGCAATGCCATCAAGAAAGGGGGATTGATCAGAATGTCTTTGAGAATTGGCAGGTGGAGGAAAAACACACACATCTACTGCACACCAAAATTTCTTTGGTGTGCAGTAGATGTGTGTGTTTGTCCTCCACCTGCCAATTCTCAAAGACATTCTGACCAATCCCCCTTTCTTTGCTCATGAGCTTTATATCTGAATACCCACTTCTGCCTTCATGTGAGTAAATGAATAAATTGTGATCCCAATTCTTCTGCACATCTCTAGCATGCAGCAATAGCTGTGTTATACACCTTTAGCATAGATGGGGACTTGCCAATATCTAGCAGTCCTTGGAAAAAGTATTTTGGGAATCAGGCTGTGTACCAGATCCACCCGATGGTGTGCACACCATTGAGAACAGGCCTTACAGCTCTGCCAAGAAGAACCACAAATGTGTTGTGCCATGCCAAACCTCTCCAAGATGCCACTCCCCTGGGTGTATGTATCTTAAAAGTGCATCTGCAGCACCTATATAGCCCTATAGCAAATAATTAGACAGAAACCACCATCCTTTTTCTGAACAAGAAAATAAGTTTAATGGAATCTCTTTTAGTGTCCAGCTGTAAGCTCATAACCCACTTTTGAAAAGCTTGTAACTTGTGCTATTTGTTCAATTCTTTGGAAGGCAACCTTTGAAAATTTCCTGTGTTCTGGGGCAATGGGAACTTGAAAATAAGAGCCTAGTAATGTGAACTAATCCCTCTTGAACCTGCTTGAAAAGAATTAGATGAAACCATCATTCTTGTTTTGAACAAGAAAGTATGTTGAGTAGGACCCCTTGTTTGTGATTGCAATTCAATTAAATTCAATTCAATTTTGTCTGTATAGCAATTTTAATAATGGACATTGTTACAAAACCGCTTTACAGTAATTTACCTTTTCAATTGTGCTTCTGTCCATCAGAGAACAAACTTTTTGATTTTTAGCAAAAGGTTTGCTGGTGTATGAAATCAACACTTCTGCCCCCACAACAGATTTCTTTCACTATGGGGCCGGACCTACATTAGGACTATCAGAACCCACTCATCTAATGTAGTCATTGCCCTATGGGTGATTATTTTCAGCTGTGGAGTATCCCATCTCCAGCCCCTTTATGTGTTCTGGTATATGAAGTGAAATGAAAGTGTTTTGAACAAGTTTGGTTTAGAAGAACATACATGCAGCCAACCTGAATACTTCTGCAAACTCAAACATGCATTCTACGAAGACATGGGGAAAAAACTTTAATCCACACATAATTTACACATCTACAAAGGTTCTTGGAGGGTTCAATGAATAGGTAAAGGTTCTAAGCCTCCTTAAAGGTTTCCATATGGAATCCTATCTGATAGTGAAACACTTTGCTGTAGGGTTCTACATAAAACCTTTAGGAATTCAGCCAGGGAAACAACCAAACAACCGGTTCAAAATTTTTAAGGGTGTACTACTTCCACCAATGCATAATGGTGTTATTAGGTTATCAAATATAAATTTCACTGACCATTGAGGTTTTTCCTCCTTTTCCTTTCATTATGTCATTGTACTCCTTCATGGTCCCTAGGCTGAGTCATTTCCTTTGCTGGAAATATCAGTTATTTCACTGAAAACATCTGATTATTTCATCAACCAGTGACATCATACATTACTTGGAGCTTAATTTTTGCTGTTAGTGTCTTGACCTTATCTCAGCCACAGTGTTGACCTATGTTGTCATTGCAGAATCTCTCTAACACAGAAAAGGCAGTTCAGTGCATTTGTTCATGCATTTATATTTACTGCTTTCATTGTTCAGCTTCTTCCTTCTCATGATCTCAGTCCATTCATGAAAAATGTTAGCCCTCTCCAATCACATGGAGGCCTTGGAGTACAATCCGTCTATTTGTAATCCCTTGTGCAACATTCTGTTTGATCAAAGGTTATGTTTGGTGGATTTCCTGTCTATGTTGCATCCTAATGAGCCATAATGCCAACTGGCAAATAAGAACATGATCTATTTACACTGTTTTGCTCAGTATCATATGGGATATGTATCTGCTGGGATACATTTGGAGGTCTTGCACAAGCATGGTAGTGCAATAGAGTACACCATAGTGACAATGTGATGCCAAGAGATCATCTTTAAAATAAACAGTTACGAGGGATGTTTACTTTCGGGATCAATATTTGTGGGTCAAACATTTCATGAAATTTTTTTAGACACTGCTTTTTTACACAGGCAAACACCTTTTAAGCCAGATTATTTTTTTCCATATAAAAGACTGGGGTGTTTAGCAGCCCCATTGGTTGGCACTGATGGTCAGACTCCTGGGCTGTTGCCATTAAAATAAACATGGAACAACTGCCTGTTGTCCTGATAAATATAATCTTTTAACTGGATGCTATGAATATTAAATTTGCATTTGTATTGTAACCATATATATGTTTATGTGTGTGTGTGTGTGTGTGTGTGTGTGTGTGTGTGTGTGTGTGTGTGTGTGTGTGTGTAAAAAGTTGTAGCATTACACTTTCCCTGCACTCGGATTAAGGGAACAAACATGTTCCAGCACGAAAATGCCCCTGTGCACAAAGTAAGCTCCATGAAGACATGGTATGCCAAGGTTGGAGTGGCCTGCACAGAGCCCTGACGTCAACCCCACTGAACACCTTTTGAATGAACTAGAATGCCGACTACACACCTCCTCACCTGACATCAGACTAACACACTTACATGGCTGAATGGACACAAACCCCACAGCCACGCTTCCCAGATGATTATAGGTTATTATAACAACAAAGGGTACTAAATCTGGAATGGGAAGTTCAACAAGCAAATGTTAGGTTCAGGTGTCCACAAACATTTGCCCATTTAGTGTGTTTGTATACAGCGAAAAACACAGTCTGTCCTTGTATTATTCTTTCTTTCTTTCTCTTCTTCTTCTTCTTCTTCCTCTTCTTCTTGTCATAATCATAAACTGCATGTCTTTTTCCATACAAACAACTGTAAGCCTACTGTTGCCCAACCCTGTATACTATACACACACCAATCAGCCATTACATTAAAATCATATGCATAATATTATGGGCATGAATTCATTCAGGACCTCTGAAGGTGTGCTGTGGTATCTGGCACCAAGACATTAACAGCAAATCCTCCTGTAATTTGCAAGTTGGGGCCTCCATGGATTGAACTTGTTTGTCCAGCGCATCCCACAGAAGCTCAATCAAACTGAGATCTGCGGAATTTTGAGGCCAAAGTCAACACCTTGAACTCCTTATCATGTTTCTCAAACCATTCCTGAACAATTTTTTATGTGTGGCAGGGTGCATTATCCTGCTGAAAGAGGCCAATGACATTAGGGCATACTGTTGCCATGAAGGGGTGTACTTAGCCTGCAACAATGTTTAGGTAGATGGCACATGTCAAAGTAACAGTCACATGAATGCCAGGACTCAAGGTTTCCCACCTTAAGAACATTACCCAGTGCATCACACTGCCTCTGCCTGCTTGCTTTCTTCCCATAGTGCATCCCGGTGCCATCGCTTCCCCAGGTATGCAGCGATCACACACGTGGCTGTCCACATCATGTAAAAGAACACGTGATACACCAGACCAGACCACCTTCTTCCATTGCTCCATGGTCCAGTTCTGATTCTCACATGCCCATTGTAGGTGCCTTCAGCAGTGGACAGGGATCAGTGGGCACTCTGACTGGTCTTACCCATATGCAGCATTCTATCACTGCCAACATTAATTTTTCAGCAATCTGTGCTACAGTATCTCTACTGTGGGATCGGAGCAGGTGGCTAGGCTTCCCTCCCCATGCACTTCAATGAGCCTTGGGCACCCCAGCTCTGTAACCGGTTGCCCTTCCTTGGACCACTTTTGGTAGGTACTAACCACTGCATACCAGGAACACCCCACAAGACCTGCCATTTGAGATGCTCTGACCTAGTCATCCAGCCATGGAAATTTGGATTTTTATGTTATTGCTAATGTATGTGTATGTATTTTTTTTTCTGAGCCATTCGGGTCATAATCACTAATCAAGCCCTGAAAAGGCTGCAAAGTTGTAATGTGAAATAGTGAGGGTAACAAACAGTTCTTTACTCAGTGAATAATGTGAAACAAGAAGAATCAAGAAACAAAAGGTAGATAAAAATAAAATAATGAAATAGCAGTTACAAAAATGAGAAAATAAAAATGATACAAAAAGTTCATATTTAAAAAAAGTGTGTAAAAATAGAAAAGAACTGCAGCAATTAATCAATATTAAGTTAATAATTAGTTAGTTAAATTCTTTAGCATTTATCTGAGGGGTTTTCTTTTTCTTTTCTTTTCTTTTTTTGTTTTTTAATCAGTGATAGATGGAGCCTGACAAAAGTTTATTGGTAATGTGTTCCAGACCCTTTGGTGCATAAAAACAAAAGGCCGCTTCACCGCTCTTTGTGGCACTACACGATTGTAAACCTTGATTTGGAACATTGTGTATCAGACATTCAGAGGTGTATGAAGATGCTTAGCATGAAAAAAGAGATTTCAAAATGAGTAAAAAAAATCACAATTTTAAAGGAAACAGGCAGGCATGCAGTAAAGTGATGCGGAATCTGCTTTAATATGATCTTGTTTTCTATGATTAGTATCTGTTCTTTTTTTCTGCTACATTTTGCACACATTGTATAAAGTATGTGACAAATTGTGGACATTTAATTGTTTAATTCAATTATAAAATCATTTACTGCATTTAACACTGCAAGTATAATATATTTCTAATATTAGTAAATGACAGAAGGATACAGTGTATATGGCTCTAAATGGATGTAAGAAGTTCAGAAGTTCAAGAGGTGGCCTAGGCCTTTAAGGCCACCTTGTAAGCAAACAAATGTCTATCTGTTGCCCTCTTGTGGAAATCTCAGCCAGATCACAGTGGCATATAACCTCACATCCAATGATCAAAAAAACCCCAGGTATAATAGTGTTTCTGCTATTCCATACACACTTATTCATCCTGCTGTACATCTCATTGTGCTCATTGACTAGACCCACATGCACACTCAGCAGACTGTCTGTGCAGGCTGTTAAGGGACTGATTAGGCCTCTGATTTGCTTGCATGTTCCCTCACCAATGCCTCATCAGGGCTGTGTATGCAGGCACTCAGCATTCACTTTGAAGCTCAAAACCGTGTTTTGACTATGATGTCTCTTGTTCTTCGTTGTGCTGTGATCGACTTTGTTGGTGCTACTTTGATTAAAACCACGTGAAAGACTCTCTCTCTCACTCTTTAAAGTGCCAAGGCTAATGGCTGTCAGGATTACTGCCAAATTCAGGGTGCTTTATTTGCTCTTCTAGCTCTTTTAATGTCTTGCATTCACTTGCGTGTTCCACTTACTTTTTGGTGTTCCAGCCAAAGCCATTCTCTTTCTTGAGCATCTTTCTTGAGAAATACACTGTTAAGATAACCATAAGATGTTTTTACTATCTCATTAGCAGAATATTAGCTTTAATAAGGAAGTCAAAGCTTTATAGGCATGACAATGGCTGTGTTTTGTTGACCCGGTCACCTCTGAGTTCAAGTTCAAGTTCCCAAGGGAAAGCCATGCTATTGAAGCTATTTGGGAGTTTCAGAGCTCTGCCTCCTTGTCTGAAGATGTCATGTGGAAAGTGAGTGGCAGGCCTACTCCAACCCCTACAACAGCCAGCTGCATGATTACAGGGAAAGGCTCTATGTTGTTTCCCCTGTCCTAATGTTCTAGTGTACAGCACTAAGCACGGTTCGCAGTGAACGGGCTGGTTAGGATGTTCACAGCTATTTGAAGTGCCTTGTCTTTATGAGCAAACATCTGGAGTGTCCCAAACAGACACCTTGCAGCTGGTCCAACAAAGGGAGCGTAGGGTAAAAACACTCTAAATACAGCCCTTGGGCTGTGCTGCCAGAGACATCAGTATCCCTCTTCTCTGCATCTGCAACAACATGCAAAAACACACCTCATTGTGAACAGCAGTAGCTGCAGTCAATGAACAATACCAAATGAAACATGCGCAAAATAGGGGTCTTATGAAAAGTTCATGGTACAAGTACCGTATTACCCGATATCACCGTTCAAGTGTTAAACAGTTTGCTCAGGGAAATGCTAAAGCAAGCATTATCAAGGGGAAAAAGTTTACAAAAATTATTTTCTCTGTTTTGTTCCTGATATGTTTGTTGTTTTAAAATCTAGATATGTTTTTGTGACACCAGTATACCATCGTGTTAATTATATATTTGTATCTATATGTATGTATCTATGGTTTCCTGTTATGTCAATATACTCTCACCATCTATTTTCTTAGGAAAATCTGTACACCTGCTTATTTATTTGACAACAAATATGACAACAAATCATGTGTTATGCATAAAGACATGCAGATAGAAGTGCTTTAGATAAATGTTCACATTAAATACCAAATGAGATTACAGTACATAGAATGGTGGGGGAAAAAAATGGAAAGAAAACAAGTTCTATGGGCAGAAAGATCTTGTTGAGCGCGATCTGAGGAGAAAGCTCAGACTCTTTTAAGCTAACAAGAAGGCTACAGTAACTCAAATAACCACTCTTTACGACTCCGGTGAGCAGAAAAGCATCCCAGAGCACACAACATGTCAAACCTTGAGCTGAATGAGCTACAACAGCAGAAGATCACATCAGTTTCCACTCCTACCAGCCAGAACAGTGAACACAGGCTGGTCACCTGGTCTTTTTCCAATCTTCAACTGTTCAATTTTGATGGCCATTAACTGAAACTTTTGCCCTTCATCTGTATGATTTAATGTGTTGCATTGCTGCCAGATGATTGGCTATTTGGATAATTGCGTAAATGAGCAAATGTACAGGCTTTCTTATTAAAGTTTAGGTAGCAGATCTAAGACTGGCAAAAGAATGTTTTTGTTTTTTTACTTCTTGTTCTAATATTTAATAAGATGTACAAATAAAACATGAAACAGGGGTCAGAATCAAGGAAATTCACCATCAGCTGAGAGTTTGAGTTTTTCTGGATATTCAGTTCCAATATGCACAGATTTTACATCTATTAAATTTGTATAGTTTGTATATTAACAAACAATGGATAATTGCTTTATTAATTTTAAAAATAATTAATTGTTAACCGTATGCTTTTGGATTACTTCCAGTTTCTTATTAAAGGATAGCAACGTGACTAGTGAATAACAGGTATAATATGTATTGTAATTTCTGTGATAGTTCACTCTATATTGTTTTTTATTTTTTTAAGTGTAGGTCTATGCAAGAGTGTATTAAGGAGTTAGGCATAGGATTCAGCTCAGCACAGGCGATGCCGTTCAAGGGTGGAGCAGGTGCTTGGTGGTGGTTACTTGTGGCTCAGACCAGGTGTGGGAATTTGAATTCATGCATGAGGCTGATTTGCTTCAGTTGAGCTCGGCCCATCCCCCAGATATGTTCATCTTTTAAACATTCTTGTTGCCATTTTCTGTCAAAAGGCATTCACTGGAAAAGATTTTCCAGTTCCAATTACTGTTATTTTTCCGTTATATAATATATCAATAATTCTAAAGAACATGAATAGTTTATTTTAATAAACAATTGTGTATAAAACAGAACAAAAAATAAAAATGACAAATATATATTTATTTAATTGAAATTTTAGTTTCAATTAAATCCGCTCATAGAGAATAATATGTACGATATTACAATATACAAAATATATTACTGTCTTTGAGTGGATTTAATTAAAACTAAATAAAATAAACTTAAATAAACTTAAAATGTCAGCTAAAGACAGTTAAAGAGACAGTCCAAATAATTTACTGCTAATTAATAATAATCAATTTAGGATGATATGTTCAGGAATTATTTTTATTTTATTTTATTTACATTAATAGACTTTTGGTTCCTTTAAAAAATAACAACTAGTATAAATTTTCTTAATGATAGACAGACAGATTAGATAGATAGATAGATAGATAGATAGATAGATAGATAGATAGATAGATAGATAGATAGATAGATAGATAGATAGATAGCCTTATCTCTTGCTTTGATAATGATTGTTTCTTCTGTATTCATAATCTCCCTATTTTTACCTTGACATCGGAAATGATGCCGAATCGGAAACCCAGTCCAGTAATTGAGGCCACCCACAGGTGGAGACTGAAACCTACATGAGAAGCCCCCATCATTACGTATCATTTCAATGGGATGAAGTAAGTTCAGGAAGGAAATATAGTTATCCACACACATGATACCATATACCATGAAAAAAATGTTTAATTTCATAGCAACAAATGAAGATCATTTGACAGTTTTGCACACAGAAATAAATAAGAAATTAAACAGCTTCTATTAGTTCATGATGGCTGTATATAGAATGAAATGTAAAAACAGAGATCTAACCATCACCTGAGTCAGTGGTTAACCCAAATTTGAATGTTCAGTTCTAATAGTATGCACTGATTTTACTATTGAACAAGCAAATCAACGGCTTATTTATAACACTTTTATATGGAATGATATAAAGGCTGAAACACTACTACTAGTGATGTGACTAAATACTATATCTAAACTATAAACTATATATAATATTAATATCCCCCTAAGAATATGTGCCATATTTTGTTACAGTAGGTGATTTGTGTATATATACACATTAGCTAAGCACTAGCAGCTCCATTTCCCCTAACATATGCCCAAGCGCTTCTCCTGGAGTACCAATCACCGACTAGTCAATTAGCAGCCACTGCATTTCCTGTTAGCAAACGCATCGTTGTGAGCTGTTTCAGCCATCGGGGTGCCCTGTGAAGTCTTGGTGCTAGAGAACTTGAAAGGCCTGTTGTGATATAAAGGCAGTTTCGGGGCCAAACTGTTTAGTGGAGAAGAGGCACTTGAGAGGCGGTTGGATGTTTATTTGGTTGACAGACGACGGAGCTGACGCAGGTAGGTGGAACAGGGCAGCTATTTTAAGGGGGGCCTTTACAACCCTCATACATTCCGTTTATTGGAGCAGAAAGCTGTCATTCTTTCAGGCAATGACAGAGCTCCATTTAGCTCCAGCTCATGGCCAAGAATACTTGTGTATTAAGTGACCACACCTGTCTCCGTTTGCCTGCTCTTTTGTTGTGGCACGATGTTTATTTGAATAGAAGTTTGTGGATGCTGTGGATTCACATTTTGGAAGTCATTTCTGTTATTAGACATGGCTCATTGGCATGTTAATGAATCTGTGATGGTGCTTTTTCTTAGAAAACATCAGCCATGATCTACCGTTTTAGTAAAGTGTGCCTAATTACACTTCCACAATGACCTCAGTTCATATTTAAACAGTTAAATGGTTTTGATAAATCTGCAGTCATTCAAGCCCACTGTCGGAGTTATGTTGACCCTAGATCCATATCTGTGGCAAGAGGTAACATAAAAATGACAGAGAGACTTTGGAGCTTTGCAGTGATTTCTATATGCTGATCTTTGTAAATAGAGACAAGCCTGCCTGCAGGTACACCCTTGTTCGGGAATTCCTTCAATCAGAGAGAGAATTGGCTTGTTAATGTCATCTTCGTTGTGTTTGTTGTCTTAGCAAAGTGTTTTAACTGGTGATATATTGTCATAAAACTGTGTTTCTAAAGTGTTTAAGAAAGAAGACTTGTTGTAGAAGATTGAAAAAAATCCCTTCATTAGTCAACTCTCAGGAAAAGGAAGGGCCCTCTCCAGCTCTCCTTTCAGGGAAGTGCATGCCTGGAAGGGCAGAGACTTGTTCCCTCCTGCACCCTCCCAGGCGTCTACTGCATGAAGCTTGCTGAACCAAAGGGGGAGGATTACACTCCTGGGAGTGACCGTTCAGCCTGTAAAAGCCGCCCAATCTGCAAACCAGGCCCTGGATGAAGTAAACAAAGACAAGACAGTGACTTGGCACTGCTGTCCCTGCAGAAATGCTGCCCACGCACAGTCTAGCAGTGTCTGCAAGTGTATTTTTAGGTTCACCAACAAACTTTTTTTCTATACTTAAACTCCAAAGTGGCCTATTCTTACTAGTGTTTTATGCGACCAAAGACTATTGATGCTTGGTTAAGATGATGCTACAGTATGCCAGTTGTGGATGTGGTTTGTGGGAACTGGTTAAACCCTGCATCTGCTCAGCCCTTCTTTATTCTTCTAAAGGGAGGCATTAAAAGCACACAGCTCACAGCTCTTTTTTATGTTCTGAGCTTTATTAACTTCCATTTAAGTTAGGGTATTGTCATGTGCACAGCACATACATCACAATGTTGAACAGGAACTGTATAAAACTACAGACAACATTTGGTAAATGTCAACAAGGTTCAGAGCACACCACCACAGGACAGATAGTCCAACAGCTTCACCAGAGATGCGGAGAAAAGGCCGAAAAGGAATTGACAGGAATAAAAATGATGGGTTTATTTCCATACTGTTCATATTTTTTAAGTACAATATATAAAAAAAAATGGACATTAGTCTATTAGAGGTGGTTGTGGAGTGGCTGATTAGATTAGGCAATGATGCATTTCTGTGTCATTCATTCTTGCTACCGTCGGAGTGCACGGCCTTGCCTGTTGATACTGCACGCTTTTGGTTAAGCAAATCTAGTTCTGTTGATTTGTATCTGTTCCAGATCATGATGAGGGTCAGAGAAGCTATTTGCCTTCACTGAGCATCCAGCCAATTGTAAACAATATCCACAATAATGCAAAGCAGCTCCATTTGGAAAGAGGTTTGACACGGCTCTAGGAAAGAAGAAGCATGGAGAGGGAAATGGCTCCTCTGACACAACATTTCAGGTATATCAAACAAAATGAATAATTCTACATGGTCAGGTAGAGCAGAAACATGAACAATAGTAATGCAGAAGAATTATACAATGAAAAATAGTGGATTTCAACAAATACTGTAATACATATTCCTCTGAATCTTCAAGAGTTCTCAATAGATATGGCTGTAATTTCTGATAAAGACTTTTCTTTTTGAGTCAGTCTAACAAGAGATTTTTTATCAAATTTGAACATAATTACCAGTCACAATCACCCCTATCAATCCACTCATCCACCTATCCTTATCCACATTCACCATATAACAAAAAATGTTAGTTATTTAATGAATTAAAGGACATTCTCAAATGATTTTCATGCTAATTTAATTTTGTACCTGTAACAAACAAAAATAATAAGGAATGCTTCACTTGAGATCATCTCAGTCAGTCCTAAATGGATTTGATCAACCTCTTTCTGTTATAGCAGTAAGCCTACTTCTCCTGAAACACCCAACCTAAAAAGCAGCCACTCGGCATTTCACCATTTACACAATGTTCTTTTTAACAAAATATATAAAGAAAAATATAGGGTTACCGGTCAAGCATATAGTGCAGTCTCACAGCTGTCTTCAAATATTTCCACCATGATTATCATTTCTAAAAGTAAATCACAGGGTAAAGATAGCTCAAACGTGACAAGGCGCAGCTAGTGGCCTTCCAGGACTTCAGCCGAGGGGCGATGCAGCAACAGGAAAAACATTTGCCGTCAGCAAAACTGGGAAGAGGAGTCTGTCGGTCAACAACGTTATGAGGTAGAGAATGACTGAAAGGGACATGTGTCTCCTTTTGAACTTATCAAATTAATTAAAAAAAATAAATAAATAAAAGAATAAACCACAAAAAAAAGAAAAAAAGATGAATATGAATAGACTATAGTGTTTCTCAACCCAACTATTCCTGCATTTATGCTTTATTCCAGTCCTGAACATACTTCTTCCAAGCAATCAAAAATGCTGAATAAGTGGTATAAGTGTGCCAAGAACTCGGATCAAGCAACATGTCCGTCTAGGGGTCCTTGAGGATTGAGTTGGAAAACGTTCAACTCCATGGCCACTTTTCTACACATTTCATGTGCTTTCATCAGTACACATGAATACTGATTTTTTCTTTTTTTAAATGCTTCCCTGAACACCACCATGGCCCATAATGTACCACAAGGAAGACTGAATTAAATTTCTTTTGCATGAAGTGGTCAGGATTTTACTTGAAGATGCCTTCGTCTATAGATCTGATTAAGATTGACAGCATATAAGTTCAGAGTTCAGACCCCTCACCCCACCCCAAAAGCCCCTCATACCTCCTCCCCACCCCATTGGAGCAGGGCTAAAAACAGATTTGAGGGGTGTAGGACTTCAGCAGCCCACTTTCAGTAGCCGAGAGTAAACCGATACTGTTTCAGTTAGACCCCCAGAGCTCGGACATTGGACAATGGCTTCAGTGCGTAATACCATTGGGGTTGGTACGATTTCACCAGTCAAGAAACTTGAACTAATCATGTGTTCATGCTAATCCTGCAATTCACATATGCCACTTTGGAAGTCATGAATATGACTTGGAGCATGTTCAAGTACTTATATTAAACTTTCTGTAGGTTAACCAAAATGTAGTCTCAGAAATAATGGGACCAAACTGATCTTTTTGCTTGTCGCTGGAGTGATACCCTCAAGAAGCATCTTTTGCACCATTAATATGTATAATTATACCTTAACATTATTTAAGGTACATAATTGGAGTGATGTACCTTTACTCTAAAGGTTAATTAAAGGTACACCAAATGCACCATCCCAGGTAAAAGATACATAATAATGGTACAAATATGACAAGTACAATTTAGTACATTTATTTCTGAAAGAGTAGATGCTGTAAGGTTTATCAGTAATTAGACTACACCTAGATGCAGCATCACAACTCTTAGCCATTAGTAATTATGATAATAAATGAGTCCAAGTCATACTGACGAGTTCTTCCGTGGGCGTAACTTACGTAATTCTGCTCATTTTCGATGCACTTCACGATAAGGCTATGTCCAAAACGCATACTGAACAGTAGGTCAAAATAGTAGCTTTCGTGCATCGATTTTCACGCATGCGCAGGTGTGGTTTGATGTGGTTACATGCGGTTTTAGATGTAGCCTAAGATTTAGCGCACTTTCTTGGCTGGGGACTAAACATCCACCAGTCCTCTCCTTAACCTTAAAAGTTTTTAAAGAAACAAAAAAAAAATCAACAGTGCAAAAATCCATATTGTAGTTAATTGTAGGAATTTCATGTATTAAACACTCGGTAGCAGCAGAAAGGATAAATAAACAAATAAATTAAAAGTGTTTTTTTTCACACGTAGAAAGAGGCTGTTTAAAAGGAAATATAAAACGAACGATTATAAATAGGCTAATATACATGATAATAATAATGATAATGATAATAATGCGATACACTTGACCTCGTGTGTAAGATTTGTAGAAAGTGCATCGTCCGGGCCGGGCTTCTTCCCCGTGTTGGCTGCATGTGTTGTGCCTTTTCTTCCCGTTTTACTTTGTTTTAGATTCTCGGCAAGAAATGTGTCACCGTCATTGCTGTTGACACTCGGTTTCCTTTTTTTGTTTTGCCTGTCCTGCTCAGTCCGATGTACATGTTCTTGTATGCCATGGACTCATAGGCGTTGTAGTTGTTTGCCAGGAGCGTCTCTCTAAATTTGCACTCGTCAGTGAACTGCGCCTGAGACAGAAAGAAAAAAGGGAGAAAAAGGTTGGGACAATCAATTTTCTGACGTGTGGCCTATAATATAGACCTAACCTAAAGAAAAACATTTTTCTGGAATCTTTTAGAGACAGCAGTACAATCAAATGCTTTAAAAAATGCATAAATTTTTTATTTTTATGCCGCAATGTAGCACTAAACTGCGCCTTTCCTGCTTGCTTGGAGGTCCATCGTCGTTTGTACCTTTAATTTCATGGATATAGTGTAACTTTAAAATACATAATTGATGACTTGATTCATAAAGTACTTTTAGAGTTTTAGATACATGCACCTTTCCAGATACTGGATAGGTATTTTCTAGGTAAAAGATTTCTATTAAAGGTATGCTACAAAAGATGTACCCTTGAGGACATCTTACCCTTGTACACCTCAAGGAAAGGTACTGCTTAGTACTCTATATCTTGTAGGGTTTTTTTGTTTTGTTTTTTGTTTTTGGCTTTTTAGAATGTTTGCGCAATACGAATGTCTTGGAAAACAATATTGTTAAAAAATTATGTTAAAAAAACCCTAATTTATTCAAGATGAGTGTTTGGGTAGCCTAATCATGGGCTTCCGTAGCATACACGTCATCCAACAAAAGTAAATCCCAAAAGCAATTTGTGTCTATAAAGGATTTTACTTATGCAGACCATGTCAATCTCAGACTAGTCAGTACTTTGGGTGAGTTTGGGATGGGCAGGCTGACGTGTGTGTGTGTGTGTGTGTGTGTGTGTGTGTGTGTGTGTGTGTGTGTGTGTGTGTGTGTGTGTGTGTGTGTGAGACTGTGTTGGTTATACACCCAGTGTGGGTGGTCCAGTCTCTTTGGCCAGTTCATCTTTACTCGGGAGCAAGACAGTAGGTGCGCGCTCCGGACCGCAATGCTAGGAATGGAATGCGCGCGTCTAAGTGATGTACTGCGCTCCCGGGTTTATCCGGGCCCACAACCAAAACACGACTATGAGCAATCTCAGGATAGACGAGAGAAGGGGTGGGTAGGTGGGTGGGTGGGTGGGTGTGTGTGTGGGGGGGGAACGTGCCATCGGGCACCGATAAGCAAATCTACAGGCGGAAACCGGCCGTAAATCATCTCGTGCATGCACTCACAGATCCGTAGAGCTTCCCCTTGCTGTTCATGGCCACGAATAGCTCGCTCCGGACGCCGTACAGTGTCACGACTCCGCGCTCGACCGGAGATATCTCAAGAAGACCTGCGACCAACAACAAAATACATACATGACCTTGGATGACTCATATCTGTAGCCATATCGGGCCACTGCATTTGTAAAGTGTTGGGATTGTTTACATTTTAGGACGCTACAGCATCCGTCTTGAAGGAAATTGCACTTTCCGCAGCTTGTGGAGCGTTTCGCAAACTACACCTATTATCATTCGTGTGAAGCTACTTGCTCTTCCTCCATCCTTGCACACTTTTAAGGTTCCTCAGCCTATTAGACTTTTTGTGGTACCTGAAAACTAGCTGCCTTATGAAGCAGTATTCAGACTATCCATATCAATGTGATTTACCATATAACTTCAGAGTTCAATGTTTTTTTAAACCACTCACACATCTAGGCTGTATTAAACGTCAAAAAAGTCCACACACTTATTAGACTTCTTATTAGAATATGTCACATTTGTGTACCATGTAGAGATATTTACCCTTCATCCATAATTGCACATTTTTTTTAACTCCTTAGACTGTTTCAATCCCTTTCCTAACTTAACAACGTAAAAAAAATCTTTAAGACAAATGTGATATATTGTGTATAACTTCGAGATCTTTCTAACCATTTGGCACACAACCTTCGGCTATAGTTTCTGTTTAATATAGACTAAATGTGTGGGTTCTAATTTGAATGTTGCTTATACCCTTTATAGTGGTGCTGCGAAGCTCCTAATGAAAACGTATATGTAATGTATCCCCGTCCAGTTTTATGTCATGCCTTAAAATAGTCCATGGGGACACAAAACAAATCTCAATATCGATACTGGATACACAAGTGCCTGGCGCGCTGCTCTTTGACTGCTGAGCAACTGCTATAGCATGTGCAGTTATAACAGACATATGCTTATTATACCCTCTGTCTGCTGTCGTTCACTGCTGCCGTACACCTTAATCTGGGTTGGCCATTAATTAGACACACACAGATGACTTTGGGATTAATCTTCTGTAACAGATGGGTTTTATCCCAGACCCAACCTTAGGAACAACTTTACATGTTGGCCCGGTTCCGACCCATCTCATGTTACTGTGTGGTATTATCAGTGTGCGGAAAGTGTGCATTCATGAACCCAGATGTTGACTGGCCTCAACATGTGGTCTGTTTTACAATAAGACAAAATAAAGCAGCCGAAAATGTTTTACAGTGGACACATTAGTCATCTACTGGATCATCAGATGAGTTAATCCGGAAAGTAGATTTAGAATAGTGGATTGGGTAGATCAGTACATCAGATCATTGGATCAAAAATATTTCAGGATATACTTATCCTGAATATCATTTTATTCTTAGGCTATAATATTGACAAAAAACAGCACAGAGTTTTTTTTTTGTTCATTTCGATCGGATAGTACTCAAAGAATTAAAGTATCCTAATATGCCCTAAGCACTCGGCCTAACGGCTCAAAATAGGCCCACATGATGAAACTTACTGTAACGGTTTTCGTTGTGCACCCCAGTAATCCTACCGTCGGGTAATACTTGGAGATGAAACCCAATGCCCACGTTGCAGTAGAGGCGCCGCAGTCTCTTGATGCCCGTGAGATAGTCACTGTCCCGGTTGACTTCTCGCTTCTCCCCGGGAATCCGGGCCAAAGAGCGCGAGTAAAGAGTCTCCCAGCGTCGCTCCAGGGGCAGAGGAGCGCATCGCACCGAGCTCGCCACTAGTCCCAACACCAGTAACGGCAAGAGGGCCGAATGAACACTCATCCTCCTGACGAACACGGAGGCACGCGTCACTGTCTGCAGGAGTTCAAATACGCTAAAAATACGCTCTTTGTCTATTTTGGTGTCCACGGTCCCCCCTCGCCGCCCCCCAAAAAACAGACTCCACAGAGCAAAAGCGCTTACTCACAGGCAAAGCCGCGGCTCGCGCTGTTGAGCGACATTAAGTCGCGCTCTATGCGGTAGCGCGAGCTCCCTGATATCACGCTCGAGCCCAAGTTTGCAGGTCCGGAGTGACTTGACCACCGCTCAGCAGCAAAACTCGGCCATGCCGCGCTTTTCCAGCCCCGACAACTATATTTATGCGTGCTGAGGAATTACATCACGCGTCAAGCGCCGCATCTCGGAGAGGCACGAACCACTGACAGCGGACCGAGTCCTTATAACACGCGCGCATATGAGCTGTAGGCTTTAGCGAGGAGGCAGCGCGCGTGCGTGCGATTGGTCAAGCGCGACCGTATGTGCGCTTGTGTGTGTGTGTGTGTGTGTGTGTGTGTGTGTGTGTGTGTGTGTGTGTGTGTGTGTGTGTGTGTGTGTGTG
>JAQQZR010000007.1:19222274-19234732 GCA_030068235.1 Notoglanidium macrostoma
TGTGTGTGTGTGTGTGTGTGTGTGTGTGTGTGTGTGTGTGTGTGTGTGTGTGTGTGTGTGTGTGTGTGAGCGCGCGTCCTAGCGCGCTCTCATTCGACAAAAGCGTCGTAACAGCGCTTTAAAGGTAATGAAAGTTTTATGGCGTGTTATAAAGTCATTGGAAATAATCCGGGTGTCGCGTTACTTAGCCGCTTAGAAGCATTATAGCTACTCCGGTTATAGAGCTCTTCATTGTAAGAGAGATTAAATAATTTATGTTTGAGAGGATGTCAAATCGGAAATCACCAAGATAACAAACCGCTGTGTCAGCCAGGAGGCAGTTTTATAAATGAACAATAATAGGAAAAAACAAAAGTCAGGATTAATTCATTGCAAATGCTAATTAAAGACTGGTTTCTAAAAAGGAAATTGACTCATGTTCTCAGTGAGAACAATACACTCTCTTTCCTTGTCACTGGCGTGGTACCTTCAAGTTTATCTATAAAAAAAAAGCATGCACTGTTCCTTTAAACATTTAATCTCTTTATGCACATTAAATGCATGTTAAAAGGACACTATATACATATTTCAAGTAAGCCCCAGATTAGTACTCTTTTTCTGAGAGAACAAGTGTACATGTTTTTCTTGTGATTAGCTTCGAGGAACAGAGTAGTGTGGTGTGGCCTGTTGTCTGATGTTGATTGCAGGCATAAAAAGTGGTTGTTCCCAACTGAGATGGTCAGAGCACGGAGATCACTCAGATTGACCATTTGTCAACTCAAGTGGTCATGTCGTGAATGTTGTGCGTCATTGCAGCAGCGTGGGGTACACAAAAATGGAAACCGCTGAAACATCAACACTATGAGTCAAGCTTTCTCTTTGTGTGTGTGTGTGTGTGTGTGTGTGTGTGTGTGTGTGCTCGCCTGTGCGTGCGTGTGTGCTTGTGTGTGTGGCCCCAGGCTGATGCGGACCTCTAATGCGCGCTCCCTATTGATGCAGCAACGCAAGAGACCACAGGAGACACTAAAAACCTTAACGACGTAACGGCATGTCGTGTCACTTCGCATCCTCCCACTTCAGGCTCAGCAGTAATAAAGGTATCAAACTGTACGCTGGGGTGGTACCTCTCAAAAATACATCTTTTGCACGCATATTTGAACTAGAAATGTGCATGTAGTGTACCTTTAATTAGTATAAAGTATAAGGTCCAATAATGTACCTTATATTATTTTTTACAGTTCCAAGTGAACTAAATATAGTAAATTTACCACCCCAGCGACAAGAGCAAGTACCTACCTATAGGTTGTTTCTGTCAGTGTGAGTTTTTTAACTATTGTTTATTAGTCAAAAAAATAAAACATTTGCATAAGAATACTTGACATCTAGATATCACATCCATCTCCCTGCTATTATCTTATCCCCTTGTCCATTTTAATAATAAGAAATACATATTATACATTAAAAAAAATCCTAGTTGTTCTTTCCTTGTCTCTGTACTTGATGGTGCCATCAAGGGTGCATGCTTATACCATTACTATGTATACTATACCATGTGCATATGGCGCTTTCATTAGTCCTCGAGATCCGATTATAAATCTTTTTTAAAGCTTTCCAGATACATACTAAATGAACACAACATGTCCCCTAGGTGGTACCCCTAGAGCGACAAGGAAACGTACAGCTTGGTACCTTTATGTCTGAGAGGTATTTAGCACCTTGAGCTGTTTTATGGTGTTAAGGCAGCTTAATGATAGCATAGATCAGTATGTCTGATATAAAGTGCATATAGAGGCGGATAGCCTAATAAACGTAGCCTGTTAAACGAATATACAGCTAATAATTCAGAAAAAAGTAAAACTTTTACAACATGTCGCCTAATAATGCATAAAAACTGCAGTTGTCCCCCTTGTCATGATGACACGTTTTCTCACGTTCACGTCTGGCTACACCACATTGTCTATTGACAGGACCCCCTTTCTTTATTCCAAGACATCCAACTGAAATGTCGCAGATGCTTCTAGATTTCAGGCTGTTGCCCGAGTTTGCCCAGCCTCTAGTCCAAGGTTGGGTGGTTCACTAATGCTACCCGCTGATGGGGGTCTTCTGCACACAGAAACGTCTGCACACAGAAAAATCGTTTGATCTTTGTGCATGTGTGTCTAGTTTGCGACGCTTGTATGACATTGTGGACTGAGGCAATGATCAAAAACGCTACATTGTTGGGGGGCAGATTTTATTATAATAGCCTACCAATTGTATAGGCGTGTAGTTGCTATGCCCGTTTGTTCGTTCTGACGAGAGAATATAATTTCTCAGGGAAATATTAGCCTACGTGGAGAGTTTGAATAATTAGGTTGCATTTCTGATAATATTGTTATTGATCATGATGACTCGATTTGGCTCTTTTCTTACATTTACGTCTTTGTACGTGTGCAGATTGAACAAATAGAATTAATAAGTTTTTTTGTTCCCTGATATTTTTGTCTCTATATCTATCTCAAGTTTAATAATCATAATAATAACGGCTGCGCGCGGCCGCTCTCCATGGTGCTGCAACCCGACTCCGTTCGGAAAATAAATTTTAAGTCGGAGGAATTTTTCTCTTTGCTATCAGAAGAAAACTGTGTTCCTTGTCGTTGGCCTTGAGATTTAAGATTCATAAAAGACACAGAAACGTTCTAATTAAAAACTATTATTTTTTTATGTTTAGAGAAATTCAATGAATATTTTTGTTTTGTTTTGTTTTTTACCTAAAATGTAAATGTATGTGTCTTTATTTTTATTATCAGTTCTGTTACTATGCACCCATAAAAATAAATGTAAAATTAAAGTAAATGTAGATTAGTTATAGCCGTGCTTCGAAAATTAACTAAGCCATTCACACCAGTGTCCAAAAATTTCCGAAGTTAAATGAATTAACAGATTATTAGGCTATATTATTGCTCCTTATACATTTTGGGCTTGGTGAGAAAGTAGACTATGATTCCCTGTCTCTGTCTCTGTCTTCCTCGCTCTTTCTATGGCATGATTATAGCCCATGGCAATCAGCAAGCCTCTGTTATATTGCCCTTCTTATGACTGCACCATTGATCCCTAAAAAAGAGAAAACATAGACGTTGTATCTCATCCCATTGCCTCTTGATCTTTTGCAAAGACAGCTGGAGCTTATTGCCCCTGTGATCCTGCTGTTTGGGTGCAGAGATATGGCAGTCTACGTTTTTTTAATGTACCTCAGCGGCACACATCTAGATCTGATAAGCAGTGGTGCCCTCTATAGGACGTTTACAGAAATTACAGCGAAGCAAATTATTAGCCCGCTTCTGCCTGTAGCCAAAATCACAGATCACATATTTTATTTATTTATTAATACGTTGTTTTAATAGCTTGCATTCATTGCACTATCTTGCTTGCTAAAATAAATTATTAAACGATTTATATTCATTATAACCAATTAAATAACAATTTATAAAATACATATAACATTCATGTATATTAATTATAAAAAGAATCACATTATTTTTAACCGAAAAGTCTAAATAGCCTTATCTATACCTAATAATCATTAAGAAACGTCTAAGACGAAAAAAAATCTAGGTTGTGATCTTATACAATTGACAAGTCATAGCAAACTTGATGCCTTCTAGTTAAATGGAATTAAACAGGAACTACAATATTTTCACTATCAAATTAATTACATAGCTAATTATGTCAAAAATAATGTTTTCTCTGCTAATTCTAGTTTGATCCTGGAGGAGCAATGTTTTTGATGCAAACTCAAGGCACCGGCTAGTTCTTGGATCTTTTCCTGTTGTCTTTAATCACCTGTAAAAAATCAAATATAAAAAAACAGAAACTGAAGGATATCGTGAACTAGATCGAAATTCTGTGGGTGCACTTATTTTTGCTCTTTCAGCAAAATATATAAAGCCATAGCAGGAAATTGACATCTGACAAATCAGTCAAATGGAACTGACATTTTTCTATGCTGCACGTGTCATTCATCTAATCACAGAAAGGTTCCCAGTGTTTGCGCCCATGTAAGTTATTTCAGCATTAGAGATTTTGGCTCGGTGTGTGCAGAGGCATTACTCTTAATAGTAATGTTCTGCACTGAAAGGTTGCACTGACAGGGAAGCAATTGGTACCCCATAGGGAAGGTGGACTGCTCCCTGTAGAGCAGAGGTCATCTGAACTCCGAGCTCCACGCACATGGCCTGTAGGAGGCCTGTCGGCATCAACCAAACCCCAAACCCCCCCTAGAGCCCAGTGGGTCAATAGCACAGGAATTCCCGACCATACCAATTAGTCAGGCACGAGGACCGGCGCTCTGAAACCCTCGGGCCACGGGGGAAGGAGCCTGAATAGCCCTGATTTTAATTGGACCAGTTTCCACTACTCTGAACCTTGCGCTTCTGGTCATTTGTGGAAACACTGGGTTGAGTGATCGACTTAAGTGTGAACAAATGTTAAACATACTGTTTAGAATCGACCATTCATCAGCGTCAAGTAATTATGTGCTTTATTCGTGTGGTTGGATAGAGCTATTAGTTTTCGAGTGAAAAATAATTAGTGGGTTAACTAGGCAGGCTATAAACATTCATTTTATGGTTAATTATTGCATCTCAAGAGCTTAAGTCCCTATTTTAAAAAATTCTGCTTAGTTTTTATTTAGTTCCATCACTGAAAATTGGGTTGATTTGCAAGAGATTATAGAGATTTTCCTGATTTAAAAAAAAATTAAACCCTTAAATGCCCTGCAATAGCAAAATGCAAAATATAGGTATTTATATTTCAATATCACTTAGCTTCTGGTGACAGTTCCCCACGCGCCATTCCACTATATAGTTCAACCACTGTAGGTCTATATTTAAATTTTAAGTATACAATGTCAGAGGCTCTCCCTACAGCCCTAGGGTTCATCTCTGTCCCATCGGGTGTGAAATTATATGCGCCTGTAATGTAATGTAGCCTATAAATCTAGAGGATCAGGCACAAGCAGACTATAGGCTAGCTGGGGAAAAATGTGAAAATCATTAGGAAAATTTGGATTGACTAAATGGGATCAATTTTATTTTTTATTTCTTTTCTTTCGCTTCTTTTTTACTTCTTACATTTTTAACCTTCACTCTGAATTCGTTCATACTCCCTGATTTAGTCCACTTCACACTGTGTGAAATGGCACACGTATAGAATTCGAAATAACGCAAATTTACTTCTAGAAAATCCGCTTATCAACCTGCTTCTGGATACATGATGTGCAAAATGCAATTCTAGGTGCTGACCGGTCCATTCTCAATACATTAGCTTTATTTGTTTGGTGGTTTGGTTGGTTGGTTGGTAGGGCCTGGGGTGCATACACGAGCTCGGAGAAGAGAGGAGAGGAGAAGAGAGGAGAGGAGAGGAGAGGAGAGGAGAGGAGAGGGTTTTGTTTTTCGCAGCCGCGTTAATGAGCGTCTCTCCGGCTGTTTATCTCGGCGGCAGAGCCGCTATTACTGAGCTCAGGTCAGCTGAAGGCATCACCTCTGAACCTCAGCTTAGCCCTGTCTGCCACTGAACTAATAACACTCAGTAGCACCGTGTGCCTGAATAGATATGAAGTGCACCAGTGCGCACAGCAGAACTTTCTTTTTCTTTTCTTTTTTTTGATGTTTTAGCGACTTTTTTTATTTATCAAAATTGCAAAACAATGGTCAGACACATACATGTAAAAATTTAAATAATCTTCAAAGAGTAATATCTACAAAATTATTATTTATTTAAAATATTTTTAAATTATTTTCCTTTGTAACCATGATCATAAATATAAAACAGAGTTGATTTTTACTTATAAAATAATATTTTTTGCAGGCTATTGGTTTATTTAAAATTATCTAGAAACTCAGCAATATGAAAAAGACAAAATCAAAGATAATGCATGGTTGTCATACTCTGATGTCAAATATTATTATAATAAGTTTAAATAATGGTAAAAAAAAAACTAATATGAAAAAGGCAAATACATTTTTTGATGTTAAAGACTCACACATAACAGCCAACTGAAAGTAAAACATCTATATATTCAGTATATTGATAATATATTTGTAAAGGTGCAGCTGCTGACTTCAAAACATTAAATATATCAGATTTTTGGAGAGTTTTTGTACACTTATTTTCCTGCATGCCTTTTAAGTAATATTAGATTTTAGTATTCACTTTAAACTATAACAATGTGTAACCATTTCTATGGAACAATTTCCACATTCTCTAGAGATTTGCCTTGTTTTCCACATTGCCAGGTTTAGCTGTTTTGAAAAACGGCTAAAGAATGTCTCAGACTGCACAGCTTCCCAGGTTCCCCCTGAGATAAGCCATTGTCAGCCACCAGAAAGCTTTCAAAAGTATAGGATAACATTTCACTTTTCGGTATAGATTTCAAAAGCTTCAAGCCTCTTGAGCCTCTTCAACCAAAAGTTTACCACCTTTAATCGAGCAGATAGTACAATTTGAATTGGAGGTTATGTTGATAATTTTATCCCCTTTTTTGTAAACTTTTTTCTTGCAGATGAAGTTTCTTACTGCAGAATGAGGAGAAAGGTGGATGCCCCAAGAGAGAGTCCCTTTTAGAGAGGCTGTTTAGAGACCTCTGTGCCGGTGTGATCACTTTTACAGGTGGACTGAGAAAGAATCAACTGCGTTCTTGAAAAAAATGCAATATTCATTAGGATCAGTATTGTTGAGAATTAATTATGTTTATGTAAGTTTGATTGTTTTACAGAGTTGAAATCTGTTGCTTAGAAATTAGAAGACTACAAACATTCAGTTTGAGATTAATTAACAGATCTTAAGATCCTAAGTCACTAAAACCACAGTTTGCCAAAAATGTAATGTTTCTTTTTAGTTCTAGCTATACAAATTGCATTTTCTTTGCAAGGGATAGAGATTTTCATATTTTTTTTATTAAAAACTTTAAATGAAGCATTAATAGCCTATGTATCTATATTTCCATATAATTTATTGGTGACATTCCTCCACATGTTTAGCTTTCAGTGTTGAACAGCACATCTTAACTATATGCTGCCACATATTACAGTGTTTGATACATAACAAAATTCATTCACAATTTTACAAGCGACCAATGATATATTAACTTCTCAGTTGTAGACAAATGAAAAGTATTTTTGGATATCAACCCAGAGAATCCATGTTCATTCAACAGGATTTTCTTCTAATGGTAATAATGACAATGATTAGGCTATTATTGAACTGTAGAAACTATGTCATCAATAACTTAACACATGGACAAAATAAATATGCATAACATTAGTAATAAAGTACTTCTCATTGCAGTTTAAGGACAGTAGACTATCACATGTACATTTTTGTAAAAATCCCTCTGTTTTGTATGTACCTTTGTCACCTAATATACATGTTAATGTGATAAAAAGTGCTTTTCTGGACACCTTATCTATAAAGTCTTTTAGTCCAACAATATAACGCATCTTCAGCACTTTTATCCAGATTCCCTAATTTTATCTTTTTTAAAAAATTATTTGCTTAAGAATGGGAAAAATTTTTTGAAAGTGACTATACATCTTTCTACAATACATATCTTCCCAATGCACATGTCTGAAAACATCCAGCAGTATTCAGTTTTGGTCATATAAATGCATTTGGACTGTCCTTAAATATCAAATGCAAGACTTTTTAAGGAATAAAATATAAAGGAGAAAACGCTTCTCTTAATATAAGGAAAAGATCTTTATATCTAAAATGATAGCATATTGCTATAAAAGGTCCTTTTTGAAATTGTCTATTCCAGTCATCCGTCTGAAGTCTCTTTTTTGTGGCCAGATTTGCGTCTATTGGCCCTTCTGCCATGGCGTTTAGGCTCCTTGTGCCTCCGACTCCTTCGTTCTGCACGGCCCATATGGGATCTTTGATGGCTTGTCTCATCTTGTCTGCTCTCCAGGAGACGTGAGACCATCTCATGGTCTTTGTTGCCCAAAACACGGGGCAGGAAGAGGGAAGCTTTGTCCGTGCTCTTCGTCTTAAAGCCCCTCCTGGGCCGACCTTTACCGTTAATAGACACGTACCACTGCTTCTTGACAAAGGCCCGGTGCTTGTTGCCCCGTCCGCTGGATCCTGAGTGCTGAGTCGTCGAGTGGTGCCGTGAAGCATAAGTATTGTAGCCTAACTCGTGAATGCGCTCCAGAAATTCACACTCCTTGTTAAAGACTTCCTAAATAGGTAAGGAACAAATATGTTAGACTTTTGAAAATGACATAATGGTGACTTTTTTCATGATATGTACCTTCTTTACATTAATTTCATGGAATACATATCAGCCAGATATAATGGATATAATCTAAGCTAATTTTCCTGTTAATGTTTTCTTTTATTAAGGGATGAAAATGGCTTTTATAATGGTCCTCAACATTATAATATAGTGACCAGATGTTGGAAGTCTGTCTAAATTGATTATTTTGAAATTGTAGCCTGTGTGTTGATACATTCTAAAACTTGTTCTCAATGGATAATGTAAGCGATCATAGATAAGATCTAAGAAATAAGAATCATTTCTCACATTCTCAATAACCTACACAAACTGACTCTGACAACCTAATTCACCTCTTTCCTTTCTGTTTTAAAGTTTTAAAAATGTCTTACATTCACCTTAAGGGTAACATGTGGGCATTCTGGTTACCCATGAAAACACCACCATGTGGCGATGGAATCAAATTGCTCATGTGTCATCTGAGCCTATGAGTAGCTTTGCATCTCCAGATCTATATCTCTTTTCCCTGTGTGATGTAACCCTTACCGAGGCATATAGGCGACCTTTCTCATTCATGGCCAAATATCTTCCAGCGAACAGGCCCTTGATGGCTACCACTCCAACATCCACTGCTGTGATTTCTAAAATACCTGGAAAAAATAAAAATAAATATTTGTTTCCATACAATTACTATTCGAATAAGCCAAAATTGTTTTTCAGATTTACCCAATTGATATGGAAAGTGTTGAGTTAACCACAGCATTTGCAGTTTACTCTCAGTGTGTGCATACTGCTGGAAAAAAAAAAGATTGAAATATGATACAGTATTTTCATGTTGGTGACCCTTGAGAGTAAAGTGCAAACATTTCTCTCCCTCCCTTTTCCATCCCTCCCTCCATCCCTCCCTTTCTGGTTTAAGAGACTTCAAATGACTCGTTATATTATGAGTACTTCAAATGATTTGTTAATTATGAGCCTAAAAGGGAACAAAAATGTGATTTTGATGAACATGTACTCTTCACAGCCCCCAAACCATGCGCACCTTTTCCTATACAATCTAATCTCTTTTTTCTTTCTCAATTAAAAGCTTTGCGTGTTTTACCATGATCACAGACGTACTGTGTCTGTTTATTTTTTTTGTGCATGCTAGTCGCGCTGATTGAATTACAACCCACAGAGTAATTCCCGACAAAACCAATCCGGTGACAAACACGCTGACAGATTAGATAGCCCGACACGGAGCGCCGCTTTAACTGCATGTTTATTCAGTGATTAATGGCTCCTCTTCATTCCAGCCCCACTGAATAATCATCCCATTTACTGGATAAACACATCCGCTCTCTGTCATTATGTGAAACTGTCTGCTAGAATACCATTTTCATATGGAAATGCGCGTGTTTGCGTTCGGCTAATTGAAAGACCCGCGTCTAACAAACAACCAAAGAGGTGGAGATAACCAAAAGAAAACACCGATAACAAGTTAGAGAACAAATAAATGAATAAGTAAAACAGCCACATGACACACTGAAATGCTAGAGGAATTGTGTAAATTAAACATTCAAACAAACGTTTGATCAAACTTGCGTAAATAAATGAACGAATAAACGAACAAATAAATTAAGATAGATAGATAGATAGATAGATAGATAGATAGATAGATAGATAGATAGATGACTCTGTTCTTGATAAAATATCAATGTGAATGTATGTACATCGCCAATTTTTACAGTGTTTTGCGCATCTTCGAAAGCCAGAACGCGTATAAAAATATTTCTACTTTTACATCAATACAACATGTTTGTTGATACTGAGATGACCCACGAAGTTTGTTTTCTATTTTCCTCCTGGAAACCGTTCATAAATTTACGTTATCGAGCTGAGTGGGGATTTTAAGACCCTGTGACTGCACAATTCACACAAGCATTCCAATACGTGCGTTAAAATTACACCCGCTTTTGAATTCGCCAAAAATATATATAATGTGAAGTACTTACTCAGAGGATTGTCCTCTTCCAGAGATCCGTCTATTTTCCCGTTGGGATGTATCTGTAGGTGATATTTGGTAGCGCAGTAGAGTTTCCTGCGCCGCGGCGCGCCTCCGAGGTGCTCGTAAACGCCACCGCGTCCTCCGGCGTCGCGCCGGTGTCGCGGGTCACACGGCTGCGTTCCGGCACACGGCTGCGCCCTCGAGCCCGCCGAGCCCCGCGCGCCGCCGGACAACAACAACACGCTGAGCAACACCACGAGTTTAATTATAAGCATTGTGGCATGGTAGGACACGGGCAAAACCTCGCAAGATCGCAGAGAGATTCCACTCAGGGTCCCATCAAAGATGCAGCATCATGATTCGTCCGCGTCGCGACGGCCGAAGCGCAGCTAGCCGCTCCGCGGAAACACGCGGAAAGTTTACGCGTGCCACTGTGCCCCCTTTAATCTGCCGTAATCTGGCCTTGGAATGGCCGTGGCCATTTATTAGAGCCGGCGTGGTGACAGCAGCGTGGGTTCCTCTCCGCGGTGGTCATAGGTCCTTCCTATCCTCTCTCCCTCTCCCTCTCTCTCTCTCTCTCTCTCTCTCTCTTTCTCTCTCCAAGCAGGCTGCTGAGGCTAATCTGGTCGACGAGGAGGAGGAGGAGGAAAAAAGAGGCAGTGGATTTCACAGGGAGGCCTATCGTGAGATTTCCACTGATCGACGGTGTGTGTGTGTGTGTGCGCGCGCGCGCACACAGAAATAAAGGGAACTCACCGCAACAATAGCCCGAGGCCCGACCAATTGATACAAAGGAAAAGGGGAGGCAAAGGTATCAGTCTTGTGTGAACCGAGAGGGTTTGCAGCGTAAAGGATAAAGTTACAAAGCATTACACACAGTGCAAAAAAACACGCATGACAAGAAGTGAGCCGATTTTCGTCTTTTAGAAAGTGCCAAAAATTACAGCTGCATCCGACAATCATGCGTTGTGGTCACAATAGGCATACTCATCATCCTCGGGCAGCAACCACTATCAAAAATCAATTTCACCACTCTGAGCTCGACTGAACATTAATGTGACCATGCACACATGTATAGCCTACATGTGGTTTCCAGGGCCCCATATCTGAAACAGATGTGTGAGAAATTAGCGACACTATTATGGAGAAATAAAAATACCTGTGTTAAATATTTTAGCCGTATGAAAATAAAGGTTACTTATGTTTTTTATGTACTAATCTTTTTATTTGCGTGTGTATGTTTTAAAAATGTATTTTAGGCATATTGTTCACTCATCATAATTTTTAGATTTTTTTTAAAAATAAAAATAACTGTCCGTAAGAGTAACGTTGTATTGCCGTAGCTCACTCCCACGTAGAAATAACGGCTTACAGTCGTTCAGTCATGTCTAGTAACGTTTTGGTCACGAAGTCCAACTTGATCTCCTTTTGCAATCACACTCTAAAGAAAAAAAATGCATTCCTTCGTTGAGCATCTTGTCGGATATTCTTACACATAAAAGGCCCAGTCTGGAAGGGGGGTATAGGATGCTTTTACTGGAGAGAATCGACCGATCGAGACCTTTTTTTGTCCTTCCTGACAGTCCAGAGAGGATCAGAGCAAAGAGCAGGCGGGTATCCTTGCCATGTGAGGAAAGAACATCCGGCAGTGTAGTCCAGACTTGCTGTCTATAGTCCCACCAACTGATGAAACACCAGTCCCAAAGAACGCACCTCTTTATTCTGCTGTTTATAGAAATTCCTTGCTATTTTGTTTTTTTGGCTAATGCATTATTGCATTAATACGACCCAAAAACTCCTTCAGCTGTTAGCACTGAAGGCTGAAGCTGCAAAAGTGGGTGGAAGCGCGACGCACAAATGGCTCCTGCCTAAATTGCTTCCATCTTGGTCACATTATGGTTACCATTCTCGTAATTAGCACCATCATCTACAAATGTGCTTGCCCTTTGGCGTAACACCGGCGCTTTCTATAGAGAACACTCATGCTTTAAAACCTCCAGGGAGTGCGCCCTTAATTGGTCTTTCCCTGTCCATACATCACTCTTTGGACACATGATTTTTTTTTTAATAAAAACACTAGTTGGTCGTGAGCGCTTATAACGCACAGCTAGGCACACACACAGTCGGGTATCGACCCACCAGGGTACATGACCGCGCGCGCGCGAGTGTGTGTGTGTGTGTGTGTGTGTGTGTGTGTGTGTGTGTGTGTGTGTGTGTGTGTGTGTGTGTGTGTGTGTG
>JAQQZR010000007.1:19238742-19280202 GCA_030068235.1 Notoglanidium macrostoma
TATATATATATATATATAATAAAATTTCACTTGGTGAATGTCTCAGTGTCTCAGTGTTTATTGACAAGACTGAAATCTGCTGAAAATTTTTGATTTTTAGATTCAATGATTTTAATATCATATATAAATATCATATTTGTCTCCAATACATGTAGCAAAGAATTTACAAAGAATTTGCATATTGCACAGGGTTTTTCCAGTGGCTTGCTACAGTATTTTTAATTTGTTAATCAACAACACTGAGATTTTTATCAGTTCATAGTTACATTTAACATTGTAGAATGTCTGTAAGACAGGCTAGTTTCTGTTATCCATTAAATTATAGTAGCTATAAATAGCCTCTGTTTTTCTCTCTCTTGATGTTAATAAGCCAAAAAATGCAGCTTGTCCTCCCTTCTTAAATGTTAAATGAATGTCTACTGACAGAAAGCTAAATTATATCAATGATTATATGTTGTTTTTGTACAATTTATTATTAGACTTAAATTATTTGGTGCGTCCACCATACAGGTCCCTCTGAATGACTTGTTACTATAGAAATGATAATTTATTACAACATTAATATAAAGCTATGATTTGAATTACTGCCAGAACTACTGTCAGAGTTGCTATCTTAGAAAATAACAGTGGTTTGTGTATTTGGAAATATATTGTATAACAGTCAAATATATTTGTAGATTTAACCCTGAGATGCACCAGTGCACATTTTGTATTTGATTGTAGTTGCCAAATATCTGTATATTTGTATATACAAATATGGCCCACTTGCTATGTTGACAATAGTAAGCCTTCCAGCAGGTGTGATGACAGAGCCCACAATGGCCGGTAACCCCCAGGATCAACTCACAACATTATACACTTCACGGGTCAAAAAAAGAGGTTCTTACACATTATTCATCTTGTATTATTCATTATCGAGGTGTCTTGAGTGGCCTAGAGCCAGTGGCCTAGAGTGGCCTAGAGCCTATTCCAGCCAGTTTTGCCACAATATGGAGGTTTGCAAGAGAGTGTGGAAGAAACGGTTAACTCGTGGAGGGCAAATTGTGCTGCTGACAGAAGCCTGTCCTGAAGGCACTTATCACCGTTGTGCCATTTACTGATGTCTTTCAGGGGTCTTACAGCCAACATGGCCCAGCTATGTTAATGCTTCTCGTTTGATGTGCAGCCGATGAGTGGAGCGTGTTGAACTCAATGTTGTGTTATGGAGCAGGTGCTTTCAAATGATTTCATACCACACACACTTAAGCATGCCTGTTACATATGAGGCATGAAATTTATTCAATACAGAAATTTGATAAAAAGTTGCTAAAAACCTGTTTGCATCCCATGGTACAATTCAGAAGTTTGTTTTCTTTTGCATTTCCCCATACCATTAGGTGGACTTACATATTTTTCCCACTTTTTGGGATTTCTACATGTTTTGGGATAATGTTGTATTTGAAATCTACCATTATATATGGTGTAAAGTGGTAGCATGGTTTCAGATCCAAACTCTAGCACAGACGTTAATGTTAGCTGCTACAGGACCTGTGTTTGAGCCACAAGTCTGTGGTTGTAGTGTTGGCTCTGATGACAAGGCCAAAGCTAATGGCACAAATGAGGCGGAAGATTGTGGTCAGAGTGCCCCAACCCTGCCAAACGAGTGAGGATGGAGCTCAGTATGGATTATACAAGATGCTTTAATCATTTAATTGTCCTATGTCCAACATTTAACCCAATTCTTGATTAGACATTGAACACTTCCGGCTTCTTATCATGTGTTTCCAAACTCCTTTTGGACATTAAAATAAATCACTGTTTTGTCCAATTTCTAGCCATCAACAAGAACAAGAGTAACATTTGCTCCAGTGGCTGTCTACAATAGCATCATGAAATTCTTCAAAAGAAGCATAATATAGTGTAATGGTGAGCATGAAACGACCTTCACATTTAGCCATCCTTGATGAAGTCTGTATGGAAAGACTGTCTTGTTGAGCTGATTTCTGATTAATAGCAGGTCTGGAGTAGTGGAGCAACAAATCGTGCGACTGCACTGGTCTATTCACTGACCTTGTCTCGATGTGCTGGCCTGACTCCAGCAGATGACACTAATAATCATTCACCACATGCTCTGAGGCCGGGTTTATAAAGAAATGGTGGGACATGTTGCTGGAGTAATGCTAGTCCCTGCTAATGAAGCCCAGGCTATGAGAAATGCACCCACACACACACACACACACACACATACACAGAGAAAGTTTTACGGTGGGCTAAGTTGGGGGTATGTTTCCATGGGAGATGTTTTCTCATATGGTGGAATGAACTTCGTGGAATTTCTGTAAGACTCCAATGGCAAGCTTTGTAAGGTTTGATATGCAGTCACACAGTTCTAATTTTGCTCACTTATTATTTCTTACCCGACTGTCATAGCTTCCAGATGGTTATTTGTGATGAACAAATGGTGAAAATGCAACAAATTCTGTCCAAACATTAGCATATATCTGTAGCTTAAAAATTAAGGTTTGAACCTAATGAAAAATGTATCACTTGTTGCAGACCTGAACATGCATTTCCAAGTGGCTGCAGCCTGAGCCGAGAGCCGAGAGCTTTGCCTCAACACTGGCTTGAATGTTGGCTTTGAAGAGGGGATTAGGATTAACATTGAATTCACATTTTAACAAAGACTTGACCTAGAACTCTTGTAGGAGACGTAGCCACTTGTCAAAACCAAAAGAATAGCTAATGTTGTTGCATTAATTCATTGATGAAAAGTATGCTGTGGTCTTTGACTTAATTGAAAAAAGAAGACCTCCAGCCGTCACAGTTCTCCCACCCTATTCAGTGACAAAAGCTGGAAAGAAAAACTCCTATTTTTTTATTTTGGTCTATTATTGTTTCTTTCACTTGTGATGCTCTCAAAGCCCTTCAACTTGAACTCCTCCAAAATCACGTGATATAATGGCATGAATGAAGTTACTCAATTTTTAAAAGTTAATTAGCAAATTACAGACTGCAGTGTGGATATAACTGGTCTAATTCAAATGTGTTGAAATAGCTTTGTAATTCACATGTGGAGAACACACTGATGATGATTAGGATGAAAGTCTCAATTCCATAACCACTTTTGTCATATCACATTGTACTCAGATACACCCGACAATGAAAAAAGGTAAACCAAACTTGTGTCATCATGCCTAAATCCTGGGTTGTGGTTAGGCCCTGAGAGCTGGCAGGGTACTTGGACCAGCAGCGAATTGGGGGATGTGGTTAGACTCCCTTTTTGGGCCATGAATAATGACACAATTGTTTGTCAGTCAGGCTGAGAACAGGTGTTTCAGAGCTGCAGACTGTAAAGTTAGAGGCCAGTGGCTTTGCTCTCTGATTTCAGGGGGAAGGGATTGGGGGGACTCAAAATCCTGTGATACTTTTGACATGCTGGGTGGTAATCCTAGAATACATGTCCAGCATGTCCATTGTTAGCACATGATAACAGAAAAGCTAGCTGTGTTAGACGATTAATCATAAACGTCTGACTTAACTGATTCATTCAAAACAGGAAAACCAGGAGGATGCGTTATGTTTGAGCATGCGTTCTGCCTCGAGAATATCAACATTTCGAAACAGAAAAGACCACGCAGCAGGAGCAGTTTTATATGCATCTGTGGAAGCCTGCAGATGATATTTAAGCATAAGTGCTGTAAACCACAGCAATGCTAATGTTTTCCGTCGCTAGCCCTCCCCAGATACTTTATACCCAAAAACACTTTGTAACTCACTGATCTTTTGCAGGGAGGTTCCTGAATTTGCTGCCAACTAAATGTGTCAGTGTAGTCATGCTCCAGCATCAAGGATCCCAGCATTTCAGGGGAAGGCAGTAGTTTGCTTAGAGCTTTCGCCCACTATGTGTGACTTATAGGAGGCAGGGAATCATTGTCAACACAGGCAAACGTGACGAGGTTAAGTATCGTTGGTTCAAATTCTCTGTTCTCTCACTCACTTGTTCTCTCAGAGAAAACAATTCTCTGTTTTTCTTCTTCCACACAACTACAACAAAGTGTCTTACCTATGTACCAAGCCACTTCAGTTTTCAATGAATTTTGTTTATGGCTTCGGACATCTTTCAGCTGGGCCCTTGAGGCCACAAAGTCGGGTCCTCAACATTTCACATATAAAGTATTTGTTTGGACATTTGCACATGCTTGGTCCTTCCAAAAGCTTTGCAATTGTACATGGCACCACTTTCTGTATGATATGTCCCGTAACAATGGCAGCAGTGTTGTATTTAATATCCTCATGCATCAGCGCTGGGACCGTCTTGTTGGCAGTGTCACACTTTTGCTTTTGGAAAAAGAATGAAAACGCAAACCAAAACCAGATTTTTTTCCTTTTGTCAGTGCCATTTTGGACACCTCCCCCACTACTCCACAACAGGACTCACATGCTTGTGCATACGCACCACACACACACAAATCAGGAATGCTTTTCTGAGACAGAAATTAGTTGCCAGGCAAGATGCTGCTGGGTGGTGGGCTAGTTAATGAAAAGCAGAGCTCTGTTCAATGAGCCATATGCTACTAATCCCTTTCTCAAACTCCCAGTGAGGAAGTGCGATGCTGTAATGCTTAGCATGCCCCAATAAAGTCTGGGACATCCTGTTTGAAGACTCTATTCCCATATCATGCTGGCTATGGGGCCGCATCTTCACCTTCGTAAAAGGGAAAATTCCACACCTTTATGGAAAAAAAACACTCCATATGCTTATACTAAAAGTTGGTTTGCTTTGCCGCTCTGGTGGACCCGATCAATATTCTGTAACAGTGTTCTACACGGAGGGTTTCCTTTGCAAGTAGAACCGTCCAAAGAACCCTTCAGGAAGAATGCTAGCAGATGCCATCAGTAGCAGTGGCAGTTCTGAGGTTATTACAGTCTTTAGAAGCAAGCAATTTTTAGATTGTGAGCGTGATAGTACTGTAAAGCTAAGAGTACAAAAGACTATCCAGGCCTTTAAAGGTCCAATTTGGCTCACAGACCTTTTCACTTGTGGTATGTGCAAAATAAAGACTAATGAGCTGGATATCAGCCAACAGCTACAGACTACCCAGGAGTGTATTACCACAACAACAACAACAATGAAAGCTACAATTTTACTGGACAATTTTGCTGCCACATATATAATGTTATCTGTTTTTATTTATATTCATCTTAAGTAACTATTAGTCTGCAGAAAATGTTTCAGGTCATAACCATTACAACCACATACAAGTTACTGAAATAGACTGCCTGTTGCATTATGGTATTTAAGATTAAAAGCAGTTTTTTAAATGGTTTTTATAAGAGCTAATCATCCCCAGTTGTCCTGTTTCTTATAACAAATGTGATGTTCAGAGTACAAAACACCAGAAGTTGATGTAGACATTGCAAGCCATGCCATTGGAGATGACAGATAGTTTAATTTGATATCCTGAATTAAAACATAGCTCAGAAAAAAACATTCACATCAAACAAAAGCATATACCATGACACCACACCTAGGGGGCAAGTTTCAAATTAAAGGACTATTCATTCTTTCTTTTTTCTTCCATCTCACAGCCAGATAAATCACAAGTCCTTTGCAGTGAGACTCTGCAATGAATACCATGGCATGTAGTATGCACTGAACTGCATGGGAACGATCACAGAGGCCACTGTGGTGCAGTTAGGTGACTTGTGCCCTTGTGGTAAAAGAGCCAAAATGTCCAAATGATTGTCATGCAGAGGGCAGTGGCAGCAAGCAGCCAGGCAGTTGGGTCCGCCCCTTGGAAATGGAATAGGACTCGTGGGACAGGGCTTTCCTTTCGGCCCAACTCCACTCTAGAGGGCCAGGGCCATTAGCCGCCTTAATATTCTGCATTACCTTTCCAGCCATTTGTTGCCCCTTTGTTGTGATACCTACTTAAAATATCAAAGCCTGCGAGAGCCTCAATGAGACATTTGAAAACTGAGAAACGCAGGTTTTATGTGTCAACGCCATGTCCCCTCCCTCTCCCTCTCTCTGTCCCCTCTCTTTAGCCAGCCCCATGCAGGTAGCCATGGATCAAAAAGGAATCAAAAGGGAAGGGGGGGGGCAAAAAAGTTTGGGTGGGACATCAATGGCTGACATGGTTGAGGCAGAACAAAAAAGAAAAAAACTATACAAGAGAGGCTAGGGAAGGAGAGAGGAATCAAAGCTCTCCAGCAGAATGGAGGCAGTGAGAAATTTTGAAACACATAACCTGAATGTGGTCTTTTTCTTTTTTTTTTGGTCTGCTCCAAAAAGCTGAGTTTGTGTGAGACAGAGAAGACAGACAAAGGGCAACTGAGTAGGTATCATGCTCTGGCCCTTGGCTGGGTCAGATAGGCTCCTGGATATGAGCTTACCAAACAGGTTGACCGTTTGGGTTCTGGTTGTCTGGGGGTCCTAGCTGTACTTGGGCAGTCCTGGGATATTCCCAGTGCCAGGAACATACAGTTTCAAAGTGTGTGCACAAGCCCATTTAGACTACAAATTAATTTCCCTCCCTGAAGGCAAGCAGAACCCCTTCAGACACCAAAACACCAAAGTGAGCAAAAGGAACCCCCCCCCTTGGTGGGTACACACACAAACAATTCCATCAGGCCAGAAGAGGAAGTGTGTGAAGATGTGTGGACAACAGAATAGTACCAACCAGCACATCAATATTTAAATATGTGCTGTTCAACAGGCTTTTGTGGCAGTCACATGGTGAAATGTTTCATGCATCTAGTCCCACGTCATTTAGTGACAAAGGACACTCGGCTGTGCAGATAGTATCATATTCCTGGGAGACGTATGAACTTTGAGGAACCAGCCAGAGTTTGTCCTCTTATCGCAAATCTCAGATCTGTGCTTTCCCACTGATCTTCTCTAGTATCTGACCCAAATCTAGTAATCTTGGCCCTATATATGGTATGCCACAGAAAAAAATTGTGACTGAGTACTTCATTCTCTTTTATTGAGTTTTAAACTCAGTAAAGCTTTGCTTTTTCTATTGAAAACTATACTTCAGCATCTCTTGTCATATATGCCTTTATTATAAGTCATAGTATTACTGCAATACCATCACCTGGCCTTTTGCATTAAAGTCTTATTGATCTATAGTCTCATGTTGTCTACTGATCCTGGCTTCCTTTATACTTCTGTTGATTATTGAAGTAAGCTTCTCTTGATGTGGTCATCCCGCCACTGTGAGCATGTGTTCTCTAAAGTCTACAACATGAAACAACAGCAAGAACACAGATATACAGTCAACATCATCAGGAACACCTGTACATTCATGTAATTATCCAATCAGCCAATCATGGGGCAGCAGCACAATGCAGCACATGATTTTATAATCATGAAGATACCGGTTAAGAGCACCAGTTAATGTTCACATCAAACAGCAGAAAGGGGACAATTGTTGCTCTCCTGATCTTCAGATGTCATGTTGTGGTCCATCTGTGCCCACTGTAGCCTCAGAATCCTGTTCTTGGCTAACAGGAAAGTAACCTGACATGGTCTTCTGCTGTTGCAGCCCATCCATCTCTGGGTTCAACATGTTGTGCTTTCTGAAATGCTTTTTTGCTCACCATGGTTGGTTATTTGAGTTACTCTAGCCTTCCTGTGAGCTGGAACCATTCTGTCTTTTGTCCTCCGATTTCTCTGTTCAAAAAGGCATTTCTACATGTTGAACTGCTCACTAGATGTTTTTTTGTTTGTTTGTTTGTTTGTATTTTGAACAATTCTTTGTAAATTCTAGAGACTATTATGCATGAAAATCCCTGGAGATCAGTAGTTTCTGAAATACTCAACCCATCCCATCTGGCACCAACAACCAAGTCACCAAGATCACATTTTTTTCTTGATTCTGACGATGTGAACATTAACTGAAGCCTTTGACTTGTATCTGCATGCAGACAGGGAGTGTATACCATCCAGTGTAGATGTCCACACTCAATATACAAAATATTGGTCAATGTTCCAAGTCAAGCTTCTCTTGTTTACCTTACAGCAACCCTTAAGCTCTGTTTAAATAGGAGCATGAACATAGTAAACCATGTTAACTGTGACCAGTGAAGGCACAGGCAAAAAGGGAATTGGTCTTGACCAGCTAACTATAATGCACTAAATGTTGTCCCCACCATCCCATTCATCTAGAAGTACCCAACCTGTCAGAAGCTCCCATGTGCAGCTCCATGAACCAAACCACATTCTGCCTCCAACATGCCTTAATTTTTTTTTTTAGATGTAATCATGGGCATAGCTTTGTTTTGTTTTTGTTTTTTTCAAACGTGCAGGGGGCAAGAATGATGCTAGGCCTTGTGAACAGAACGTGAGCTGAAAGTGTTTCTAATATGTTTTAGTCTGTATCAGTTACATCTCAAGGAAAAGGTAGACTTCCATTTTAACCAGAGTTTAAATCTGCAGTAGCTTTATTAATCATGAAATGACTGATTTTTTAATTTAATTAAAAATTTAGGTTATGTGGTTTACATCACATACATACTGTCTTCACTGTGCTATAGAATTCTCTAAACTGAAAGCATGAATTAATTTTCTTTAATGGCCCAGCCCTGTCAATAATTTCACTTGTAATTCAAATGATAAGTTTATATTAATGCTCTCATTCTAATAAGTAATGATTTCAATAGTAACAGCTTATTCATAGGTTCTTGTATGGCATATGCTCCACATAAGCTAATACTAATACATTGATTTAAAAATGTGTTGTTATTTAACAAATCAATCATGTTATTGTTGAAATCTTGAAGAATTTTTAACCTTTTTTTCACAATTGAATATTTATATAAGAAGTCTCCAGTATTAGTGATTTGTAACAGTCCTCCATGGAAGAGTCTTCATAACAGAGAAGTTTAATGTGTGCATTTTCTTGTTAACATAACAAACAGTATGTTGGGTTTTTTTTCATCTTATGACCTTCAAGAAGGAAAAGAAAGAGAGCCTGTCATGGGAAAGATTTTTATAGTTCTTATAATGTAAGTAATATAATGTAAGTAACACAGACTACCTTTTTCAGGGACATTCCACAACATTACATACAACAAATAAATTAAAAATGACTATATTATAAGGGAAAGCGAAAGGAAACACTTCAGGATATGCAGTTATATCCATATCACACCACACTGTTGATTACTTTTTCTGCATCAATATGTCTTCAAGTGTTCCTTACATAGCACAGATGTAATATTTTGGATCAGTTCTTATTATTATGATCTTATATGAAAGATTTGTAACAGAATTCCCCTTTAAAAATGGACAGGAACAAAACCATGAAAATCAAAAAGGGGGTGAGAATAAAACTGAAAATATATTAAAAATATATATTTTTAAAGTGGAGCACCCACAGCATCTTCAACGTAAGTACTGACTATGGACATTGAATCAAAAATAATTGAATCGCATGAGAAAAATGAAACCATATAAAGCCATATGAACCATAGGAAAATAAAAATGGAAAAAAATAACATGCAAAAGGTGTGTGAAAAATTCATATCTCAATCATCAAGAACATTAAAACATGTAAATTATGACTATGGACATAGTGCTTCAAGTGTTTACATGGTACCAAACAAATTATGAACAGGTATGTTAAAAGTGCATAGCAAATATGAGTGTGAATGATAAATGATGGTTACTACAACATGACAAGGTCAAAAATGTCAAAGACGTTTAGCATATTAGCAAACAGACCACATTAGCTGCTTGGTCAAAGCTAGACTGAACTGTCAGATGCCCCAGACTTATCACCTACAGGTTAAACAAGGTTTAGATGTGCAGTGATAACAACCTGTCTTTATTTCCACCACTACTATACACAAGCATTAAAAACTGTTTTTTTTACAGCTGGGTGTGTCGGTATGAGCAGAAACCAGCCGTCTGTTTGAAGTTTTGAACTTTTTTTTTCTCTTAGGCTGCGTTGTTTCGTCTCGGTGTGGCGGGAGAGGAGAGACAGCCACTGCAAACAGCAGGTGTGGCTTTTGAACGAAGCCACGACATGGTAGATCTCTTTGGTCTCCGATCGTCTGATTCTTGTTTTCATCAAAAGAAGAAAGGCCCTCCTTGCTGTTGTCTTTCATCTCCGGGAGCCGGCCTCTCCTTCATTCTCTACCTTTTGTTTGTTTGTTGTACCTGAGCTGTAGCTTTGTGGCCTCCAGCAGGTGTTACTATTTAGCCCTTTGGTCAGACATAAGCGGTGGTTGAGGATTGGAAAGGATGAAGCTCTTAGCGATAAATACTGACATGAGTAATGGCAACCTTAAATTAATCAAACTTCGAGTTTTGTATGTCATGGAATGACTAACATCTAGCCAGGACAGCATGAAGTCAGTGTGATGGACAAGATGGCTGGATGCTGTCGTTGGATACACACTCCCATGTGTGTTTATTACTTTGAACGTCCTATGTGCTGTTGTATCCATTCAGTATGACATCAAATTAAATTTCCTGTTAGCTATCAGATCTCTGTTTTCGTGTCAATCAACGATTACTTTAACACAAAGCAGTAGCTAATCCAGCTCAACCCAACGGAGGATCTAAGGCTAATTCTGCCAGTGCGTGTGTGTGTGTGTGTGTGCTCCACCAGAGCAAACACTGCGGCCAGCTTTTTCGTGCACTTCACCCAGTGGTGACCCTGTGGAGAGGATATTCCATTCAAATGTTACAGGAAACACATTCAAGGGGGCAGCTTGGTGTTCATACACTTTTAACTTTTACTATACCGGTCCTACCAGTATGTTCACTGTGATATAAGCAAACACTGCGCTCAGCTGCTGATGCACTGAATCAGTCTTTACCTTCTTCTTTACATACCTCTCTGCTTATGAGTGTTATTTATCTAAATGAGGTGCAGTCTACTACGATACGTGTCTGTGTGTACCTGAGTGAGGAACAGCACGTCTATCTTGCTCCTCATCTTTGGAACGTTCCAAGTACCAATTTTTGGAGCTGCTTTTCCCCTCCTTATAGAAATAAAATATATATAATCACAATTCATGTGTGTTTTTTAGATTCATGTGGATTTTAGATGTATGGACTTCCACATATAGTGCTTGTATTTTTATTTTTTTCATATTTGACTTTTTCACATGATTTATGTATTTTCATATGTTAATTTCTCACTTCACATGGTTTTTATTTCATCATTTTTAATGTTTTTCCCCACATAATTTTCTCACGTGTTTGTTTGTTTCTTCATGTGTTTATTTTATTCTCATAAAATAAATTTTTGTTTCATACGTTCATTTTTCACATGAAGGGCACATTCATGTTTTTTTCCAACTAATTATATAAATTTTTTAATTTCTCACTCCAAATCATGTGGTTTTAATTCTTCACCTGTCTTTCTCACAAAATTGATTTATTTTCATATGTACATTTTTCACATATTGGGCATGTGGTTTTATTTTTCATGTGTGATTTTTTTCACGTAATTATTTTCATACATTTATATTTCATGTGATTTTCTCACATGATTCACTTAGTTTCATGTTTTTTTTACATGTGATTTTCTCATGTGATTCATTTATTTTCATATGTTAATTTTGTGATGAAATGCATAGGATATTTCCAAAGCTAGTACCATCTCAACTGCGGCTCCCTGACCCAGCATGATCAATGAGGAATGTTTACTGTCCATGTCAAAATCAGCCTTTAGCTTTTTTTGCTCAATCTAGATGTCAACAGCAGAGTAATGTACACCATCATGGGTGACATGTCAACATTACCAATCAGTCTTTCCCAAGAAAAATGTAATGAAACAATCAGATTCTTGTCTGTCAGGGTGACTTGTTTCTCCTATTTCCCTGTGCATACATTGTGCCACCTAGCTTCATTTTGGAACACTACCAGTTGTCTGTGTTCACCAGACTTTGCTCAATAGTTCAATCATCAAGTCTCACTTTAGTTTCCTTGGTTAAACTTTAAGCATTTACCAACACTATTCATGCTTTTAAAAGGAAACCACGGTCCACAACAGTATGTCTAGGGCATGGCAACTGTGTAGTGTTTTCTTTCATGATGCCATGGATTCCTTGGTGGCTGGCACGCAAAGACCGCTGCTAGACACGCATTTCCAAAGTGTCAACAAGAACGTGGGGGATCAGTGTGGTCAGTGCCCACGTGTGTGCCACACCCACTGCAGGCGGGCCTATTTATTATCTTGTTTTTACTTGGCTGTTTTATTGTGGCTTAAACACAGTGTTACTGTTGCAATGAAACCTTGGTGAATGCAGCACAGTGCATGTAGAAGATTCAGTGCTGGGGAATGTGTAGGGGCAGACGTCACATCAGCCTAGGAAAGCATGTGATGATCCGAATGACGTGAGCCAGAGCGTGTGTCGTACGCAATTAGTAGGCGGCCTGTTTTTAGCGAGGATCTCCAATTACAGTGCCTCTGGGCAAGAATTCTACCTCTCTAGGGAAAGTCTGAAGAATGGAAAAGATCCTCAGGAAGGAGATAACGTCATTTTATGAGGGTTTGGTGGAGGCTGTGTCCAATATGTTTGCAGATCAATAGAATACAACACTTTACATTTGGGTCTATGCACCAGTCTAGCAAGGTTGGACATCCTTCAGGCTGCCACCAGTCATGCAAATCACAAGGCCTTGAACCAAAAAACCCCACAAGCCACCTCCCTACACACACACACACACACACACACACACACACACACACACACACACACACACACACACACACATTTAAACCATTCTTCCCTTGCCCTTTCAGCTGTCTCATTTGAGACTGTACCAGTGAGTTAGACTGGGCAGAAGGTTCCAGATGATCCTGTTGAATCAAAAGCTCAGACAGCAAAAACACTGGGGTCCGTATTTTCGTATTTTTCTCAGACCCTATGTCTCGTTCTCAGGGCCTCATCGATGTTTGCTGTCTGCATGCTGTTTCTGTGTCATTATTTTGACTCTCCGCGGTTGAACGGGTGGCATGGAAAGCGGCAGCCTTTTCCTCGCTGGAGTCAAGGGAACAGTGCTGTCCCATGATGAGTCAGTGAGGCCTGCTACTATCGCGGAATCCAAATGTAAACAGGGCATGTCATACACACACACACACACACACACACACACACACACACAGAGTTCCACACTGTAATTTAGACAGATTGATCTTTACACTAAGATCCCATGGAATATCCCACTGCTGAATCATGCTTAGTCCCATGATTCAGTGGGACAATGGCTCTGGATGTTCACTGAGCTGGCACAGTGGTGCAGTTCCAGGTTCCTTAGCTCAATCCCAAGTTTGGGTTATTGTTTGTGCAGAGTTTCTGTGCATGTTCTCCCAGTGACCATGTGAGGGTCTTCCATGTTCCTCCATGTTCCTCCTGCCTCATAAAAGCATAACAATAGCCGGACTGGGTACACTAAATTTGCCCTAAGTATAAATGAGTCTGCAAATGTGTGTGCATGGTGCCCTGTGTTGGACAGGTGTCCCATCCAGAATGTATTCCCAGCCCTGATGTTCCCAGTATAGGCACTTGATCCACCACAACCCTAAAGAGGAATGAATGATGATTAATTGTATGTGATAAAATGAGCTACTATGCCATCTGTAACTATGTCTGACCCTTTTTTTTGTCACATTCCCAATCTTTAGAATTCCCTGCCAAGGAGTCATCGTTTTATGATTATACCACAAGCACCAAACGTAATGGAAGTGTTCATCACAAGACAAAAGCATTCTTTTTCTAAAAAGCCTTTTTCCCCCTTCACATTTCAGTCAGAATGCCTCTCGTTTACCTATTTATTTACCCTGCTGAAATCAAAGACACATGGGTCTTTAAAAGCAAGGGGGAAGCGAGGATCTTTGGAGGATCTTTGGATAAATGCCCTCAGATAAGTGGACACAAAGACACAAAAGAACAAAAGCAGCTGAGGCTGGGAGTGCTCCATCACCAAGGGTCACTGTTATCTTATCCAGGAGAAAGAGGAGAAAGACACATTGACACCTCTGCACGTCATGCTCTTAATTCCTCCATCACTGCACTCCCTCTCTTTTTCTTGCTCTCTTTCTCTATTCCGCTCTCTCCCTCTCTCCCTCTCTCTTTTCATTCAGACAATGATAAGACTGCCGACAGAGGCCTCCTGATAAGACAGTCATTCCTTTACCAGTGGAAAGTGTTAGCTGTTAACAGGTATTCACATCACTTGACCTTAGTATGCAAGGCCAGAGAATCTTTCAGCAGGATTATTTATATTCAAGCCACTTTGCTCTTGCTCAGGTTGGTTAAGCATGTTCTTTATTAAGAGGCACACTGTTTTTGGCTAATGGGGTCAGTGCTAACATTATACTGCTTAACTTTATCTAGCAAGATGCAGTGCAGGATAATCATACCTTACTGCTGTAATTATGGGCTTATTCTTTACTTTCATTTAAAAACCAAAGTTCATGTATTTTACTGGCACAATAGGGACACTTTGGTGAATTAACAAGGGTAGGGTAAGACTTACAAGGGTAAGACCTAACCCTAAGCTAATGTGCAAAACAATTTCCCAAGCCTACCAGCTCTTATTTTTCCAAATCCCATTTGTCGTCTTCATCAACTTTTGGGTTTCGGGCCAGTTTTGTGAACACAATGCAGCTACTCGCTAGTGCCAAAGAGAGGCCAGTACTGACTTCTCAGATCTGCGCTACGCCACATTTGAGCTGGGCCTCTGCCAAAACCAGAGAGACTACTTGACAATTTGAAAACAGCGGCGTCCTCTGGGCTATTCTCCACAATCTAGAAATGTGCCTGGCAACTGCACATGCAATTAAAATGAGGGGAAAATCTCCCAAACATAGTTACAAAATAGCACGAGAGGCTCTTCTATGGAATGCAATTAGGGCGCAGTCATTTTTCCCATGCACCATGCACCCCATTTATGACTGGTTTTCTTTATGTTGTTGTATGCAACCAAAATTAATAGTACAACTACTGACACCTGAATGACCAAAGCCCTCAACTGCAAGACATTTTACAAATGACACCCCGTCTGGCAGGAGTGTACAACATGATCGTGTGACTAATGTGATGGATTTGGTATTAAATAAAAAAAAAATCCACCCTGACTTGTATATTATTATATCTTTATAATTATATCTTCACTGTCCAAGATTTCATTTGTGATTATTTCCTTCATGACATGTTGATCTAATTTCATGCTGGTCAACAATTTCCTACATTTCCCAAAATGCCAATGACAAATCAGCACCAGAATCACTAAGCACATCAAAAATGATTCAGTAGAAACATATTTAATTTGTTTCATGGTGGAGTTTCCTTTAAGCAGTAATATCGTAGCCTGCATTTGATGTTAACCAGGCTTCAGGTTGGGGGAAGCACAAAACAACAAGCGATGCCAGCCAGCTGAGCCCTGGAAGGCATACACTGGATCTATAATGCAGTGCAGCCAAGCCAGAGCAACAACAACAGAAAAAAAACCTCTTTGGATAAGTGCCCGAGCTTAAAAACAGATCGAGGCAGGACATGACCCCTGCTTCCCTTGATTAAAGTGTTTGAAGTCAGTGTTCGTCCTGACTAATATCTGATCACATCAGGAGCACATGGTATGATGTCTGGTGCCTGAGGTTTATAAATAAAACTGCCCCAGTCATCATCCTCCCACCAGCATGCCTGTGCCCAAAGAGTCATGGTGGTCTTGCAGTAGTTCACTGTTTTTTTCTGTTGTCACAGTTCTAATCCAGAGAAGCAGCAACACCAGTGGCAGAAAATATTTTTGACATGTTTCAAGCATGCAAGGTGTAACAATAAGGTAGCATGGCTCTTACAGACAGCATTATTGGAGCCCATTCATTCTAAGCACATCATTTTGTGAAACAGCAACATCAGTTTTAAATAAATACATCTTTTTTGTCATTATGTGGAGCATTGAATATAGCTCTGGAGCAGTATAAAAGAACAGAATTCACCCCATTGCCAGGAGATTGCAAGTTCAATTCCAGACGAGGTTACAGTCATCCATGTCCTGGTGCCAAGATGTCAAGAAAAGGGATTTATTTTTTATTTTTTTACTTGTTAGGGGTAAGAGCTGCCTTTAAAACATATTCGACAACAATTTGAAATTACAGGTTAAGGTATTGCTGTCTAAAGATTTCGCGAAGATGAAGCATTCAGGAAGTAAATGCTTTCAGAGTAACATATACAAATGTACAAAATTCATAATTAAATACTTTTCAGTTTCTGAGCTCCATTGCAACAAACAGAGTTGCAAAGTAAGAGACAGAACATTGTCAATACCACACTAAAGATTGTGGCATGAACAGTGCCCAATATAATACACACTGAATTACTGGAAGTAAGGCAGTAAACATAGTTCAAGAAGACATTATGACAAGCTATAAGTATTTTCTACCCCCTCTGGCTGAAAGTGGCTTTTTTTTATCAAGGTTCAGGTTTATAGACTGGAAATCTGCACTCCTAATTGAGCCCAGCTTTAGATCTGGTGCTCATGATGTGAGCTTATTGACCTCATGTGGATGCGTGTGTGTGTGTGTGTGTCAGTGTAAGAGTGTGGGCGAGGGACAGGCCTTTGCTGGTGGAGACAGCACTCCTTCTCTTGTTCCGCTAATCGATCAGCAGATCACCGTAACGAGTGGCTCTGAATGGAATAGTCGGGCCCACCCCCTCCTCCCCGTGTCATCAGTCTTGTCCTACAAGATGCTTCACACCCGGTGATGGCATGGGAGACTGCCTATGTCAGCCCACAGAAAAAACCTCTCTCTCTCTGTCTCTCTCTCCGCATCAGTGGGAGAACAGCAAAAAGAGGAGGAGGACAACAAAGTAGAGGATTCTTCACATAGCTTCCTATTTTCATGCACTACCGCCAACAGAGAAATGAGTGTCCCCCTCCTTTGGCACCCAGCCAGATAGCTCATTGCCCCTGTAACCTTTTATCTGCATTCAAAGGTAGCTCTATACCTACCATTCATCAAAGGAGTTCAAATGTGACCACCTTGCAACCTAATGCCAGATTTTTGCTTTTTTTTTTTTCCTCACAGGACGAGAGCACCAAAAAAAGTACCTACTGCAGAACACTCAGACTTGACGCTATCTTAAAACCAATGAGCGAAAAAGAAAAGAACATTAAATTAAATTAGAACAGTAACTGGCATTCAATTAAGTCCCAGCTTTAAGCTACTGCTTGGTTAATGAAATCCATGCTGTTCTATGCAGAGTTCTGCAGTCACAGTTGTAAGCAGTTCACTGAAATGTTTAGCGTGGTTTATGAGATGCTGATCCAGGCTAAGTGCTTCTGCTTGTTAGCTGTATTAAATGCACTTTTATGGGGATGGACATTGTCCTGTTACATGACTCTTATATATGGAGAGCTTGAGGTGACATGGTGGTTATTTTTAAACATTAATATTTTGAAGCCACAGCTTAATAGCATCATACAAATTATGTTAAGATACCACGAATTGTGTAACTTCATGCCACAACTTAACACATTATGGAAACGCCATTTAATACAGCCAGGAACAGGCAAAAAAAAATCTATTCACATTGAGAATTTGCTTACAGTGATGTAGGATAATGGTATCTATTTAACACCAGTAACTTCTATATGACTTCATGTATCAGTCCAAGATTAAAGTATAATGCTACTCATATGATTAATTTTAAAATATTATAGCATTTTAACCTTAACATGTTAATCTGTGACCACAGCATACAGTATGTAAGGAATAAAACATCACCGTTCCTTCGGTTATAGGAAAATAATTCATTCTGGCATGGTGTAATGCATCCTCTTTGTGCAGCAAAGTTATCAATTTCCTATTACATCATATCTCCAAGTGTTTTATTCCTATTATACCACAGTAATATTATAATATTAACCACTTTTTATTTAAGAACCACACATCATTCTTTTTTGTCTTCTATTTATAGTTACATTTAATATTGTGGAATGTCCGGGAGACAGGTTAGTTCCAGCTGTGAACAGTCGTTCCCTTAACAGCATGTCTTGACACTGGAGACTCCTTCCATAAATGTTAAATAACCATCTATTTACACCTAATCAGCTATTAGATGCTTTTTTTGTTGAATAACAACATCAACGGCTTAGATTATGAGTGGCATCTGTCATACAATCCCTGTGAATTAGCTGATACTTCAGAAACAATAACATATTATGACCACTGCTGGCAACACTGTCAGAGCTGCTGTTATAGAAAATAAATCAACACCTTCTGACCAATCAGAATTGAGAATTCAAGAGCACTGTGGTATAACAAAATGCCACCTTAGCAGCTCTGTAGCTATATTTATAATATCTGGGGGGTTTTCTATTTTAATAATGTGCTAGTTTCAGTAGAAATAAATACCTACTGTGTCTATTATGTTTTATAAATGGACATTCAGAGCAAGGGTTTGTAAGTGTTGAAAAGTGAGGAATTGAGTGAAAGCTGTGAGATCTTTTGTCAGTTTGTAGCTGTATAAATCAGAGTTTGGGTGGAGGAATTAAGCTGAGAAACTACTTCCAGTCTTTGAAGCAGCTGAGCTGCAAAAAATACCAACAGGCAATCAAAATTGTCAGACTATTACGCCACATGTGTTTTCTTCTTTGGAAAACATGTTGATTGTATACTTGGTCAGTTTGCTGGTGTTCGGCTAGTTCAGCCAGAGAGTGTTAATGAAGCGAGCAAAGTGGTGAAACAAGGAAGGATGTAGCAGTTGATCAGCTGGCCTGATAACACGTGTGTGTGTGTTTAGCGTGCACTCAAGACACTTTGATGTAAACAGCCACCAGTTCACCCCTATAGGCACGAGCTGGGTCATTTCATGTTGAGTGCACTCGGCCACTTGTTGCTCAGGGGCATTGTCAAACATCTCTGCGTGCTGTTTTAGGGAAGCTGAAACATAGAGGTGCACATGTGGGGATTGATTTGTTGGATTCTTTCCGTACAGACTCTTTAAGTTCTTTGAAAGGATAATTAATAATGGTGGTAGTTGGAGTTTCCTGTCATGTTGGAACACAGGTAGCGTTTATTTAAAGGTCAGCGACCTCTCTGTCTAATCTGGAGGTGAACTTGTATATCATGGAGCATCATGTTACATAATGCAGATCAGGGTACTTTAAAGGTAAATGAATCAGATAACCTAATTGGTCTACATTTCAGAAAAAAAGCACAGACCTGTTTGTATGTGTGATTCAGCTGTGTAGGTATAAGTTATAAAGCCATTGATCCATGCACCAGCCACTATTCCAGAAGACCTTCTGTACTCAAGAAAGATTCTTCAAGTCCTCAAAGGAAACTTGTCCAACCAATACAAAAAGCAGTCATTTGGGATTGTGTGTGTTTGTATTATTGTCAAGCTTTATACATGTTTTTTCATTGATAGGAAAATAACCAACGCCAGAGTAGTGTAACAGGCTCAAAACAAACGGCGTCACAGTTACCGACCCAAATGTGCTCATATTCCAATAACAGCATGTCCAGAAGTGTTTTATTCCTTTTATACCACAGAGATTTGCCAAAGAATACCATTTTTAATTAAATATCAAATAGCATGTTGTACTTTTTCCCATACGACTTTCCCGTAGTGGAAAAATTACCTTGCTGGCTGTTAACTGGCTGTTACAAAGTGCTGACATTGGAGACTCCTTCCATAAAGCGTCACAATGTCAATGATTATACGATTGTCTGTGATAAAGAGCTGCACATCTCTGTAATCCATGTTAATGGTGGGAATGTCCACCACGCCACATGTCCCTGTTAATGAGATGCTTCCTTACAAGCGATGACGCATTAAAACGAACGCAATAATTTCATCTTGTGTCAGAGCACACCTTCTACCCAATCAGATCTGCGAATATGACATTATGAAAACATTGGTGTTAATGTTCCTACTGTATAACTAAAACAACATGTTGTTCATACACCATATATAAAAAGTTTCCGGGACACCCAGAAACTTCGAGCCAAACAATAAAAAGAACATTATAAGATGAAATTGTTATACAGGCACTTGCTGAAATGAGTATTAATTGAGAACTCAGCAAGAGCACCACTGCAAATTGTTGTGTAATCTGAAGTTAACTTGCTCATGTCATCTAAGGGCAGCTTTCCGTCTTTTTGCCAGTGTAACAGCAGGGCTAATCCCACAGCCATTATTATGCATACCGATCATCTCTCCCTGCCTGTCATCCATCATGAGGGATAGAGAGAGGGAGAGAGATGAGGAAGGTCTGCACTGACAGACGGCAGAGGAGCTCATCCCTCAGTGGATGCAGCTGGTAATGAGGTGGCAAATTTGTGTTCTAATGCCAGGCGGAGAGGAATCCCACTGAGACCCCCACTCACGTGTCCATAGCGTTAAAGACACAGGCTGGCCTGAGGGCCAAGCTTGAGCCAGCTTCTCAGTCCCTCCCTCCTGGAGAACAACAGCCCTGTTTCCTTTTTATTGATCATTCTGGAGAGCTTTTCACTGACCTGCCATTTCCTCTGAGATTGTTGCACTTCCTAATTCCTTTTGTGGCTTCCATAAAGATTTCTGTGAAGAACAATGATTATTTATGGTAGGAGAGTACTTGTACCTATTATTTTCATCCTTTTTTTAAAAAAAACATACAGAATTTCATAAAATCTTGTTCATTGGTTCTAATGGCAATTCAACGGTATGTAAACAAAGTCGCAGTAAGCAAACACGTATTTTTCTTTATATCACTGCACTGATAAATTCTCATGTTTCATACATGGCGTTGATGAATTTTCTACAAGAGCAGCTCTGACAGTCTTTCCACCTTTAAATCAAATCACAGGTGTATATTAACGTGCTCGTTCTAAGACATTATTGTTTCTGTAGTCTATGAATTTTAAGGCTAATAATAAACAGGGTAAAAACAAAACAAAGACAAATAATCATTGATATGATGAAGTTTTCTGTGAGGAGATGCATGAAAACACGACAAACTGCAGAAAAAGTGAAGAAAAAAAGGCTGGTGGCTGTTGATGGAAGGACAGGATAACAGGAACTAGCTTGTTTTGTGGAAGTCCCACAACATTATGTACAACTGAATTAAAAGCAAGACATGCTGTTCATTACTAATTAATATATATTACTTGTGCTAACCTTGAAATTCAAGCAACGTGTGCTTTAGCCAGATCCCACATGATCATGAAAAGCGTTTTAATCTGCCCAAACTGAGTGAATTTTGTGTTCCACCTGCCATCCCTTTAGACAATCAATCACTGGCAATTGCATTGTACATGAACAATAAACAAGTCAGCTTTGCAATTAACACAAAGGCTTGTAAGAGAATACACACATTTAACAGCTAAGACATACCCAGGGGGTTTATGAGTTTTGTGTATTGTAAGTTCTCCAAAAAAATCACTTTAACCTTTCATTATGTGATTAAGAGGCTTGCCTTGATCCCTCTTCAATTGAGTTGTCTCATTCATTCTGTGGCTCCACTTTGGAATCAGTGTGATTTAACAGGGTTTAGCAAGGTCACAATCTAATGTCATAAATTGTTTTTGTCTTTAGTTTTTTTTTAATTTATTTTAGAATTGGAACACAAGCGCACACATATTGTATTGGTTAGGGCCAGTACATAAATTTCTGGTAATAGATTGGACGATTATATGCGAGAAATACTTCTATCATTAATCCTTTTTCTTGTAAGTTGAATAATAGCATGCTCGTAATCATGCACAGGCATCAGCTACTTTACGAGAGCGAGAGAAAATAGACATGGTGACATGAGTTACTGTTAAAGTATGCCCATTAGAGCTGGGCAAAGTACACAGAGGCATACCACATGGGTGGCAAGGGAGAAATGATTACCAGCACAATTTTCCAGATATGGGAGTGCATATTGTTCTTTATATGTGTGAGAGTTTGTGAGAAGGAAGAAAAAAGAGAGAGAAGTTCACTGCGAAGGGTACAGAGTAAGAGAGGAACACAGAGAGCACACGTGTGTGTTGAGACAGAAGCTCGAGGTGGGCGACTTCTGGCTCTTGGTATTAAAAAACGTTGTCATTAAGAATAAACACCCTGTCTGGGCCTGATTGAATGTACGAGGCTTCAAACGGGACTCCCTAATTGTTATTATTGCTCAATGGGGCCACTAGAGCAAGGAAAAATCAAAGCGGTCAGGCGGTGGTGGAATGCAAGGTGCCCGCATAAATGGGAGATCGGCCTAGCGTCTAAGGAGATGGGTGCAAAGGGGGCACCCTATGATGTCACTCGGCCCCCAGCGAGCTTTCTCATGGGAAAAGTAACACTCCTGCTTCGCTTGCCATAAAAGAGGAAAAGGAGCCATAACAGTAACAAGCGCAACCAGCGTGGCCGTTTGATGTGCTCACGTTATCTGTCTCCTTGGCTTTTTTGTATCCCATTCAGAGCATAAATGTGATCATTGAAGTGGGCCGCTCCGTCCTTGCTGAGCACAAAAGTCTCTCGCTAATTGCTGCCACATCAAATAAGCAGGAGCAACTCCGAATGGGAGCCTTCTAACTGCTGAAAAAAAATGGACCATTACTTAAAGCTGGTTAGAGAGGGTTTTTTGTGATTTCCCATCTAAGATTAGGTTGGTGGATTTGGGGAGGTGGTGGTGGGGCAGCAGAAGGGTAGGGGGGCGGTTATCTCACAGGAAAGACCTCTTCACAGATTAGTTCTGCATCGGCAGCCATTTGCTATTTGATTCGGCAGCGACCAATCCAGTAGCTGCCCCCTCATTGTCTTCTTGCGACGAACAGGAACAGTGGCCGGCAAGCAGGAAACAAAAGCTAGCACCGACAGAACCCAGTGTGTATTTTCAAAGTGTAACTCCTCTCCTTACCGTCACGGCCCAGTGATATGAGTGTCGCGGGGCCCTGAGACACACCACACAGAGCGAGAAAAAGCTGTCAATTCATGGGTCCTTTCAAAGGCACATCACTTTTGTACAAACAGGGCCTAAAAGTCACAGTCCATATACTCCTCAAAGCATACTCCCAGTTAAATAGCCATTGACTAGCATTGGATCAAATGTGATTTGTTTGGACCCCCCATCCACCCCCAGCCTTCTTTTTGACCCTCGGCATTCTTGTTTCCCAATTGTGTCGTCTTTGTTGAGCCCAGAGGTTCTGTTGAAAAGGGGGAATTGGAGGGGGAAGGGGGAAAAGGGCCCTCTCTTGGGCCAGGGACAGGCTTGTGAACTGTCCTTTGGGTCACTCATTGGATCTTGTCAAGGTCATGACCTGACAGAGCCCACCAGTGCTCATAGAGAGAATGGTTGCACCTTTATCCATGTTACATGGTTAGACTTGCCATTACTTTGAAAGCAGGAAGGCAAACAAATCTGGTGTATACAATCCAGTTCATCATGGCCTCGTGGCAGTGACCCATGCTCCAGTGTCACTCACAGGTAAGTAAGTTGTTGGATGGTGGGGAAAGAGGGTGAACTGTGGGGTATTTCCATGAATTTCCACTCAGCAAGTCTGTGATGACACTTGGGGGGAAAATTAGGCTCCATCAATACAGAATGTCTTCAATAACTTTGTCTAACCACAAATAATATGTGTACTCATGGAGAGAGACAGAAAACAGTGCCACTGGTTGTTATAGGGATCTGAGGGCTAGCATCCACTATTCAAGCATGGTGATTGACCGCCAGCTTCAGCTGGTTTGGGTGGAAGGGGAAGTTGGGTAATCTAATTTTTTCTCCACTGAAATGCTACCCTAAATATACATACTGTAAATATTTGACTGATGTTTTCCCATGGTAAAATTTCTGCCTGCCATAAGAAGCAACAGTGCAACTAAAAGTCCTTTTTTACTGACTAATTAAGGTCTCTTACCTTAATCAAGGGAAACCATTTCTGATAGAAAAACACTTTTTTCGCAGGGTTCTACTTAGCAATGGCATAAAAATTCACTAATTTCAAAAGCCTTTCTGATTTTTAATCCCTCAGGGATTGGGCAGTGGTGGCTCAGTAGATACTGGTCAGAATGTTTTGAGTTCAAATCCCAGCACTGCCCAAGATGCCACAGTCAGTTCCTTAAGCAAGACCCTTGAACCATAACCTCCTGAGATGTCTCAGTTGTAAGCCACTTTGGATAAACGCATCAGCTACATGAGTAAAATGTAAATGCTAAAACTGGACCAGTTTCTTTGGGCCAGAGAGGCCCCACAGTCTCAATTGCAACCACTCACTCAGATAGTCCTGCATCCTGCAGACCTGGGCAGTGTGAGACAAGACAGGCCCAAAAGCATGCAGGCAGGCCCCTCATGGCTAAAAATATGTCACGCAGGGCTTGTAGGCCCTGTCAGATGGGCACAGTGCTTGCTTGTGCAAGGCTGACAGCTCTAAAAATAATTTTTTTAGCAGTGGAGAAGACTGAAGTTATCCTTGCTTATGCTTGCCATGACCTTGGTGCAAATGACTTCAGACCATTTAACCACAAGTACTTTTGATATGATGAAGTTTAATCATACAGGTTGCCAAATAGAACTAAACCAGAGAAGCCAGAAAACACCATGAGCCTTTATGTAATTATTTTTCCATGTCACCTGTTTTCCTCTACACTTCATGAAGGACATGGAGTCGCTTACTCTCATGCACTCAATAAGACGCAGCGTGTCTCCAGAGTTCCCGATCAGGATTAGAAGTGATAATCTCTTTGTTTACAGCGGGCTTTGTCATCTGATTTGGAACTTTCTGAGGACAAAAAGCAAAGAGGGTTGTCAGGATGAGGAGAGCGGCCTTTTGTCACAGTAATGGGAAAATCCGGATTTACCCCTCGCTGTAAAAATGTTTACTCAGTGCTGTAAAGAGTGAATCCCTGTGTTTGTGCATACTGAATATAGAGCATGCAGTAGTAGGACAGTAGCTTACAGTCACCACTGTTGAAGGGTTCATTTATTTTTTTAACATTTATAGACATGACATTTTTGAGAACACTAATTTTCAATCGTTTTTGTAGTTCTCCATAAGATTTATCATTACATGACACCTGTCATCATTCTTAAGACCTCATACAAAGCCTTGTATAAAATGCCAGATTAGTTATATATGTTGTTGTGCAAAAGAAAATATAACAAGCAACTGTGCTCCCCTGTAGAAGTATTAAAATTCACCAAAGAAAGAGGGTCTGACCTCAATTTAAAGACTTTTGGAGGTATTACCTGGGAAAGCAGTGGAGGGTTTGCTGGACAAGACCACCATGCAGCATATCGGCCCCCAGCAGTCTGCTAGAACTATTGGAAAGAGGTAGGGGGCCATATTCGCCTCCAGCTTGGGAGTTAGTGCTCAGCCACCAGGAGGGAGGCCCGGCCACAGAGGGGAAAAACTATCCCAAATCCCCTAACACTAGCCCTCACAGCTGGCTAGAAGGGCAGAGACAGTGGCTGAAAAGCAAGCTGAAGCCAGCCTGCAACAACTCCCCCGATCACTCAGTCTCCCTCCCGAGCCCTATTCAGACAAACAGACAGAGAGAGAAAGAGAGAGAGAGAAGGGTAAAAAGATAGAGAAACAGAGTGAGAAGAAAGGCTAAATGAGGAAATAAAGAAGGAGTTACAGGTCAGCGTATGCATGTTAAAGAGCAACCCAGATAAAATGATCAAACAACGCTCCCAAAAACATCTGAAAATGTTTTATTATTCTATTTTTTTTGCAAAGTCTGACTCTCTACCCAAATGCAATGTTCTTTTATCAGTTTATTTCCAAAAAACATAAACGTTTAACTCTGTTACATGCCATGATGTCACTATAAACCAGGGGCAAAGCTAATTTAAGTGGACAAGCTGTGAAAATGAATGATTGTGCTATCAAATACCAATGAGAAGAAATTTACTTGTAAAACTATTGCTGTACATGAGAAAACCTGTTAAATAGTTGAGATTTTAAAATAATGTTTATAGTGTGGGATAGAATGATGTTGCATTAAATAAAGACTTATGGATTATTGCTTGGTTATGGCAGAGCAATTTCTCTATCAGAGAGCATCTTTCTATGGTTGACCTGCTATGATGACTATGTTACGGCATCCAACAGCCGGTAACACAAAATGAGTTTGACAACAAGGGACAGAGGCGTAACATATAATATACACTATGTAGCCAAACGTTTGTGGACACCTGACCGTGACACCCGTATGTGAGCCTTCCCCAAACTGTTGCCACAAAATTGGAAGCACATAATCGTATAGGATGTCTTTGTATGATGTAGCATTGCAATTTCCCTTCTCTGTAACTAAAAGGCCCAAACCTGTTCCAGCATGACAGTGCCCAATGCAAGCTTCATGAAGACATGGTTTGCCAAGATTGGAGTGGAACAACTCGCATGACCTGCACAGAGCCCGGACTTCCACCCCACTGAACACCTTTGGGATGAACTGGAAAGCCAACTGCAACCGAAACCTTTTCGCTTGACATCCATGCCTTGTGACCTCACTAATGCTCTTGTGGCTGAATGGACAAATCTCCACAGCCACGCTCCACAATCTTATGGCCTTCCCACAAGAGTGGAGGTTATTGTAACAGCAAAGGGAGACTAAATCTAAAACGGGATGTTCAAAATAGAAAAAAAGTATAGATTGTATTACTGCACTTACTAATCACTATCTCCTGCTTCTAAATTTTATATTTGTTCAGTATCATTCCAGATGACACATGGATGGGGACACCTGGAAAATTTGTATTAAGCACTTATCACACCCAGCACTGCACTGCGCTCCCTCCGATCCTAGCACTGCTCGACTGGTTCCACCATCTCTCAAGGTACAAGGAAGACATGCATTGAAACTCTTCACTGTTTTGGCACCGAGGTGATGGAATGAATTTCCCCTAGATGTCCGAACAGTTGAGTCATTGGGTGTCTTCAAACGACGACTAAAGACCTGCCTCTTTCGGAAGTACTTGGACTAGCACTTATTTATTTAAAAAAAAAAAAAAAAAACCCTTTCTGTTTTACTTGCCAACAGTTTTTAGTGTCATAGTATTCTTAGCCCAGGTCCTAGTGAGCCAGTATCAGAATATATTTACTGATAGAGACTTCAAAGCACTTATGTAAGCCAAATGCTGTAAATGTAAAAGTTAATGTAAAATTTTGCAATTTATTGGGGCATAATCATGGAGAAACAGCGCAGAGGACAGCTTAATGACAGGGTCGTGGGTTTTATTCCAAATTGGGCTAGTTTAAAAAAAACACCAAGATGGTCACCAAGATCTTGTCTACTAGCAACTGAATCAAATAAATTTCCAAAACCATTGTAGGTGTAGACATTGTGTCTGTAATGTACAGAGCCAGTTCATTATTGTGAGATGTATGTAACCATGGTGACCTTGTTTCCCACACAGAGGCTGAGAAAAAGAAAAAAAAAATGTATCTCCCTTTTCTAATGCCTGAAATTTTTCAGGTCTATTCTGTGGTTTTTGAGTTGGTAATTTTGCTCAAACCTGGCAAACACACCTGCTGTATCGAACGCAGTTTAACAAAGGTAGGTCTGACACTGCTGCTGACTGTATGCTGTATGCCTATATATAGTCAAAATTCAACTGCATATCACAGGGTTATTCTAAACATTCACTAGATAGTAGACTATAAAATATGTCAAGTGCGATAGCCTTATGAATTAATTTGTCTGATGCTATGTTGTTATTAATGTTGCCCTGCTGCACCAAAACCTATAGCCATGAGCTGCTGCTGAAGTCAATGCAAGCTTACAGTGCTCAAGAGATTTTTTTAAGGTGGGGAGGAGGGTGGATAAGGGTTCTCAAAGGCATGCTAAGGGTTAAAGGTTCCCCTTGGAGGACATCTAAGCTGAAGGATTTCTCAGTGTCGATAATTTGTCTAGAATAACTGCCGTGAAAGGTTTGCCTTTTAAAAAGGGGGACGGGGGGTGTAGAAAAAGAAAACCCTTGGGCCAAACCCACATTGCTGTAGGTCTATGGCGAAGTAGCACTCGAGTGCGCTCAAAGGGCTCTTGCTGTCAGAATGGAATTTGGAGTGACCACAAAACAGTTGTCCAGCTCATGAATGTCTCTCCTGCTTGGTATAGACAGAGCTATGTTCATAGGTTTCATCTATATTTATTACATTTCCAAAGCTCTCAGGCAAGTCCACTTCAGCATTAATTTTGCACACATTTGTTTCGGTCATCCATCCACAGGGTCTAACCATTTTTGTGCTGTTGCCAAAATATGCCAAATAAATGTCCATCCCAGATGTTTATATAATTACAATGAACAAATTTCTTAATTAATTTGCAAAATTATTCTGAAGTCACACGGTGTCTACACATTCACACTAAAGGGAAAAATGCATTCAGACTTGGCTTTACTACCAAAAGTTAAAGAGCATTCATATAAACAAGATCCAGTGCACTTGCTCAACCTGTACAGCCAATAAAGCAAGCCTCCATCATTCGTTTTTTTTTCCCGTAATATCGAATTGTCCAGTCCATGTTTTTTGGGCAGTACAAAAAAATTGTGCATGCACATTTATACAACAATGTACACAAAAACATGCTAATAAGCGACACTTTTTCCTATTGATCTCAGGTCCAGTGAGTTCTTTCTGTATCTCACTATCCTAATGACTAACTAGCATTTAGACTGCAGTTCATGCTGACATCTAGTGGTTCATGAAGTCACCAGTTGTTGGTATTTCACAAATTTCTGAAATTAAGAATAGAAAAATAAATGTACTGTTCATTTTCCTAGACATCTTTTGAAAAAAAAAAACAACGAATAAATAAATAAAAATAAATAAATAATAACAAATAATAACAAAAAATTATATAATCTAAATGTTCATAGGAAGTCATGAAATGCATCTACATGAGTTAATATGTTTGACTAAAGAGTTAGTTATTTTATACCATAGCGCTGTTGAATATTTGATTCGGACTCATCACAAGGAAGGACTCACCAGTGTCAGCATTGTGTACAATTCAGTTCAATTTTATTTGTATAGTGTTAATAATGTACATTTTCACAAAGCAGCCTTACATTAATATATACATTATGACCATAACTTTTAAATTTATAAATTTATGAAATTCAGTACATTTTCCACCACAGGAGTGCTTTCAAGACAGAGGACTTTGTGCTTTCCGGTTTCTCAGTAACATGACAAGCAATGTTTTCCTGTCTTATTAACTTCAGGAGGGAGAGGAAGGAGAGGCTTGTAAAGAGGGAAGGACTGTTTATATCTGCTATAATGTAAGTGATAACAGGAACTAAGTTGTTCCACAACATTAAATGTATCTATAAATAGTCAAGAGTGAAAAGTTAATCTTCATTCGTCTTTAGTAACCGGGTTCTCCTGGTCAGGTTCATGGTGGATCCGGAGCCAGTCGTGGGAACACTGCACGTGAGGTAGGAAAACACACTGTACATCATTGCTCAAATTGCTGTGGTAATATAGGATCAAAACACTTTCTGGACATGATGTTATCAGAAAATAATGAACTTCAGCGTGGTAACCTCACTTTGCATGGGGCTGCATCATACAATCATGTCGCTGATTATTTTTCTATAGTAGCAGGTCTTGTTGTGTTTTATTCCTTCCTCAGACCACAGAGTTATACATTACGAACAATATACAAGGAACAAAGCTCATAGATTTTAAATGCCAAATTAGTCAATATTTTTCTCAGTTCCAGATTTAAAACAACAACAACAATGATTATGGGATAATGATCACATTTAAAGCTGTGCACTTAAGCTTCCTCAACAGTGTTTGGTCTTTAAGTCAATACTTCAATGCTGTGATGCAATGACTTTTGAACTTGGCAACCGTGGAGCAGCCATGTGCCAGTGTTAGCTCAGCTGCTCCAAACGTGGAGAACGGATCCACAACGTGACAATGCTGAACGTTCCCAGTGTCACCACATGTTGTTTTGAAACAGTTATAAAATTCTGTATGATCAGGTGGAGACTGGAAAAACAGGACTTTGTAAACAGCAAACTGAGTGGGTGGTGGTTGTTCAGCAGTTAAGGATCTGTGCCAGTGGACAACAAGGATGTGCTGGACAATATGTTGACAGACTGCAGCTCAAAGGGGTGCTAGTGTGTCTATGAAGTTCTTCTATGGTTCAGCCCTTGAGCTCAAAAAAAGGCAACATATAAGTGAATGACTGAGCCTTCCTAATGTTTTAAGTGTTTTTATGGAGACGTATATGAGATGTGCAAAGTACAGACATATACGTTAATTGATAAACATATGAATGGCTGGCATGGAAGGAGTACAGAGAAACTATACTTATGCATATGAAGTATAGATAATACATCAAAATCTTACTCCAATTTTACTAAACTGGAAGTATCCAAACAGTGAAAAGTTACTACATTTAGATATTACTCTAATATTAAAAATGAAAAAAGTAAATGTTTTTAACTGATTAAATTAAGTAGGTCCCAACAGGCATGATTCATAATTGTTTTTCTACAGTGATTTGTTTTCTACACTGATCACTTTAATTGCATGCTGTAAAATGAAATATAAATAAAAGGCAAATAAATCAAATGCAAATAAAATGCATGAGAGCCCATTTAGTTGACATATAGCATATAGTCACTGGTCGGAGGGGAGAAGAAGAGACCTCGGAGATTTGTAATGAGTCATTTGAAGGTCTAAATAAAAATGCAAGGAATAAATAGTAGTTTTTTGTTCTTGGAAAGTTTATTAAGTAAGAGTAAAAGAATTGAGTGTCAATTACAACCAAAATAATACAGTATTGCATGCCAAAATAATATAGTAACAAAGTACTGTTACTCAAGTAATTTCCACCACTGACTGCTGACCACCATTAGATCAACCTTTATATTTAGAGGACATTTTAAAGCTAACTATGACAGAGACACCTGAAAACACTCAAATGTCAAGATGTACAACTGCTTTTATCTTTTATCGTCTAATATATATTGAAACCCTTAACACCATTGTCTTTGCTATTTAGATAACCTTCCATACCAGGGCAATGCAGCGGCTGATAAAATTCTTGGAAACAGTCTGTATGAAAATATTGATGTTCCATTCAATGACATTGGCATTGAATTTGTGTTTTGATTCAGGTGGACCTGAGACTCTAAATCTATCCTGGTAAAGTCAGAGACCTGGCTTTCCTCCTGCACACACAGCTGTACAAATGGGACTTGCACCTGAGCAAAGTGAGCACTGATTACAGATCAATAAACATCACGGTTCATATCAACATCCCAAGTGTTTACAGTAGTGTAGCGTGTGATGCGTTCCCCAAAGTGCACCAAACCTGTTACATCAGTATAATTTTTATATACTCACTCATGGATAATCTCAGTATATAATAATGTATACAGAATCCTATACGTTGTGTTCACTTATTTATTATGGACCTTGAGCACTATCTAGGAAAACACCTCACTTTCTCTGCACTGACATTTTATATTACTTCTTCTTTTTCATTTTACTTATTTATGCACCCTGGTTTGAAATTATCCTTTTCATTACTGATTACTTGCAATATACAAATTACAAATACTGAAAGTGATTTGTTACCACCTAGGCCTCACTAGCATTTGTAAAAATTAGCATTTGTCTCTTGTCTTTATTAGAAATCCTTGCTAAATGTTGTGCCTTCACTTGCTCTGGATAAGACCTTCTGATGAATGATGAAATATGAATGTAAATGCTCCTTGTAGCTACACTCTGGCTATTTCATCAGGTAAACCTACCATAAAGGTGCACTTTGTACATACACAGTTAGGGATTGTGGCCCATCTGTCCATCTGTGGCCCATGCAGATAGGGGTCAAGAGCTTCAGATAACCTTCATATCAAACATCAGATGGGGAAAAATGTGATCTTGGTGATTTGACTGTTGCATGGTTGTTGGTAGACAGGCTCGTTTGAGTATTTTAGAAACTGACGACCTGGGAATTTCATGCACAATAATTTACTCAGTATGGGTAGACAAAAAAAAAAAACATCCAGTCAGGAAGGGCGGAAATGCCTTGTTAATGAGAGAGGTCAGAGGAGGATGGGCAGAATGATTTAGCTGACAGAATGCATACAGTAGCTCAACTAGTCCCTCTTTACAACTGTGGTGAGCATAAAAGCATCACATCAGCACACCAGATGTTGAATCTTGAGGCTACAACAGCAGAATCCCCATCAGGTTCCACACTTGAGACTACTTAGGGCACAGGTTCACCTAAACAACCAGAGCAGGGGATGTTTTTCCAATTCTTTTGAGATTTTATGTTTTGCATTGCGGCCACATTATTGGCTGATTGTATAATTGCGTTAATGTGCAGGTGTACAGATGTTCCTAATACAGGGGATTGTAAGTGTACTACTCTGAATGTATTATGTACACCTTACCAGGAGTGATTCTCCTAAATTACAGATGCTCCAAGCAGTCACATAAGTAAAGTTTTAGAAATGTCAGAAGTTCTGCCATCAGTCACCTTTGTACAGACAGGTCATTGGAACTAAAAGAGAACTTCATACCTTAAGGCCGTTGTCACAAGCCATTCCATTCAGGTCACAGTGGAGGATGGCTCCTTCAAACCTTAACCTTTTCATGATTTGGGAGAAACTCTGTAGTCCTTGTTTTAAGGCTAATCTCAGAAGTGACTAAGAGTGTGCACCCTGGCGAGAGTCATCTCTCTGCTTACCATCGGTCCGTACAGAACAGGACCCCTGCCATCTATGACGCCTGTGAAAGACCTACTGAGAGAAACGTGATGTATGGCTCCCCTCAGGAGCAAACCAACTCAGTCCACCAACACCTTCAAATGGGTCGTGACAAAACTTATGCATTCCTCTGGCTTCAGGGAGGATGGGCTGAATAAGACCCTGATCACCCCTGTTGTGCATATGGGGACATCACCAAAGTTTTCTAATTATTCTGTACAACCCTTTTTTATTTACTTAGAAACAAACTGTCCAAACTCAGAAGCTTTTAGTGTGAAATCATTCTCTTAGAGCTAACCAGGTGATTTCATAATTGAGGTGACATATATTACATTTACAAATATGTACTTAATGTACATTAAGTTAAAAGACATGCTAAACAGTTAAAGCTAGCTAAAGTATCCTTTAGCATTTTCACAGCATTTAAGAGCATTTTGGCCAGTCCTAGCTCACTATAATTACATTTTACCTGGAAAAGCAGACAAAAGACATAATAGTTCCATCATTCATTCATCTTCAGTAGCCAGTAGTATTTTTGATATATCTTTCAGATTTACATAAGTATGAATTGCAAATGATCAAATATCTCTGAATAATACCTGTTAGCTTTTATTAAATTAATACCTGGTGTTTTCTGTGAAGGCTAAATTGCTAAAACGCACTCAGGACATAGCCTAAATATACACAAGCGAAAAAGTGTGTTACTTATGGCCACTTCATTTTTTATACTTTAGAGCTGCTCATTCATGCATTTATCCAGTCAACCAATCATGCGGCATCAGCGCAATTCATAAAATCATCAGAATTAAAAGAAAATGTGATTTTTTTTTTTTATTATTTGACTGTGGCATGGATGGTGTCAGACAGGCTGGGTTGGATATTTCAGAAACTTATCTTTTTGGATTTCTTCACACAACTGTCACTTGAGTTTATACAGATTGTGTAAAATGAAAAATATGCTGCAAGTACCGCAGGTGAAAATACCTTGTCGATGAGAGCGGTTGGAGGAGAATAGCCAGTCGGGTTCGAGCTCACAGAAAGGCTACCGTAACTCTTTACAACCACGGTGAGCAGAAAAGCATCTCAAACTACACATCAAGTCTTGTGGTGACACAACACATCAAACTTTAAATCAGATGGGCTACAACAGCAGAAAACCACCTCGGCTCACAATCCGATTAAAATTTGTGAATACATGGGGCAGAGGGTCTTTTACATTCTGTAATTGTCCAGAAAGCAAAAAAATGCAGACTTTTCAATTGCTTTTTTTTTTTTTTTTTTAACTTTTACCATTGTTCTGTTTTTGATACAAGTGATGCTTAAGGAACATTAAGTACAGGAGAAGCCTAGGCTGACCTTCCAGACTTCATGAGTCAACCCTATCCAAGTTTGTTGCCTTGTGTACCCAAGAGGACGCATACGCTGCAGGGGGTTGTACACATGCACTGCGGAGAGTCACTGACATTTCCTCTGACATCAACCTGACTCCTGAAAAGCAACAGACACTGCATGGAGCCTTGTTTAAGCCTTTGGCAATAACAGCTTAGCTCACTTGACAAGTCATTCAATTATGTAAGAGTGTTATATTTAATCCACTGCAGCTAGTGCACCGAGGGAGAACGGGACATGAGACACAATAGATCGCAGTGACGTCACTGTTGACAAAACGCAATGAGAATCATTGGGGTTAAAATAGCACATAAACAAGCACTTACATGAATCACAGTAGCCTCATTGTTTAACATCACAGAGGCCAAAGTTGTGTGCAACCTTATTACTGATTCCACCTTCAGATCTTTTGAAGTAAAATCAAGATGCCATCTTGAAGCTGATTATTTTCCAATAACTGAATGACAAGAGCTTTATTCCTCTTATACTATAGCAATATGCCAAAGAGTACAATTGTTATTTATGAAACGATGACACTTCATACTTTATATGTATGTATAATATATACTTCATACATTTTATTCTCTCTCTTGAAGTCAATGAGAGATTGTAACTTTTTATGTCACTTTTGAACCCAGAAAGTGCAAAGTGCTCTGGCCTGAAGATTTTCCTTTGGCCCTAGATATAAAGGATAAGCTTTAGCTCTGATTACATTGATGTCTTGACATTGGAGACTCCTTCCAAAAACAGTAAATAAACATGTCCTTTGAGAAAACTTTACCCAATCAACAATTACATGTACATTTTTACCATAGAAACAATAATATTGTAGAATGGAGTTCTTTAATATAAACCTTGCATGCCCGAACTATCGTCAGAGCTGGAGTTACAGAAAATTAATCAAACAAATCGATTAGACAAATTAATCCATTCTGACAAATCGGAATAAAGAATACAAAATTGCTAGGATATAGTAGGTAATATTCACATTAGATTAAACCATGTTCAACCAAGAATAAAGACGAATGTCATGACACTAACTCTGGGGGTATTTCTCTTTTCAGGATATTAAAGTCAAGATTACTCTTTTTAAAAGTTTGATTTGCCTTATAGACTTGTAAGAAATCTCTTTTTTGGGCAAATGCACAAAGGCATGAGGCAATACAGAGAAAAGCTGTACTGCAGTCACTCATTTTCAAATCAATAGTGGTGTGTGACCTATGACCCCCAAAGGTAATGAGAGCTTTCTCCATGGCCGTGTAGACTCCTATGAAGTGTGAACATCTTTATTGTGTTTAACCTGACATCTTGTGGTTAAAGAAAATCACTACATTAAAGTACTAGTCCATTAAAGTTATGTAACTGAACCAATTATATTGTATAATTACAGGTAACAATTCAATTGTACATGTTTTCATCACTGTCTGGTTGTATTTTACTCTTAAATTATTAACAGGGTTGAGGTTTTGTTGTCGCTGTTTTTCAGAATAGCAGTAGCAAATGCACAAAACTGTGCTTAACTAATATCCAAGCTATTGCCATTAGGATATTAATGATATTAATTAAGGATTTACTTTTCAGTCTGTAATACAGGTAACAGGGTTGTACTTTTCAGTAAGCTCAATAATCAATATTACTGAAAATAAAAAATGATCTAATGAGAGAGCTTACTTTTCTTCTCCCCATGATCTTCAGGAAATTGAATGACGCACTGTTCTGTTGATCATGTGACTTATGGACTGCTCTAAACAGTTCATAGGGGTGAATGTCTTCAGGTAGTAGCCTTGAATGAATGTTGTGGAACTGAAATGTACATTTTTCAAAACTTATAATGGAAGACTTGTGGAAAAAGATGTTTCTGCACACATTTTCGCAAATGCATTTGCCATTTCTGAAGACCTATATGATTATATTTCAAGGAAAAGTGCAATTATAGTGGAATTACCGTGCTATTTACCATTATTTCCAACCTATTTGTAAATGTATATCAATGGAGCACTAATGGCACTGAGAACCATCGTGCTCAGTCATTTAAATAACAGGTTTCAGGTCATACTATAGAACTTTAGTTCTTATTAAGGCTATTAATAAATAGCAGCCAAAGACTAAGGGCTATACTTGCAATTTTTTTCCCGTGCCATGACTAAACCCTTAGCACGCATAGACCTCCCTCAAACCCACTCTCAGTCCCATGTGCTTTAGTTTAAGAGACAACTGCTGAGCTGTGGGGCAGCAGAGCTGAGGAGAGACAGGAAGGAAGAAACTGTTTCCTTGCAGCTCACACACACATGGTGTCTCTTTCTAGTGGCCCACAAGGATAATGGACCTGTGGACATGATGCAGAGCCTTTTCCTATTTGAATATGTGTGGTTCCAATTACAACAGGAAAAGATGAAACCATACGTGTCAGCAACCCACCGCTGATCACTGCTCTCTTTCTTTCTAGTTGGAATTGATTAGTCGTGTGAGAAACACTAGTGGCCTTGAAACAGACACAACGCTCGAGAGTATGGCATGAAGATAGTTGTGTTTCAGGTGTGTTTATAGGCCATTGCGCTAGTTTGTGAATCTTGCCTTTTGTTTTAACTGGGTACAAATAGGAGGCACACTTTTGGAACGGTTCTTTATTTTTTAGAAAGCTTGCCAGAAAGGTTAACAGGGCATCTGGTTCAGACTAGAAGTGTGCATCGGGTGTGCCAAAAAAAAAAAAAAAAAAAAAAAAAACAAACGTGAGCTGGATGTTTTTACTTTCATGTGGGCACAACCACACATCATGGCCTGATACAAATAAACATATCTCTGGTGATGTAGCTGAGGATGAGGAACTATCAGAGCCAGAATTGACACGCCAGGCTGACAACACATGCATTTTGATCCCTGGGTTGTTTCCAGTTTTTGAGGCCATAGTAAATTTTAGAAATCACAGTTTAGGCCGTTAAAACATTATCCATTTCAAAGATCACAATATGAATGATGATCATAATGACACCTGATTTATTTTGATGTAAACAAAGTCCAAATACAATTTCCCTGAATTCCTAACAGACAAAAAACACTTGATACATGGTAATATTCCCTATACGTTTATAATTTTTGGATCCATACAACAACATATAAACACATTAACTGTTTACTTATTCAAATGTTTCATTTATAAATTTAACCCACCGAATTTTCTAAGTCAACAAAGCAGGTCACAGAAATATAAAGTAGCTTCACTTGATCGCTACAATCATGTTTTAAAACCCCAGTCACAGTAATCCAATGGAAATGCATTTACATTTTTACACAAGTATTGTGTAAAAGAAGAAGTGATTTATTTATTGCTTCTGGTCTTTGCTGTTGTCCATTTTTGCCTGCAAATGTTTGAACTGGCAAAGGACGTTACCTTCACCATCTGCTGCCCTGCATTGTAATAAGTGTAAACACATTCATAACATTCCTGTACTGTAGACTTGACAAGACAGGACAATGGAGTTAGAAACATGACATTCTACAGACTTTAAAATCAGATTTTTTTTAAATGCTAGTAGTACAAGGTCCACCGTAAAAATTCATTTAAAATCATTTGATAAACTGCTGCCAGGTACTTCACCAGTAGGAGGTAGGGCTATAAGATATTGGCACTTATTGAAAAGCTAAAAGCTGTGGAGGACAAATGGACTGATACAAATGTAGTGGAGTGTCAAAAAAAGACACAGTGCTGTTAATAAATAGTTGTGCTTTGTTGCATTACAGTATAAACACAACATTGAGAACAATCTCAAAAGGGCTACATTGTCTAATGAATTGAAGCTCTTATTCCTCACCATATTACAGTTTCCTAATAGATCTAATATGTGCCAATCATCATGATCATTTGGTTAAACATCAGCCGTTAATGTTTCGGATTTTTTCCCACATGTGCAAACTAGTGAATCTGACTCTTAATGATGTTGAGCTTTCAGAGTGCGGAGGTCAGCGAGTTCTTCTCCAGTAAACGGCAGCTGCGATGAACGCCACTGCTGCAATGATGGACGCGGTGCGCCATCTTGACACGCTGCGGACAACTCCCTGCTGAAGAACAGGACAACATAAATGTCAGCAATTTTCCTGAGCACAAAAGAAGTCCAATGTTTCTGATAATCACCCGCAGTAACCACAGTGGGAGAGATTTTAGTATAGTAAAGACAGGAAGATAGACGTGGCCATGCACCTTCAACTGTTGTTTAAGCAGCTCACTTTATACAAGTGTGGCGCTTTGAAGAAAAATAAACAAAACCCTCATGCCTTTCTTCACAGAAATAATATAATTCTTTCTTTGTAACATGTAGATATTGATAATTATAATAATAAATGTAGTTTTCTATAAAAGCAGATCAGATAGTAGCAAGTTGTTTAGCTTTGTTTCTCTCTCTCATGTTGTAAATTCCTCTTTCTAGAAGGTTATTAATGTTGTGGCTTTCCCCTCAATCTGCTTTCCCAAATCTAAATAAGTCTAATGACGTTCAACAGGAAACGTGTGTTCATTTAAACACTGCATTCCATACAAACCACTGATGTTTGTAGCCATGTCCTTCTCCACCTGTGCCTGCCTCCACCAGACTTTCTCACACTCGCACTGAAGCATGGTCACGTGTTCTCTTGAGGCCCTGCAATTTTAGTAGTGTAAACCACAGCATGCTCCATGACGCTGGGCTGTTTGAAGTCGAAACCCCCGGACCGTGCTTACTACGGCCTTTATGATCACGTCTGAGCTATAAAACTCGCCAGCGGACTCCTACCAGGTCTGGACGAGCTTCTGCGCCACACATGCTCACCGCACCTCGCTGTGCTGTAATGATGGGCTTTGGACACCGTCGCACAAACATCCGAGCGAAAGACTCAAGATGCGAAACGAGATACTCTGAACATGTAAAGCAAAGCTACAAATTCAGCCGCCCTCTGACTACTTTTGCCTGTCCGTAGTAATTGTTATGATGACAACCGCCCTCCCTCTTACTGTGTGTGTGTGTACATTACTGTAATTTAGCAGTAATTAGTCTCCGCAGCTATAATGCCGGCTGCAGGGTGCTGAATCATCATCTGCCAAGCTGACCCCCACACGAATCCGTCCAGTTTATGTGACTTTCGCATTTGATCTCCATTTAATGTAAAAAGGTAGGGTGAGTTTATAGTATACACTGTACGTGTATAGCGTGAAACATCTACATGTGTAGCATGCTTTCACAACGCGTGTGTACTGAATTCATGTGTATGGAATGCGTCAGAGTTTGTGCCGCTATGCTTCCTGACACTCAAGTGGGCGTGCCTATGTGTGTGGTGGCCTGTGTCTGAGTCGACCTGTGTGGCTCTGTATGGGTGGCCAGAAAGCACTAACACACATACACACTCATACCAACCACTTACCCATCCTCCTTGCTGTCTGATCCAGGAGGAAATGTGTTCCCTGATAAACTGCAATACCCAGCTAATGATGTTCTTGATGATTTCAAAGTGGTTTTGAGTCAGGGCCTGAGGGAGGGGGAACAGAGAGGGCTGAGTCTTCCCAGTAGCTTCTACATTCTCTGCACAGTCAATTTCCTGTATCACTACCACCGATAAACATGCGGGAACAATTACAGGGTTATTTCAAAGCAATGGTATTTGGACAAATTTCTGTAAAAAATACAATAATTACCTTACTTCTGTGTGTGTGTGTGTGTGTGTGTGTGTGTGTGTGTGTGTGTATATATATATATATATATATATATAGTAGCAATTATATTTGACCCTCTAAATACAACTCATGAATAAATGTAGCAACTAAAAAACAATCAATGCCATTAACTCTGGTTTTTCTGGTCCCATTAACTCCAAGTCTGGTTTTAGCAACATTACTGAAAAAGACTTTATTCAATTCAGAAGTGCTAACATCTAAAGTCCGGCTTTAGCATTTATGATGACCTCTTGCTACTGATGTGTTTCTGCTTTCTCAGCTAAATCAGTGGACAGAAAAGCCAATTCAGTAGACATGTAATGATACATCATGCATCAATTAATCGTGGAACAAATTTGATGATTCAAATAGATACAAATAGGTACAATAGTGGGAATACAGGTAACATTACCACAGCTCTACTGCTGCGAAACTAAAACAGTTCTAATCCTGCGAAAATAGGAAAAAACAGATCTAAAATGGAAAAGCGCCTTTGTGCTCATTTACAAACAGATTCAACAAGAAACTGGAGCTATCTTTTTACAGATTGCCAAACTCTAAAGGAAAGAGAAGCACACGGGGTAATTGTTTTATGGTTAAGCTGACTGTAGCCTTCACAAATGGTGAGAATTATTAAGAAAGAGATTATTACCTTTTTTCATTTTTCAAAAGCCATATTATATATATATATATATAAATAAATAAAAGAAATTATTCTTGGTTATTAATTAAATTAAACAAAAGAATATTTTTCAATTTAACAAAAGGAATATTTAAGTTGATAAAGAATAGGAAAATAAAATGTTGCATTTTTTTGGGGAATAAAATTCTCTTTTTTCCCCAAAAAATATTGTGGCAAAATCGAATCGTGAACCTAAGATTTGAATCAAATCCCGAACTGGGCAAATTGATACATGCCTACATTTCAGTGAACGTGGAAGGGTTCAGGAAGTGCATACATTTCCATTAGCAGATCATTTCTTTCAATTTCTCATGGCAAGATTCTTTTTTATTTTTTATTTTTCTTTAGCAATGTTAGGCACTCCTGTCATGCTACGCAGCCTGCAGTGTTGCCCAGCTTTACATCCCAATGTAATTAAAAACAAACCAGGAACTCTGAGATGTAACACCAAAATGATTATGATAACAAAATGATATTTTCCTTATGCTAATAGAACTTTTAAAAAAAATGCTGTAGACACAGCAGGAAAGTTTTACCCTGTAAATGAGCCGATAGGCCAGATGAAAGAGAGCCACTATTCGCCCCGAGTTAATGCCATCGGAGAAGATGCTCCTGGCCACAGTCATGAACACCTCCTGAGCGCAGTTCGTCTGCACAGTGTTGATGAGGCTGTCCAGAGAAAAACATATGGTCATACTGAGCATGTATACATATTGTGCCTTACTTAACATCATTATGTTACAATTTAAGAAAAGGAATACAGCCAGTTTGTTGCGTTTTTGATTTCATAATTCTCAAAAAAAAAAATTCAAGGAAAATCATTTGGGCATTTCAACACTCGTATTACATCAAAACACAACCTTCAACCAGGATGATTTTAATACATGAATTTTAAATCTGAAGGTGCTACAATATATAAACATGTGCCAAGCTGATTAGTACCACAGGAAAACATTCACCCTATTATTGGGAAATTAGACTGCGTGGGTTCCTCCGGGTGCTCCGGTTTCCTCCCACAGTCCAAAGATATGCAGATTAGGTCAACTGGCTACTCTAAATTGCCCA
>JAQQZR010000007.1:19280302-19314736 GCA_030068235.1 Notoglanidium macrostoma
TATCAGCAAACCTGTAGAAAAATGTTTTCTGGTCTGATGAGATCAAAATTGTACTTTTTGGGTTTGGCAGAAACCCAACACTTCTACATTTTAACAATAATTTTAAAACATAAATCCCTGCAGTAAAGCATGGTGGTGGCAGCATCATTTTGTGGTGATGTTTTTCTTTTTTTTTGGTTATCACAGACAAAAAAAAAATGCACTGTATAAAATAATTATTTGCTCATGAGTTGAGCTTGGTGGGCTTGGAACCCATTATATGTTTGGAAGTATGACTGCTTCTATGATGCTCATGTAAAAGCCACAAATAGGAACGTTGGCATAGGATGATGTGAAACTCATGGAGCAGCTACAAGTAAGTCAGTGAAAATAACAAGAGGTAAACAAATCATGTTAATGGACACAAAATCATCTTTATTATATCAAGCTCACTTTGAAACATATTTCTGTTAATTAACTCTGTCATTAGAGGATCTTTATCTTATATTCTGACATGGAGAATATGTTATTAAACAACGTGGTATGGAATTTGACCATGATTTTCCTGGGATCGGTTCATACAGTCTAACAAGTAATCTTGATATCTGATGAAATCGCATAGCCTACAAATGGCTGTATTCTGTGTATGAAAGTTAAAGCAGGCAATAATTAGCCATTTTATGGGAAACAATCACACACCACTAAAAAAAACATAAATAAAAAGACAAGATATCCAAAACCCAAAACAATCCACACTACTGTATGTGCTCAAATAACTTCTTGTCAGGGGGCATGGCCACAGCTTAGTAACTGGCCACACCCGAACAGGGAATGAGGATGTCCCATCACGGTGTGTTACAGCATGTGAATAATAAAACCTTAGGGTAATTAATGTCATGCCAGCTAAGGCATGTCACAAATTCTACACATACCTGCACAGGTTTGGGATCTGTCTATATCTAATCAGTACCTTATTATAAATGACTGGAAGTATATACTCAGTTGGGATCTGAGAGTCCATGACCAGAATTCCTCACAAGATGGCACTGGCACCCCAAAGCGTTAAGGTAGCTGCACTGAATGCAGTTTATGGTATTATGTGTGGGAGGTGAAAGAAATATGGGCAGAGCTGTCTTTTCATATATGTATTAAAAAAGCTTAAGGGGAAAAAAAACCTCTTGGGGGTGGTTTCCCATTCCCAGTGAACTTACATGTATTGTTTTACAGTGGAGGACAAATGTAAATTGAGAAAATGAGTTTGCAGCCTCTAGGTAAAGTATCAGGTGTGACTCTAGGTTTGTGATTAGCCATGCCCCCTTTCTCTAATCCACTTTACTAATGCAATGAACAAATTATAATAAAATATGACCCAACATTCCTATCCTAGGTTATCCATAGTATTCTCCAGGAAATTATTATTACTTTTCCATCACTGCAACCAAATATTCCTACCATACACAGGCTATATGTCATGAAATTTATAGTGCTAATTTCCATCCCTGCCAATATTTAAGTACTTTTTTTTTTATTGAACTTGAACCATGAGCCCAATATATTTAATCAATGTGAAGGTCTACTTTCTACACAATAATAATAATAATGCATATTTCTGTTCTTGCTCCTATGCTCTAGCTGAACATTCCTATCTGGTTTTCACGTTGCTAAAACAAGGATTGGAGTTTAGAGCCACAGCCTGCTGCAGGTATGCACCAAGCAGGATTTACGAGTCTTTACATGACTTGGAAGCTGGAAAAAAATATCAGTTGTTTCTTTGGAAGGTTTCATTTTAGGTCCATGTTAAGACATTTCCTATAAAAGCAAAAGTAGTCATTGCATCTGGTGCATGTAAAGATCTGGAGCACAATTCAGCCTTGTTTGATGTCAGTGTAGGGTTTGTATTGTTGGTGTTTTGCATTTCCGTTAATGAGCAGGAGGGCGTGCTTTAAGAGAGCTGCACAACAGGAAGGCTTTCTTTCGTTTCCTTTTTTTTCCCAACACACACCTGATAGTCAAGAGTCACACGGCACACGGCACACGGAGCGGATACAGCAGGAGATTCCTGAAGAAAACTTTTCCTCCTTTTCACCTACACGTAAGCAAAACTCCCTTATTCCGCATTACACTGTTTTCCTGTTCATGCATGTTTCTGTGGCTTGGGTGAAGCTCAGCTACTGATATTCTGCACTCTTAAAACATATGTGTTAGAAAGCAGGACGGATTTTGGTCCAGTGATTATTCTGACAAATATTGTATTAAATCTTAGCAATTATCTGGGTGAAAGAAAAAACTATGTAGTCCTTATCTAGACCTACAGATGTGTTAAAAACACCACGTGTTAAAATCACGAATAATTCATCATAAGCTTTACACAGGTATTGGACAAGACAGGTATGCTATAGCCAAATGATGAAGTGAAATAGTGACGTGCAGAATTGGAATGGCACGAACTGCAAAGCAAACACAACTGCAAATAAATAGGATTTAACTGCACACACCAAAAAGCAAGGTTGTTGAAATGAAAGATGGTGAAATACCTTTCCAACTTGGGTCATTTAAAAAAAAAAACTTCTTACTCCTGGGGAATTTAGTGCACAGCTCCCTCTTGTGGAATTTGGCTTTTAGGAAAATAGGATGAATGAAAATCTTTTTGAAATGCTTTCAGGTATGTGCAATAATGTTTGAAGTATAACTATATAAAAGGCAGTCCTTTAGTGAGACGCTCCCTTTAGGGAAATGTTCATGAAACAATCGTGCAACAATGCAAAAAAAAAAAAAAAGTATATAATGTAAATTGTAATAAACTTGGACATACCTGGTTGAGACTGAGATCAAATTTGGGAGCCAGAGCTGCAGCGGTGAGCATGTACAGTACCAAAACAAAAGGAGAAAGCAAATCAGAGACAGTCGTTTTCTAAAATAAGATGTGCTGTGCAATGCACAGTGCAAACCCCCCAAAAAATCCCAGACCTTACCCAACACACTACAGTCTGACTAAGCAGCTTACGCAACCATTGGGAATAATCATGGATAAATGATGCTTGACCATAAAGGTACGTAGATGCATTTGGAGATATCTGTGCATCAGTGGAGTGTTGGTCATTTCTGAATTTAGGATGTGTATTTATTTGTATGCATTGTGTACAGGCTTTATATTCGGATTGATGCTGGCGAGCAATAATCTCCTAAAAAAAAAAAAAAAAAGATCTTGCTGTAGGTCTTCCTTCAGATCTAGTGCTCTCTGTATCTGTGCGTGTGTGTGCGTGTGCGTGCGTGAGACGCTTTTTCATATTTTTTTTTTCCAGCCTCATGCTCGTGTACGTGCTCTTTGTGGTCCTAAGTGATGTTTAGCTGTTGTATAAAACCACATTTAGTAGGTGGATCGTCCAATGCTTTGCTCATCCATTCCCATTCCCCACCGCCTCGGTGTGTGAGAGACGCGCGCGCGAGTGTGTATGTGTGTGAGCATCCTGTGACACTCTGATAGTGGCAGATGGTGAAGACTGGCAAAGGATTGGACACACTCTCTCACCCGTTTCCCATCACTTAAGCCCGAAAAGCACGCTCCGTATACATTTTAATAGAAATATTTGCCTAGTGCGCTTCGATGGAGGCTGAAGGTGATGCAAATTCTTCCAGGGAAAGTGGAGATGCTCAGTCGGGTGAGTTCAACACTGCGCGCGCTGTTTCTGCTCTTTATTTGTATATATTTCTTCCACCTTTGAAGTTATTGCCCCCAGGGCACATGACCTAAGCAATCTGTGCATGCATTCATGTTGGCATTTAAGCCTTCTTAAGCATGGACGCTGAATTTGTGCATAAGTGTAGATTCTCCAACAGTGTTTTTGGGTGAAGCCTGTAATTCAGCAGTTTAAACAGGTCTTAGTTCATCGTTCCAAGCAATCATTCAACACTGGGGCTTTTTCTTGCGTGTATGTGCGTGATAATCTGTTGATAGACTAATCAGCTTCTGCCAACACCATTCGGAGCACTGTTATGAGATTAGCTCACTTTTTTAACGTAAAGAAAAGACGCATTTTTTTGGTCGACTCTCTGTCTATTCGTGAAGGATAGCGCGTGACTGCAAAGATCGCACAAATCCTCAAGCGTGTTTCATTGCGCAGGCGATAGACAGTAGTTTGAGGGATTCCCTTGTTGCCAGTGTTGCCAGATTGGGCTAAATATCGCTTCATATGAAAACAAATACACCAGGATACCTTCCGAACGCTTGCAAATGAAGTTGGAACCCTTCAGAGCAGGTCATATATCTGTAGTATGTACATCTCTGACGTAGGGACGCCACTGAAATGCATTTAAATGTCACCTTAGGATATAAGGTGAATAACTGGACCCCTGGGAGTTGGTGTAGAGGGTCAGTTGCATTGTTTGTGCATTGAAGAAAACACTACATAGTCCCTTTTCTGACCAGGGCAAGGTATGAGCAATAATTTTGCAGTATAGGTCTATTAATAACTAATAATTTGTATGTAAGCTTTAAACCTTCATAAACAGACGTTTAAAAGACAAGTCACAGCTTGAGCCAGTTTCAGTGGCAGGACATTTGGCAACCCTACCCATTATAGGCATACTGTAGTCTGCTATGTGCTGTTAGGGTCCCCACGTCAGCCCTGAATGACAATCATTACAGGCATGTCCAGATTAAAGAGTGAAGAAATGAAAAGCCTATCTTATCCCCTGTTGCTGGTTAATGATCTGAAGTGATACCTGACTAAATTTAGTTAGAAATCACAAGATTAATACAAGTTACCTTTTGACCTCTACAATTACAAGATGTGCTCAAAGTGGTGGCCATTAGCTTCCAGACATTTATGTGTAGAAGTGTTCCTGAAGTGTGTATACATTTTTTTTTTTTTGGGTGACTCTGTATATAATACTAGTCATTTAATATCGTAAAACATTTTAATAATACACAAATATAATTTAGGGCTTATCATTTTAGATGCTTTATTTTTATGTAAATTACACTTTTAGACATGTATTTAACATTCAGTGAAGGAGTCTCCTGTGTGTGTGTGTGTGTGTGTGTGTGTGTGTGTGTGTGCATATGTGTGTGTTGTATTTTATTTAACTTCAAGAGAGAGAATAAAGAGAGGCTGGTAAAGCTATAACATTCCCTAATATTAAATGCCTAATTATAAATGGTTAAAATGTATAAGGTTTTATTAATTAATCATTTTTAAAAATGCAATTCTTGACAAGTTGTGGTACTAGATAAATAAAATAGACGGATCACACCATACCATAGTTATTAGTTTTATTTCTTGCATAATAATAGTAATTCAGTCATAAATAATAAATTAATAGACCTTGGGGCTTATTTTTTATTCAGATTAAGTTTTGCTTTGCATTGTTAATTGTGCTTGTCTGGTATCTGATTACCTATTGAATGAACTAAACACACAAGTTTGTTGTTATGGCCCTTCAGATGCCAATCTACAAAGGTCAGCGTTTAGAAGTGTACAAGCATTTTGAGTGTGTATATTGTGTGTGTTTATATTCCTATTTATTGTTGCTAGATCACTCTCCTAGGTAAATATTTGTTGACACATGCCTTCCACTATAGTAATGAACCATATTTGTAGCTGTATATAGAAAGACACAAACAATGCATTCGTGACAAATTTGTGTGTTGAATTATTGCTTTGCTATGGCTGGCACACCCAGTTGTTAATGACGGCTAAACTTTTTTTTTTTTCTAAGGTGTCTATAGTAGCTTATACTGTGCTTTCTGTGTGACACCTTTGACATAGTTTTAAAGGAACTGAACTTTCTAGTTCTAGTTCTAGTTGGTTGTTCTTTTGTTGCGCCAGGAAGTAAAACTCTACTGTGGCACTGAAACATGACCCTAGAATAAACTTGAAACACAATTTGAAGTACAAAAAAATCAATTGTAAATTGATTTTCTAATTCCAACTATAAGTTTGAGAGAGGAGAATGAATTGCTAGTTTACATTGATCTAGCCAAAGCCAGAGCTTTTAACTCCCAGCACATTACTGGAGTTTAGAAGTCCAATGGAATCAAATTTGGAAACTTTATGTTATAATACAGCTTAATAATTTTAAATAAAAGCCCTTAGTATTTAAATCCACTCTCAACCTCTCTTTATTGCACTGAATAATATTGGACAAGAGTTTTAGTATAATGAATGGGAAACTGGAGATGCCTATTATGATCTCTGAAAGCGAAAAATGTAATGTTTATTGCTTTTAAGGATTAATCAGTAATGAGGAAGATCCTGAGCTTGGATTACTCATGTTCTCCCAGTGTCCATGTGGGGTTTTTACAGGTTCTCCAGTTTCCTCCACCTCCTAAAACACCCCAGTAGGTGGACTGGCTACGGTAAATAGGAGGAAGTGTTTGAATGTGTGCATGCATGGTGCCCTGAGATGGACTGGCAAACCATCCAGGGTGTATTCAGCATCACACTCTTTGTTCCCGGGATACATTCCGGCTCAGGACCAGGATAAAGTGCTTACTGAAGATAAACGAATAAATAAACATATGAGTAATCAGCAACTGTATACAGGTAAATAATTTTGGAAATGTTTGTTTTTGTTAAGTATGATCAGTGATGTACTTCTTTCCTGATCTCGCTAGCTTATTTGTCATTATTGATTATTACACACAGAGCAATTCCTTAGATACATAATACATTTTTGATAATATTTGATGAGATTTTTATAATAAAGCCTACTGCTTCATTTTATGTCTCATTAAACTTCGAGAGGGAAAAAGAGAGGCTTGTGAGGGAATGATGGATTATCGCTTGCTATATTATATGTGATAAAAGGAACTTACTTGTTTAATGGATGCTCCACAACCGTAAATGGATAAAAAAAAGTATGGCATATCATTTTTATTAAATAAAAAATATATTTAATTACAGGCAAATGGCTTGTGGGATTACCATTATCAGTTCAGGTTTAGAAATACTATGACATGCAGAGAACATGTAACCTTAGATGAAGATCGTAGTATGTAATTTTACACGTCCTTCAAAAGCATACATTTTGACAACAACGTTACACAAAAAAGGCAGCATGTACTAATTGGCTTTTTTACGTGTTATGCATTCGTATGCATGTGATCAATCGTCTTAAACTTGTCTTGCGTAAATAATAGCAGTCCTTGTGTCTTCTCATGGTTGGCATAAACATAGAGTAGACCTGTTATTTGTGGCTCAACACTGTGTGATGTATGAACATGCCACTTCTCTGTTGAAGCGTTGCCTGGTAGTTTGGTATGACTGCAGCAGTGTCTCTGATTAGCACTCTCTATGTCCGTTTAGCTGAACATGTCCTTCTGGTTAATTAGTGTCTTTGCTCCTTCTCTTGTCAGGCGAGACGTGCTTGGTTCCGAGCAGCACAGAGGAACAGCTCTCTGAGCTGGGAGAGGAGGCCGAGATGTGGCAGAACGACACGTACGAATCTGTCCCAGCGAAGGACAAAGGATCCGGTGTACGGGGTTCCAGAAGCACCGGGGACATCACATATGCTGAAGATGATTCCATAGTAAGTGAAATCTGGTGAGGTAAAATTTCTCTCTGCTAATAATATTGTTGAGAAATTTTGAAAAATCAAAATTTTTGTTTTGAGGGCAACTGCCACTTTGAATGTTGAATGTCTGAGCCATTTGCAATGCAAACGAATAGATAAAGATAATTTATTGGTTTGTTGTTTTTATAAGCGCTTCTGCTGCTGCTGAGCAGTCTTTGGAGCTTCTGTGCAATGTTCTGTTCATGTAGGTTTCCTCCAGGGTCTCTGGTTTTCTCCCACCTCCCTAAAATATGCTAGTAGGTGGATTGGCTATTATAAATAGCCACTAGATGTGACTGAGTGTGAATGTGAATGAACGTATGAATACAAGGTTTATTCCCACCTCACGGCCAGTATTCGGCTAGGATAGGCTGATGACGGAAGAATGAATGCTTTTGTCTTGGATTTAAGGCTCATAAAGAAGCGATCTCCTCTAAGATGTTTATGTGGTGAGTTGGTTTCATTTTTGCAGTGCTGTCATGATCGGTGGATAAAGTATGCAAATATGGTTTTCATTTCATCCTACCCATGTCTTCGGTGGCACCATTTTGTATTTTCTTTTTTCCACCGGCTTTTGCATATTTGTTGGCACACCTTTGGATTTGCATCCGAATTTAGCTTTTTTGTTTGCATGCTGTTGATTTTGGCTCTTTGTTGACCTGGCCACTTTCCTTTGCTTAAGTAGGTCACTATGAACCAGAATCAAATTTCGGTTAAAAATTGAATATACCCAGTATATTTAGATGATTCTATATTCTGAAAGCAATTGTTACTGTTGCTTTGTTTATTTTCTTCAGTGCCGTGTAATACGATGGGTAAACGTTTGTTGGCTTGGAGCTCAGTCTTTGCATGTGCAAAATTATTATGGAAAAAGGTATGTGTGCAAATTTGAAAAAACATGTTTATGCACACACACACACAGAGAGCATAGTGTTGCACAGCCTATGTTTCCTGTTCAGGCAAGGATTTTAAAACACGTGGACACGTATATTTTCATTTAAACCTCAGTTTTATAAGGCTATGTCTTTCTTTCTTTTTTTTAGTCTCCCCAAGAGATTTGCCATAATAGATTTGTGCTTCTTGATTTTAGCTCCTGATGCCCATGACACCGTGTGCATTTTTAAAACCTTCTTTCTACACTTTCATCAAACACATCACTTCAACGAATCATATAATTCAATTTCCTGCAATGTGGAGTCGTTCTTCGATCTGGCAGCATCGTAAATAAGTAAAGCGCGTGTGCAAAAAGCGCTTCGTGCAAACCACAATTGGTTCTATTCCTTCCCACACGTGCATTGTTTCATACAGAATGTGGTGTGATTTCTTTCTAATAGCTGTACTCTGCAGAAGAGAGAGGATGTTGAGTGGCTCTGTTCTGATGGATGCGGTGACATTTTCAGAGACCTCGGCTGTCGTGAGAGACAACGTTACAGTTTCAGACAAATATTGACTTGGATGTGTACCAGTCAGAATACACCTATTATTTTTATGGACGTGTTTGTATGTTAGCCCAAATGTTCTCTTTTGTAAATTAAGGACATTCCTTAACCCTTTTTTACATCGGTCCATAAATTAGCAGTTAAATGAATAAGAGCCATAGTAAACCTTGATGAACAAACAATCAATTTAGAGAGCAAACATCAGTCTTGTTTTATGGAGTCTCATCTCCTGAACCAACAAGCCTGCAGCAGTGTTTGTTCATGTACTCTTTGAGGTTTTTGTTGAGAGAAGTAAATAAGGAGTATGACACATGCATGTAAGAAAGCTTCTTTGTTTTTAAAGCTAGAGGCCAAGTCAAATGTTATATGTGTGTTTGTCTGTGACCTCAAGTCTGTAGGTCTACTTCTAGTCAGGACATCTTGTTTGATGATCTTAAGGTTTTTTTTTTTTTTGGTTTTTTTTTTAGCTCTGCTTCAGGATCACATTTGTCAATTTGTTTTAATTGTGTTTAAATATTGACTTTATACTGTTATTTCTTTTAGAAAACAATTTAATATAATGTTTAATTTAGCAAGAACTTTTCCCAAAAGCTGAAGCAGGGCCAAATGCCAGAGTAAAAATTGTCCTTATCATCAGGAGATTGCATATTTGAATCCTGACAGTGACACAACTAACCATGGCCAGGAATCCTAGAGAGTAAACTTGGCCATGCTCTCTGTGTGGTAGGGATGGTGTTACTCTCTCCCCTGTCAGTGACCGTGATACGACCCAATCGGATGCGTCTGTAAGCTCATGTATGCGGAATATGGTTGATGGCGCTTTCCTCCGAGTGTGTGACACTGCCCTGTGGTGTAGCATGAGCAGCAGATCAAAAAAAGATGTAATAGATGGCTTCACGTGCCTTGGATGAAGCATGTGTTACCCCTGTATCCTCATGTGTTGGCTGGCATGTGGTGGTTAATACTAACTAGTGGGTGATTTTCCATTTGTTCAGGCTTCTTTTCATATTTTCACAGCTGAAAAATGAGCTTCACACCCAGCTGAAACAGTGCTGCTTAGTTTTGTGACATAGAGTGAACAGAGGAGGAGGAGTCAGTTTTGGGAAGGGAAAGGTTTGCCAATGTTTTCATTGCAGTTGTGAATGTGCCAGGACAGCAATTTTACAAATAACTCCTTAAATTTGGTGCGGTTTTTAGAACTGTCGCCTTACAGAAAGAAGGTTCTGGATTTGAACCTGATGGCCGACTGGGGTCTTTCTGTGTGGAGTTTGCATGTTCTCCTCGTGCCTTCATGGGTTTCCTCTGGGTGCTCCGGTTTCCTCCCACAGTCCAAAGACATGCAGATCAGGTCCAATGGCTACTCTAAATTGCCCATAATGTGAGTGTGATCATCTTTGTGTTAGCACTGGCGACCTGCCCAGGGTGTACCCCGCCTCTCACCCTGGGATTGGCTCCAGCTTCTCAGTGACCATTAACAGATAAGTGGTATAGATGCTGTATAGATGGATATTCCTTTATCCAGCTTTGTTTTCTTTCTGCCCACAGCTTCTTAAGAGTCAAAGTACGACCAAGGCACCTGAGCATTCCAACCTAGGGCCGTTTTTCCAGGACGGCCAGAGGCGCGTCGATTACATCCTAACCTACCCTGCAGAAAATCTACAGCACACTCACCACCACTCCTCTAGCACCTTCAAGAGACTGAAAGACTGCCTGTGCTGCGCTGGGAAACGCAAAAAGGCCGACTCCACCCATCAGGACCCCGAGAGAGCCAGTGATGCGCACATCTACAGAGAGGACTTTGAACACAAGCTTATGGACATGGGACTCGAGCTGGAGAAGGAGGAAGATGTAAGTATACATTTTATATTCTGCTCTACTTGGAACTCCCCCTGTTCCACATGACGTTATGGAAGAAAGTGTTCATTGTTTAACATTGTTCCACTAATATCACAGTGCTGTTGAATGGTCAATTCTGATTGGCTGGAAGGCGTTGATTAATTTTGTAGAACAGTAGCTGATCGTAGCTTTTGCTGCATTTATAAGCTCTTGTTGCTTTATATTTAGGCACACTTTCTAAATGAAGTATGGCTTCTATAATAACAACTTGCACAATGACTTGTATGCTGGACTCTCCACATTAAAAAAATGTGTAATTATTGATGTAGTAACATTTCCTATGACGAGATGTGTGTTTACCAAATTCGGAAGGAGTCTCCAGTTTCAGAATTTTGAAACAGTTTGAAACATGAAATGTTCAAGCATAGGAGAGTCTTTGTCTTATTAACTTTACAAGAGCCAAAAAAAAGAGAGAGTGGTGACGGAATGACTGTTTATAGCTGTTATAAAATGAGTAGTAGGAGTTAACTTGTTTCAAGGAAAAATCCACAACATGGGATACAAATATAAATATATAAACATATAAATGGGAAAAAAGTGCTATTCATTAATATTGTATGCTATGTTAGGCATTGTGAGGAATAAAACACTTCGGGGTAAAAAAAAATCATGTCTCTCCACCCTGTTGTTGATTATTTTCCTATAAGTGCAAAGCTTATTGGTTTGCTCTTCTGAGGAAACCTTTAAAGGCTAAGCTACATGTGGGACGCCATAAGAGTGTTTTCATGGCAGCTAAAAACCCTTAATCTTATCTTAATTTTGCCCAAGAGTATAATATTAGTTTCCTCTAGTTTTGCACTATCCTCTCACACAGGATACAATTACTTAATAGTAGTGAAATTTTCTTGCTGCATGGACAGATAATTTTACTTGCGAAGACAAGTTCCAGTTTAGAAATAGGTTCAATAATCTCAGATTTGGTGTCGACTATAGTCAAGATATTTTAACTTGCTAAGATGTCATTTTTCTGAAGTGTACTGTCAAGCTATATCTATAAATATTATTACTACAAATGATTGCTCTACGGTTCATTAAATTAGTACATTATACCTCTTTCCAGTCAAACTTGCTCATCTTATTTTCTTAACCACTAAAGACACATTTTTATAAGAATTCAGCTTTGCGTCAATCTTTATTACCATTGCCTGCATTTGGCTTGATGTGTCATACTTGGTTATACAGTACAAACAAGCTGCAAATGACACAAAATAAGCCTCCAATTACACTGGAATGGGGTTTGTTTGCGATTAATGCTAGCAATTATCCAGGAATGACAGCACTGCGTAATTAGTTAACAGTTAGCTGACAATATAATTAACTGTGTAACATGATTAGTTTGTAGACTAAGTGCACCATGAAGCTAACGCCCAAGCTTGACATGCAGAATGACTACGATGCTACTTCTTCTTCTCCCCACCTTTCTCCCTTTTCTTGTCTGTTATCTATATCTGAAAAGGGAATTACTTTCTCTTATTGGAAAGAGGAAATTCAGGATTTGCATGTAATTTAGATTCCTTAGGATATTTTCTTGTACTGTTGATCAGTTGTTCTCTATGTGAGTCTGGAGCACTTTTTGGATCATCAGTAACATGACAAGCTGCATTTATTGACATCAAGAGAAAGAAGCCATAGGTGCTTCACTGATGCTAACTTGTTTCCACCACATTAAATGTAATTATAAAAGGACAAAAAGTATGACATGTTATAAATAATGTGCACTTGTGTCCTGTTGGTTGAAGTTTCAGGTATGAAATGCCTCTATTGCTGGGGAAAATGTTCAAAATTTTATTTTAATCATGTCAATAATGAGCCTAATATTCAAATAGTTGGATTGTATTCAGAGGGGGTGTGTGAAATTTATTCACAGTTAAGGATCTCTGGCTGCAGAAAGTTTGAGAACTCGTGCTTTAGATGACAGAATGCAGTGTTGCGTTTGTACAGACAGGGTCAGACTTGATGTGTGGGCTGGCAGTTATAACAAGAGTGGGACATGAAGATAATCTTACATAACACACCCTCCAGCTGGAGATAACTAAATGAATCCCCATTCTCCCTCACAGACACTGCAGAATTTGTTCTCGTTTGCTTTTTTCCTTGTCTTGATAGGTCAACAGACACGAATTAACCGATTGAATCCCATGTTTTAGGCTATTGTCCTAATTGCTCTACCGCACAGGCCACAGGAGTGCAGTAACAATAACGCAAAGGTCCTCTTTGTTTTATGCTGTGTTGTCTATTTAGGCTAAAATTCCAGATGTGGGATTTCTGAAGATCCATGCACCCTGGAATGTTCTATGTCGAGAAGCAGAGTTCATGAAGCTCAAGATGCCCACCAAAAAAGTATGCAAAAGTTTTCTCTACTGAAAAGAATGAAACAGCTGGTTTCTGGTGCTTACACAATGTATTGTAACCAACAGTGTTCTTTCTGCAAATTTTCAGAAATATGAAGTCAGTCAAGGAAGTTATGGCATGCGCACAATGAACGCGTTTTTCCAAAGATTGTCTGCACCACTGACTCCCAACATAGAGGAGAAGTCCCCCCAGAACGAGAAGCACATAAGTTATCCATTCTCCAGGGAAAAACTGCATTTGTGAGTAAAACACTATAATGGAAATGATGATGAGGGAGTAGCCAAGAAAGATTTCTAATTTGCTTAGCAACCAAAATCTAAATCGTTCTCTTGGAACAGTGGTGGCTCGCTCATAAGGGCAGGTGGAGTAGAGCCACACCATGTATGTACTAGCTGTTCTACAAATATTACTCATTAGGAAGTCCTCATTCACAACGCCACACATTATAAATCCTGTTGAAATACTAATTATCTCTTTTGAATGGTTTAAAAATGTTGCTATTTAACAGCTATAAGCCAATGTTCAACTGATTTGCTCACAAAATCCAGGGAAGGCATGCAAACTTTTCCATAGAGATAATTCTCACCTAGTGGTCACAATGGGAACTGAAAACAAGTGCTAATAGACACCCAATGGGGCAGGAATCATGCTGCCCAATGTTTTCTCAATAGACATTTTCAGTAGATTAGTATCACCTAATAACAGGTTTGCCAAAGCCATGCTTTTTTTTTTTTTATACCATTTTGAACTAGTTTTAAAAATACTCCGAGGCCCCAACCCCCCCTTGATTACTAGCCAATTATCAAAATGAAATCTAATACATTTCCACAAAAACAAGGCAGTGTCACTGCAGATAGAGTGTCGATGTATGATGTAAATTTCTATTGTAAGATATATCGCAGAGAGGAACAGAGGGGAAAGGAGGATTAAAGAGTGGATAATGTCTGTACATTAGAAATGTGTGCGCACTATGGTGACCTTGTTTCTCATACAAAGGCCGAGAAAAACAATATTTAATCCTATTTCAGTGACCAGATTTTAGTGCTATTTTGCCTTTTGAGATGTAATTGGGCTAGAAATTTTTAACTTTTAACACCTGTTATATTTATCACAGGTGAACAAATTTACATCCAAAACCGCTCAAAACAAGCTGGTAGACTGTGTTATGTTGTCTGCTCTCGAATGCCTATTACAAGGTTACTCTACAAATTCGCTATATAATAGCCTATATTCAAATGACTTCATTTTGTTTGAGGCTATGTCATTATTAATGTCATCCTGCTCCAACAATCTATGGTCACAAGCCCCTGCAGTCTGTCTTCCTTGGAGATGTCGGATGATGCAATTATAGTAATCTGCCTATAAATTGGTTAACATGAAATGCAAGACTGCAGGCTGAATAAAACTTATCCATTAATATTGCGTTTCTCTCCACAGGTTTGATCTCTCCGATAAAGATTCTTTCTTCGACAGCAAAATTCGTGCCTCAATCGTGAGTATCTGTCCATCCGCTACTGTGCTTTCCTCTGCTTTCTTATTGGAGTGCCATTTAAAGATCAGCATGATCATTGTACCACACACTCATTCTCAAACCTCGGCTTCAATCTTAGATGGATTTTCTTGAGGAACGTATTAACATTCCTTCCTGTCTGTTGTGCACATTCTCCCGTTTCAGGTGTGCGAGATCTTACAACGAATAAAGTGCATAGGATTGAAGGATATCATGAGTAAGTGCTGTAATTTCATTTTGAAAAGCACCAATCATCTCCTATCCATTTCAGAAGTAAAGTTTCAGGAACTGGGCGCAGTCTGCTAAGAGTACTATCCTATCACCTCATTGATCGAGTAATAGCACAGGAGCTGAAATAAAGGCAATATGGTGGTGAAAAAATCAAGTCATGGATTTCTGCCTAAATCCTTATCTTGTCCACATGGAGATACTACAAAGCATGTATACAAACTTAAAGGAAACATCCACCCTGAATGTCCTGCATATTAATCTTTATAATTAACATGTGACTCTCATGGATATATGTTATGTTAATTTATTTGTACTTTGGTTAAAGATTTCCTATATTATTCACAATGCTGTTTGATACCGGCCAATACCGAAGCAGTGGGATTCACTGCCTAAAGACAGCGATGCAGCAGCGCTTTAATACTTTAGTCTGTCCAGCTATATCATCTCATTGTCTGTCCACTCTGCTAAAACAGATCAGCTTCCAAAGCTTCAACTTTCTCCCTAATACTAATGTTTTCTTTCACTAATATTCTAATATCTATGCCATCGCTCTCATCATTTAGTAGATCGCTAACTTGCTGTCTCTGTCATTGTCCTAACACAGCATAGAGCTCCATTGCATTCTTGCACTTTGAGTCTAACTTTTGTTGCCTCCGTTACTTCTACAATCGAAAGGGTTTTTGGGGAGGAATTTTGGATATGGTATTAATCCCCGAGGGGAAATTATTTCTCTGCATTTAACCCATCTGCGCATGGAACACGCACACAAGTGAGCAGTGAGCGCACATACCCGGAACAGTTCAGCCACATTAGGAGCAGTAAAATCTAAGCGTTAATACTTATGTTTGAGATTGTTGAATTATTTTCTTCTATAGTACACTATTGTAACTGTGTTACCACGTCGCAGTGTGACGTCAGGGTGGCACACAGCCACTAACTTCTCATGGAAATAACAAAAATGCAATCAAATCACTAAACACATCAGAAATATTTCAATATAAACATGTTTAATGTGTTTCAGGGTGGAATTTTTCTTTATTTAGAGTAACAACATTTTGTTCTTAAGATTAAAAAAAAAAAAAAAAAAAAGCATCTTTCTGGTAAGAATTTGGTCAAAGGTTCAAGCCCCAGCACCACTGTCGGGCCTTTGAGCAAGGCCCTTGACCCACTCTGACCCCAACTATCAAGCTGGGATATGTAAAGAAAAGAATTTCACTGTGCTGTGAAGTATATGTGAAAAATAATGGCTGCTTCTTCTTGAAATGTCACGTCTGTAGGCCTTAACACACTCATGGCTCATGGATATTACACATCAGCCTACCCCCTACATGATGTAAGTAATGTTAAAAAATGTGTTGTTACAAAATATTTAATTATAACTTGTACGTTTTTTCACTGTGTACCGTTTTGAGTGTTCTGTCTAATACTGCAACTCATGTCATGTCATGTTATTTGCACTAACACTCGTTCTATGTTTACACTTGAAAATAGCTAAGGGACATGTTATACTGTACACCTGTGTGTATGTATGATGGCAATACAGTTGAGCTGAATGTGTGCTAACATACTATCTCTATTACAGGGAGACATCGAAGGTGTTCACACGGAACCAAATGATAGAAAGGTAACAGAAATTCAATTACAGTCTCTGAATATAAGCAATATGCGTGGTGGTCTGGAAAAAACATTCACATGGTGAAATTCTGTCATTTATCCATCTGAAAACTGCATGCATTCCTGAACAGAAATGTGCTTACTTTTGCATGTACTATAGCTCGGCACAAGATATAGAATTGTAAAAGCAACCTACAAAATAGCCAAGGACTTGATCAATATGTGACAAATGTGAGAGGAAATCACACTTAAAGGTGCAGTCATCTAATCAAATACACTTCTAAATTAGAAGTTGAGATGTCAGATTCAGCGGATTTTAGTGTTCGTACATAGACGGGAAAAAAACAAAGTGGTTTGGAGTCGAGCCACACAACGCTATAGGGGTGGTGGTGTTAGTGTTGTTGCCCTGGCGATGCACATCCATGAATTTGTGGGGTGGAGCTTCTAAAGGAGCACTGAAGGGAGGTGTGTATTTGTTTTGCTGTTGAGTTCAAATATGAACAATCTTTCTCCAGAATCGATTATCTGGCAAGGTTTTAGACATCTTTAAGCTATGGTCACATTAAGAGCTTAAAATGATTCAGTGTGACATACAGTGGGGTCCGAAAGCTGGGATCACTAGTGAAAATGAGATTTTCAAGTCAGATCTGGGCCACTTTTATATGTGGTGCTAGATCAGGTATGTTACGTAAGCAGTAAGTGATCGTGAGACAGTGAGTGACTGTGAGCAGATTGACATTTTCTCAATACACCTTAATGTGCATTTCACTGTCGTTATTGTCATTCAGTGTCGGTAGTGTTGCAAAACAACAACGGAGGACAGCTACACCAGCAATTACAGAATATTCAGTGGAAGGATGGGGAAATAAGTGTTTACTTGACATCTATCATTTAATTGATTTCTACTGAAACAGAGTAGTGTTTGAAACAGCATCCGATGAAATGGCAAAGATCTCCCAAAAACATATGAAGTTCATATCCATGGGCGTGTGATGTTATCAGACTTTATTGGGGGTGTGATTGCTAAAGTGTTTGTTTAATTCATTTTTATAAAAAAAACAACAACAACAACAACAACAAAAAAAACAATGTTCTTTGATCTAGATACATCTTGACCAATCCAAGTCCAACATTATTTACTATAGCTGTACCACTTAGGGATTTCAAAGACGACAAGTGTTGGGTACTTATTATGAATTGTGATAAATTAGTATATCTGCCAACATATCAAGTATTACAAGAGCTGTTAAACTAGTCACTCTGCACCAATATCCATTTTGCAAATCTGACCTGCTGATAATATTAAATGTAATTTATATTGACCGAAATATAAATGTGCTCGTGCGAAGACCGAGGCCTTGTCAGGGGCGGCCCAGTGTGGCGTTGGACGAGATCTCTGCTTTCAACCAGGCATAATTATTAGAGTGTGAGTGTCACCAAGGCAACAGTATAATTTCCCACTTCACCATCTGTGAGCTGTGCGTCAACAGGCGTGTTGGCGTGTTGTTGGCGGTGAAGCAGTATATTGCCAAGAGTAATTCCTGTAAACATGTTCAGAGGGACTCACAATACAGACAAACTCTCAGAGAATTATGATGCTCTCCATGATGTCATTTCCCTGTTTATAGTCTGAGTATTTGCAATGCTTTGTTTTGCCCGAGACATGCTCTTGCATCTAAAAGGCTTGTAGATATGCTTACAGTTCACTCTTTGTGACTGCGTGCGTGAAGCATTGCACTCTTGGTACAGTTGAGCAGCTCCACAATGAACCTGCCTTATTTATTTCATTCTATACATCATGTCCTAGAGGCGCCGAGCGTGAAGCCCATTAGAGTCTAAATTCCACATGAAATGTTTTTCTGTTGTTGTTGTTGTTGTTGTTGTTGTTCTGAATCCATCACTGTTGATTTACTTTATGTTTCCCAATTCCTATTACGCGGGGGAGTTTAATCACCGCACGCCTGCTTTTCTGTCAAGTGGCATAATTGCACTTGATTGATTATAAGCCTGTTGAAATCCATCCATTTCCTCTGCAGATGTTATATGAGCAGTGGGCGAGATTCAGCCTCTTCTACAAGTACCAGCCCATCGGACTGATCAGGTAAGAACTATTAGAGACAGGTGCATTCTTCATGGAAGAACCAGAAAGACCATGTTTTCTCCCAAATTGGACATTTCCTAATTCCCACTTAAAGCCTAGCTCTCCAGCTACCACTCAGGGAGAATGAAGGCTATGAAGACATGCTTCTTCCAAGACATGTGAAACCACTACATCATTTTTCCCCATATTGCTGCTCTTGTTACGTCACAGGATAGCACACTCAAACGAAAGAGCTAACTGTGCTCCTCCACACAAATGAGCTCATACACACCCATAATTGACAGCGGACTGAGTAATGTATTATTGCAGTATTGTTAATTAATGTGTTCTAGGACTTCTGTTCACATCTGGCTATAGGATAGTCAAGATTTAACTGGGTAACTTTTGAAAAAAGTCATTAGAAATTGTATTTCCATCCTAATTTATAATCTTTTTTGAATGTGAAACAGATATTCTCGGCTTTTTGTGGAAATAAATTGATTTAGGAAACATGCTCTAGGGTTAGTTGAAACAAAATAATAATAATACCCTATTACATTTGATAATTAAATTAACAGCCAGACATTTCCGTTTTTTGTGCTGTGTTGTATTGTTCTGACATGGTGTAATTCATTTCCATAGTATCTTTTTATATTCACTGTGTGTGTGTGTGTGTGTGTGTTTTTTAGACCTAAACTATTTGTGAGTTTCCTTACAGGTTACATATTACTAATGTTTCTACGTGAATTTTTTTATGCCCGCTAACTTCAGCTTTTAAAGGTCCACTATGTAGGATTCAACCACCTGAATGCCCATCCCTTACCCCTCCCTTTCCAAGCACGTATTAGAACGTACGGTGGCCATCAGGTGCGCACAGCGTACTTCCAAGTACTTGCATTCACATTCCCTTGCTCTTTCCTTGCTAAATATGTTCCTCCAAATTTTTTGCAAAATCTGAATTCTCAAACTTGTTATCCAGCACCAGAAAACACTTATTGCTCTTATTTATTCTTCCTCGTCTTCTTTATCATCCTTCTGGTGCTTCCTTCTGGATTCATGTTGCCTCTTGTAAAAACAAAAAACGTGGAACGCCAGAGGTTTGTCCGTTCTGGGCTACTGTAGCGGTGCAGCATAGCAGCTCTGTACAGGTGGACCCACTCCCTATGTAGATAAAAAGAGCTCAATCTAAACTTCTAAAACACAATGATTCATAGTTACAGATAATTATACACTAATGAAAACATCCTTGCGAATTCCCTAAGTATATTATGGAATATATACTCCATTTCTGCTAATAGACACCGAAAAATCCTACATAGTGGACCTTTAAGTTGTGGCCTCAAGTTGCACAATTCGTGGCCATGTATGTCAACTTTGGTATCTCAAAGATAACATGTCTACATCTGCATGCCATTTTTGAGTAATGAATCTATCTAAAAAACATTTTTCAGCTTTTTAGTAATTTATGCTCAAAAAGGTTACAGAATTAAATAGGCCAAAAATGGAGGACGGATTAGCTGTAATTGTGCGTAATCCTGAATGCTGTAATTAAGAATACTCACCCTTGAGCACTTGTATGTGTATAACTACTGACCAGTTTCTTAGGTTCTCTCTCTCTCTTACACACACAGGAAGTATTTTGGAGAGAAGATTGGTTTGTACTTTGCCTGGTTGGGTGTGTACACTCAGATGCTGATTCCAGCAGCAGTCATCGGTGTCATCGTCTTCTTGTACGGCTGCGCCACTGTGGATTCCGACATCCCCAGGTCAGTCCTGCCAGCCAGAAACGTGTCGCACGAGTTCATCTGAAGGAACATACTGTACATGTCACCGCAATGCAATGTTCTCAGAACTGTGCTCATTGTACACTCCTGTGGCACGCCTACTGAACAGCACGATAAGGCAGGTGCTAATATTTGGCTGCTACACTTTTAATGTTCCAGCTGAGCAGGTCCAACCTGTGTTCTCGCACGCCACTGAGACAGCGACACACATGAGTGCTGATAGCACAGTAGATGTCTGAGTCAGTAAGAAACCATCCCCATAAACGTTTACTACAGAACTGCCAAGTACCCTAAGGCTTTCTTGGGGAAACCAAATGGAGAACTCGGAAATAAAAGTTATTAAGGAAGCAGTATGCAGGTAAAACTTCTCTGATTCACCAAATTAACAGTTGGTTATTCAGCCAGCCTCCTGATGGATTTCCAAACACGTTGTGATTAGATGGACAAAAGTTGTTATACAGTTGTCTGTAGTCATAATGGACACTAATGTAGTCTATAATGATGGTTCTCAAGCATATGCAGTGAATTTCGAAGCACTCTTGAGCTGCACTTAAGGCACAGATTAACTACATGTGAATGGATGCCGACTGCTGGTATCCTTTTAATGTCTGAAGCTTTCACAGCATCACTGAATACTTCCTTTACTTCAAGAGTAATGTGTTATTGTGCAGGAATATTGAAAATGCCGAGACCTACTGCACTAACGTCTTATATGATTAATTGTTTTCTATCAGGCACTTCTTTCCGTTTTGTTGTTTGGCCAGAAAAATGAACATGGTAATGGAAAGAGAAGAACATTTTAACTGAACCAAGACAACAAAATATAACTTAACACACTGATAATATATTACAATATAAAGATTATTGCAGATCTTCATAAGCCACATATATTGTGTGATACTTAATGTACAGTATGTAACATCAATATATATAACTGTACTAAATTAATGTACACTAACAATTATGCAGGATTTTATATTGCTCTTGCATACAGGCACGCTGACTAAATGTATCCTTATTAGATATATCACGGTGCAATATATTTATGTAAATCTACATGTCTTGATAAATATAATACATAGTATTTTGCAGGATATCAGTTCATTTCCTTAAAAGTGAAAACTTCATAACACTGGACTCGGGTCATTGTTTTTCTCTTGCTGAATCTGAATCTTCTAGTGGAACGCTTGTATGCATAAGGCTGTGTAGATGCAGTAAATTGTCAGAGACGTAAACTTGAGTTAACTTAGATTTAGACTCGACTTAAGTCTCATGAAGCATGCTAAATTAGGACAGCCAAGCTAAATTCAGGTAAGGAATGCCAGTGTCATGCATACTAATCTATTACAGTGCTATTCAAATGTAACTTCCACTCTTAAGTGCAAATACCAAAAACAAACAAAAATGGGAACTCTCCTGAGATGTGCCAAATTAAGTTTCTCGAAATCTGTTTTTCTAGCTATGAAAAATTCTATTGTGGTGAGTGACACAGTGACACACAGTTGAACTAAATAATGTGGAAAACTATGCGTACAACTGACCATATTACACATTATGGAATGACGTGTAAAGACACACCGGAGTCACTAATTTAGCAATGTAGCTATAGCCTTAGTCCAAGTTTATATTAAATGAAAGTGAGTAGACATTTTTGCCATTTCCCACCAAACAATTAACAAGAGACCACATATTACGTATGGTGTTCCATTTTACACGTTAGAGGTCCACTATGTAGGATTCAACCAACCTAATGCCCCTCCCTTACCTGTCCCTTTCCAAGCGTGTATTAGAGCGTCAGGTGCCCTTAATCTACTTTCAAGTACTTGCATTCAAACACCTTTGTTTTTTACCATGCTAAATAATAAGTCTGATCCTATGAGTATAAGTATAATGATTATATCTTCTTCCTTTCTTCTTCTTCATCATCCTTTCAGTGCTTCCTTATGGATTCACGCTGCTACTTGTAAAAATCCGAAACGTGGAAGTCGCTCTCTAGAGGTTTGTCCATTCTGAGCTACTGTAGTGGTGCAACATGGTGGCCCTGTAGGTGGAACCCCTTACTATGTATATATATAAAAGGCTCATTCTAAGGTTATGAAAACACAATGGTTCATAATTACAGGCAATTATGCACTAATGGAAACATACTTATGAATTACAGAAGTACATTATGAAATATATACTTCATTTCTGCTAATAGATACTCTCAGGATTCTACATAGTGGATCTTTAAGTTGTGGCCTGAAGCTGCACAATTTGTGGCCATGTATATCAACTTTGGCATCTCAACTTTGGTAATTCATGGCTATTAGAGACATAGTGTGTGGCTTTAAAATATTAACTCATGGCCTTGGTATATTCATTTGTGTCCACTTCATACCTTATTAAGCAAAACTGTTTTCATAACAAGGTTGACATCCCCAAAAGATTAGTCAGAACAACAGACCTTAATTACAAAGAAAAGGTTACTAAAATGCTCAGTTTTTTTTTTTTTTTTAACTATATCTGTAATGTGCAACACTCTCCTCCGTATGATTTAACCTCACATGATAAGTAGGATGAGTGCATTACTATTAAGAAGATAAAATGACCACAGCTACTCTAATGTAAATTATTGCCACTTAGCAATATTCACCATCTCCATGCAAGAAGTTAATGTTGTAATGTGTCTTTCCAGGAAGAGTATGGGAAGCAAGAAGGCGTGTTGTGATAGAAATAATTAGCAATTAAGATTATAGTCCTGAACCACCAGCAAATTGTTTATTAAAGAGGAATTACCGTAGTGGAAGTTCATGAAAATAAACTATATAGTGTGAACTGCAGTGCTTTCCATACAATTGTAATGCCACAGTTAACGAAATGAATCCTGCATTACGATTAAAAACATGACTCAAACTTGCATAAGTGACTTTTGAACATCTCTGAACATTTCCTTTGGCTCTTTGCAAGAAGAGCTTGCAGTTTAAATAATGTATACTTAATTAAAAAAAAGGCTATTCAAATGATTGAGAACGCTATTAAAAGGTGTCGTTTTTAACAAGTAGGAGTTTTCTTTGACTGAGAGTGGAAAGAGAGCTGCAGAGACATTTTGAAGAAAGCGCAGTCCCGCCTACAACCCTAGAGCTAACGTCTGTCGACGGTGGTAACAATTAAATACTTGACATTTTGTATTTAGAGCAGCGTGTCGTGCGTTAATCCTTTGTGATTGCTGATTCACTGTCAAGTTATGAACTTGAAGTAGTTATGCTCTGCCTTGTCTGTTTTTAATATTGAATAATGCAAAGAATTCTTATATTCAAGAACTGCTTAGTACAGTCCAGGGCAGAAGTTTATATACAGTCATGAATATTGTCATGGCAATATTGGGCTTTCAGTGATGTATTTGATCTTCCTGGGGATGGATAAATGCTCAACATACATCTTTAATGAAAATTTGGTGCACAAGTTGCAATTTATTTTGGGTTTTCTGAAATAGAGTTATAAATTTTTTTACAATAAATGGACAAACCGTGCTGGCTATGTTCCTGCTAAATCAAACTCAAGCAAATGTTGTGTTACCTCTACTGATTATAATATGAAATGTCCATGATGATTATATTGCATGGGTTAAAAGAAATGTAAAAAGAGTGTCACTCTGCCAAAATGTACCTGCTCTTTCATTTACATATATTTCCTCATTTAAACCAATTGCTAGTGGAACAGTCATTTTCAGGAAAGAGATAACGTGCCTCTGATCTCCTGTCCCATTTCCCCACATGCTTCAGTATGGAGATCTGTGATGAAAGGAACAACATCACCATGTGCCCACTGTGCGACCGCGTCTGCAGCTACTGGAAGCTCACTGAAGCGTGCGGCACTGCCAGGGCCAGCCACCTGTTCGACAATGCGGCCACCGTCGTCTTCTCCATCTTCATGGCGCTCTGGGGTAAGTGCCTTTCTGACCTGACTTTTTCAGATCTGATATTATTTACCGTTTTAATGGCTATGGGGTATTTGGAAATAACCTTGCAGACAGGTTTCAGCAGGAAATCCTCTGTCTCGCGCTCTCTCTCTCTCGCTCTATATCTCGCTCTGTCTCATGCTTTTGAAGTCTCTTTGATTTTTAAAAGAGAAATGCATGGCTTACCGCTTAATTTTTAAATTCTTAGAAAATGTCACATGTCAGAAGTTTGAAAAATGGTCTCTTTTATTTCTTTCTTTCTTTCATCTCTAGCTCCAGGCTATAAAAGACAAAAAAAAAAAAAAAAAAAAGACAGCGATAAAAGACAGCTATTTCCCTGTTTTGCTAATGACTCCAGTAGTTAGATTTTAATAACAATTTTCCATTCATTTGTAGCAAAATAATCACACTAATGATCCATAAACATCACTTTTATGTTGAGATCGATACTAAAATGGGCTAAAAGGACTAGATTGGACTGGACCACAAATTGAATTTGGCGTCTTTGTGTTCGGCAGCCGCAATGTTCATGGAGCACTGGAAGAGGAGACAGATGAGGCTTGATTACATCTGGGACATGACGGGCTTGGAGGATGAGGAGGTCTGTTGTGCACTCTGACACGGAAAGTAAAAGTCCAGATTCGAGAATCAATTCCGTGTTTTCTCACCAGTCATTTTCAGCTATTGATTTAATCCTGAAGCGATGCCTTGTCTGAGGAATGAAAGCATCTGATAATGCTTAATTTTGTTTGTGTGTCTTGTGCAGGAAGAAAATAAGGTTTGGATTTATGATATTGAATTCTAACACCACTTTTAGCCATCGCCCAGTAGCTCGGACACTTACTCTCTCGTGTCTTCATGTCCACCATAATGTGTTATGTGTGTTTTGTTTTGTTTTGTTTTGTTTTTCCTGTAGCCTTTAATGTTTGTTCAGGGGATAGGTTGCACAAAACCTCCACACTCCACATACAAATCACCGTGTGGGGGTTTGGAGGCTCCTATTAACCTGCAGCCACGGTCAAAAGCCACTCATTTCCATCATCTGTCACCCAGAGCACTGCACCGTTACCGTTAAAACACACAGAGAATGCCACCCAGAATAACTGCACTGAATGTTTAGTGGATGCATTAATGTTAGTGTCATGCTCACTAAATGCTAACACGACGCTTTTGGCAGAATTCCTCCCTCAACTTTGTCATCATGCACTTGATTCTTTCACCAATCACTCTTTTGGATGAGCTGGGCATCAAAGTCTCACACACATTCTGTATTGTGCTGTCGTTTCCAGGGCCAACCGCGGCCAGAGTACGATTTCCATGTCAGAAGGAAGAGGCTGAAGAAAGAAAAGAGTACCAGTGAAAGTCTAAAGGTGAGCTTCCACAAATGTAGGGTGGATATTAAAAACTTTTAAGTTTAAAATAATTATTTCTTGTAAGTTATATATACTTTTCTTCACTCTTAAGGGAATTAAGGTTGGAGGGGGAGCTCTAGCACCTTTGTGAATGGTGGTGTTAATAATAATAACAACAACAACAATAATAATAATTATAATAATAATAATGTATGGATAAAATAATTTTATTTTATTTAAAAACCAAAGGTACCGCCAATGTGCTAACAATGTTGCTGTTGTTGTTAAATTAATGTTTCACTTTAATTATTCATTAATTTACTTATATATTTGCTTTTCTATTTGTTTATTTATCTTTAAAACAATATTATAATGTGTTACAGTATTAGGCGTAGTTTAATAATAATAATAATAATAATAATAATAATATTTAATATAAAAACCAAAGATGCTGAATCCCCCATGTGCTAGCAGTGGTGTTCTTGTTCTTGTCGTTATTATTATTATTATTATTGTTATTGTTGTTATTATTATAAAATTAATGTTTCACTTAAATTATTTATTAATTTATTCATATATTTGCTTATCTATGTATTTATTATTGTATTTAATAATAATAATAATAATAATAATAATAAATGTTCATATATATATATATGTATATGTATATGTTCAACATCATACATATGTGTGTGTGTGTGTGTACATATGTACATACATATACTATATATTTAACATGTATATGTATTAATGTCTTTAATATTATAAATAATATAAAATATCTTTAATATTAAACATGAGAAATGTTTCCTTCACCAAGGCAACTGTATAAATACATTTAACTATTAGCAAAACGTGTTCATGTGTTCCAGGATTTACTGTATCATGTATCTAAAGGCTTTTATTGCCAAAACCTCAAGTGAGGAATTCTGAATAAAGCCTTTAGGACTGAAAAAGGAATATTATAACATGAACTAAACTATGTGTTTGCATCTATTAAAAATAGTACAGCTGTTTGGTGGCGCTCTTCCTCCCCTGCTTGAAACACAAAGTTAACTGTCTCTGGAGTATGTTAAGAATAAGGGCATGACTTATCGGCCCATCATTGGTTCTCTGACAGTGCTTGGATTTTAAATGTCATAAACCTTTTCAGCTGTACATGCAGAGTTCAGTAGACACTGAATCACCATTGCCTCTAAATCTTTTTATGAGCTTTGGCTCACCTTCTCTCTCTCTGCAGCCATTATCTTCATTTTCCACCATTTGATAAACTGACTGTGGCATATCCAATGGTGCATCTCTCTCTCTTTATTGACTGACCACTCTTTTGTGGTCAGAAAGCCTCTTGTTTTGCTCGGTCATGTGCACTAGTATAATGTTGATCTAACTTGTTTTTATGCAGAAATGAGACGTGACTGCAGGATGAGTCAGATCCAGAGAGCTTCTCTTTGATCTGCCTGACCGGACAGAATTCACTTAACCTAATGAACTATGTGTGTGTGCACGTGTGTGTGTATGTGATACAGAGAGAAAGAGTAAGCGAGAGCTTTGTATAACTGATGATGGATCACACGGGTTTTTGTTCTGTTCTAGCATGGAAAACACAAACTGACATGCAGAGACAGGATGCCAGCATACGTGACCATCCTTATTATGATGCTCTTCTTGGTATGATAACCCTTCCCTTCAGTCTAAACGTGCTTAAACCTTGCATTCTGTTCTGTAATTAGCATCAGGTTTTGCAATGTAGCTCACATTAATCTCAATTGCAAATAGTATATTTAAGAACAAAAAAGACACACAAAAGACCTCCACCTGGTTGTGATTTTTCCTCTTGGTTGGTGTGTGTACAGGTGGGAGTTGAAATAGAGATGAAGGGAAAGTTATGGCAAACAAAGTCACCATTTTATATATGTATTCATAAAGACTGTTCATTTGTAATGCTTTTACCTGTTTTGCTGGGTTCAGTTTCACAGAAATAATCAGAAGATTAAGATCCACCTAACCGAGAGCAAGAAAGAGAGTGAGAGCCAGAGAGCGAGCAAGAGAGAAAAAACCTAGAGAGAGTGAGAGACAGACTGACAGGCAGGCATACAGAGAGAACGAGCAAGAGAGATAGAGAGAGTTGTGATGCCCGCTCTACTATTTAACAGTGATCCTTATGCTACGATGCTTTTCAAAAATTCTTATATAATTCTTTTTGTAATAATCTACAGTACAGTATAATACAATACAAATATAACACACAATATCATTTTTATTATTAATTTATTGAAACGTTTTGACACGAAAGATATTAAAAAAAAAAAAAAAAAGAAATATTAGTTTTATATAAAAATACTCCTGGAGCTAAAATATTGCATATATTACAATACAAGAGTGGTGATTTTATCTATAAATCTATATACAGTAATGATTAGTCTTGCAATTTCTATTTCTATCCATGCTCTGCACAGATTTGTGTGACCTTCGTCATCGTATTTGGAGTGGTACTGTACAGGATTTCTATCAAGACAGCGCTACACATGAGCTCCTCCTCCCCCTTTCGCTCAAACATTCGGGCCACGGTGAAAACCACAGCGGCTGTCCTCAACCTCATCATCATCATCATCATGGATGAGATCTATGGAATGGTGGCACGTTGGCTAACGGTTCTGGGTGAGTTTGAGGTTTCTTTCTTTGGGACCTGACCGAAGTGACTCAAGTACAAATTCTTTACTCAAGTAAAAGATCCAGATCAGTACTCGCCTAAATAAATCCTACAGTACAACTTCAAATCTTTCACTGCACTTAGATTATTACTAATCTCTCACATTATCTAGCATGATAAAAGCTCTGCTGATACAAGCTAGCTGAATGCTAATGCCGAATGTAGCTAGCTTCTTGCTATAACATCAAAGGTCAGATTAATTACGAAGTTAGAGTTAACTCCTCGAAGCTGTCTGATGCAGTCAAGTCATTTTATGACTTTATAAATATGTGATGGTGATGATTGGGAATGTATTGAGTAGAGTTCTCATTTTGATCATGACACACTGAAATCTTCAGGGCAATGAAAAATAGACCAAACTCTTTCAAGCTTGTGAGACGATAGCTTCGGTTCCACCAAATTTACTGAATATACCTTTAAGTCACAATTTTAATGACTAGGGAAATGATTGGATTTAGGTTTTTGAGATTTTGACTTGAAAGTGAGGATGACTTTCTGAGGATGACTTATTTGAAATTCATCAGAGGTGCCAAAAACAGACAAAAGCTTTGAGGAGAGGCTGATTTTCAAGGCGTTCGTCCTGAAGTTTGCCAACGCCTTCACTCCAATAGTCTATCTGGCTTTCTTCAGAGGCAGGTCAGTATACATTCCCTTATGTTTTTCTGTCAGCCTCACACAGTTGTAACCAGATGTATATGTCCTGAGAACACTAATTACAGTAACTGTTTTTCTACATTCAGCCCATATACATTGTGCTGCTAAGATGTACAACCGTATACAGTTGAGCTCAGAAGTTTACATATGCGTCCTGGGCATGAATGTCATGTCAATATTGGGCTTTCAGTTATTTATTTTTTTTCTCTTTTTCTTGGGAAGAATTACAGCTGAGGGTGACCGTTTGGGTCTTTTTCTAGAACTTGGCAAAGTCACACCTCCTAATAACTTGTAATTATGAATAGTGATGATTTTGGAATCTGCAATTGTTCAGAAAAGGCTCCAAGAGACATTGCTGACTTGTGTAATTCTATGATCCACTTTCTCGGATTTGCACTGAGCTCCTTGGACTTTCCCATTGTTCTGTTTGTTGGTCAATCCAAGAGTGTTGTCAAACAAACCCTTTTTATGTTGTGCACAAAGAAGCTACTAGCTATAGTCATGATCACTGAAAGGAAGTTAAGAGGTCTTGGGCTTGGCAGGTTAGAAGACATTTTGGAACTTTCAGCACCACTGAATTAAAAATCTAAATGGGTGTATCTATATTTTTGACTCTGTATTGATTTCAGAAAACCCAAAATAATTTCAAACCTGTGCACCAAATTCTTGTTTTTTTACCTATTAAAAATGTATGTTTTACAATCATTCTTCCCCATGAAAAGAACAGTTAAAAAAATAATTGAAACCCAATATTACCATATCATTCATGCCCATGATGTGTGTAAACTTCTTACCTCAAGTGTACATACTGTATGTAAGTCCAAACCTGCCAGGAGAGTCTACTTTTTTTATCTTATTATCTTTTTGCAAAAGAATCTTCTCTTTTTCCATCTATCTGTCCATTTTCTTTGCCGCATATCCATTGCGCGTCATGGGGAAATTTCCCTCAAACAAAAATGGCAGATGAGCCAATCACATGAATCTGGAAAGACTGACATTTGTATAGGTGTTTTGAACGACTCCAAAACACCTGTGCATTTTTTGGCTGGTGCTTTTCATCTCAACTCGATTTTCTCACTTGAATGATGCGGCCTTTACTTTAAGTCCAGATAAATGGAGAATGATTTTACCTCATTAATGTGAAATCAAATCCATCAGTGTATGTTTAACTTAGCTATCCTTAGACAAATAGTGTTTATAGCTAATATCAGTTAACTAGGCTATATTTATGAGTGAACAATTCTCAAGTGCTTGGTGGTTAGGGACAAAACCTTCATGTGTATATGTACGCATGTGCCAGATTCTACTTTAGAAAAGTGTTTTGTGGAAGGACAATATTGAAAACATACAGCGGGACTTTACATTATTCCTCTTCAAAGTTGTTGGGTCTGCATTAGTGTGATTGCTCGTAAACATTTCTTAGTTTGACTTTATGTGCAATATCTTTAGGCTCATTGGCCGGCCAGGCAACTATTTCTACGTTGTCGGGAATTACCGAATGGAGGAGGTGCGTGTTTGATTAAGCTTATTCATACAACTATTATAAGCTTTTGGCATTTGTAGTAGAAACATGCACCTGAATGCAGACATTATTCCTGTCAAACCTTTTAAAATAAATACAGTGGTAGTGTAACTAGAGCAACTATTTCATGAGCAACTGTGATATGTCTGTTTTGTGCCTGCTATAGTGTGCTCATGCTGGCTGCCTGATGGAGCTGTGTATTCAGCTGTGCATCACCATGCTTGGCAAGCAGCTGATCCAGAACAATCTGTTTGAGATTGGTATTCCGTGAGTATACGCAACCATGTGCATGTACACTCTCAGCCCACCACCACAATGTTCATTCACATCAATGAATAAGCCTTGCAATTAGTGCATTGAAAGACAAACCACAGGTTTATATTAATGCGTCCCTTCTAATACATTATCATATTTATATTGACAATTCATGACTTCAATGGTGGACATTGCACATAATTAAAGCCTAAAAATTAAGAAGTTTTCTGTAAGGAAACTTTTATTTAATATTTATTTGACAATCTGTAGGATCAAGATAAGCTGCACTGCACTTTTTGTTTATCATTTTAAAACGAGGACACAACCTGTTTATAGATGTTATAACCTAAGTGATAACAAGAACCAATCTGTGTAACAGGCATTGCACAACTTTAAGTGTAACTATAAGTGGTTAAAAGTACGATGTATCTTTATAAAAAAAATTAAGAATTGTAATCTTTGACAATTTGCTCTGTCACAAGATGAATTAAACACTTTGGGACTTGCTGCTGTAGAAAAATAATGAGTTTCAAGTTGTTAACAGTGACTGCACTTGGTACTACCCCTTTCATTTATTATTTTTCTATGACAGCGCGCCATGTTTTTTTTTATTTTTATTTTTATTCCTTACATAATGAAGTGGAAATGTATATAACCACTTTGAACATGCAAACAATCTCTGTAAATTTCCACGTTGCAGTAAATTGAAGAAACTGTTTCGCCGCTGCAAGTCAAAGAGAGACTCTAAACAAGAAGAGGAGTTTTACAGAACCCTGGCCCGACATGAGAAAGACCACTTCCTCAGCCCCTATGTTGGCCTTAATCCAGAGTATATGGAGATGAGTGAGTCACTACACACACCCACACACACATGCATGCAGACACAAGAAACAACTGCAATATGGACAACTGCATTTCTACAGATTTTCCCAAATCCTCATTATTCCTTCCTTATGATATCCAGAATAAATTGTCATGTAGATTTTTATACTGATTATTATTAGTAAACACGGGTTGTAATGAATCAAGGCTGTTGAGTCAGTGTCTGTACAGTACATATTCTCTTCAGTCTGTCCTCATTTGTCCTTTACATTTGAGTGGATTTGGATGATATTATCTAACCCAGTCAGCAAATGCCATCTGCTTACTACTAGCTCTGCTAAAGCGAGGTTGTAGAATATCCAAGCAGCTTTCTCGCTCGTCTCTCTCTCTGCAGCAGCGTGGGCTGGCCTTCTGCTAAGAGAGTGGCATTGTGGGTCCTGCAGAGCGGTGTGAGATAGCAGTAGAAACCACTCAGGCGAGCTAAAAGAATGCTTCCAGCAGATGTCAAGTTGCATCAGAAATGATGTGGGAATCTGTTGACTTGGCCTTGTAATAACTTTGATCTCTTGCCAAAATCATCAGATGAACTGCATTTTTATATACACACGTACACACCTCACACACACATCATGTGTGTGTGTGTGTGTATGTGTATATAAATATATATATATATATCACTCACTCACTCACTCATTCAGGATTGGATCCCCAAGATATTTTTTTATGTTTTGTCCTCCTCATCTAGTGATCCAGTTTGGAATGGTGACCTTATTTGTGGCCTCCTTCCCTCTGGCTCCTCTGTTTGCACTCCTGAACAACGTTATTGAGATTCGCCTGGACGCCAAGAAATTTGTCAGCGAATACAGGCGGCCCATTGCTGCCAGGGCTAAAGATATTGGTAAGTATCTATATCCTGCCATTCCTTCATTTGTCCTTTTTTTTCAGCTGAGTACAGCAGAGGGGGGATTAATTACTGTAAATATGGACTGAAGAAACTAAAAAGTATCAACACAAACTGGTGGGGGAAATGTCACAGATGAAAGAATGCATCTTTATTCTGGGTTTAAGACAAAGCTTCATCATGTATGTGCTTATGTATGTCATTTATCATAAATCATAAAATGCAAACCATATACATGTTTCAAGTCAGTATAAATTAAAACAAGTCATAAAGTGCTTAAATACTAGTCCTAATGTAGCAATGGTGTCTTTTCTGGGTTTATCCTGTTTCCCGCCATTCGTTTTCACATATCATCAACTTTGTGTTTCAAGCTAAATGTTGAAAGTCGGTTCTTTCTCGAAAAACATGCAGCTACACTTGAACACCACCTTGTGGTAATACTCTGATAGTGATGTGTAATCACTCTCTTTTCTAGGCATCTGGTACAACCTTCTGAGAGGACTGAGCAAATTGGCAGTTATAGTGAATGTAAGTTCTTAACCTTAGCTTTTCTGTTATTAAACCATCTGAAGCAATCTTCTGTTCAAAAACAATTTTGTGTTATTACAGTGTCAAATCTACCTATTACTAAATTTGTCCAGTTGCCTCTTGTTGTTTTGAATCAGAAGGGAAACTGAGAATTTCACCAAAATGAGTTGAATGATATTTCAAATGCATTCAGGAGATTTACTGTTGGTTTTGATTCTCCTCAGGCGTTTGTGATTTCCTTCACATCAGATTTCATACCCCGACTGGTTTATCAGCACATGTACAGTCCTGACGGAACGCTGCATGGCTTCGTCAACCACTCCCTCTCCTATTTCAACGTCACCAACTTTGAGTCGGACACAGATCCGGTGGAGCCGATGTTCCTCGGCTACAAAGTGGAAATATGCAGGTGCTGGCAGAAATCATTTAGTTGCTGTATTTCATTATATTCTTCACTGCTGTTGAGTTCATGATCCTGATTGGTCAGATGATGTTGAGTTATTTCCTATAACGCCAGCTTTGACAGTAGTTCTGCCTGTAATTCAAACCAATGTGTTTGTCCGAACCCATCACGCACAAGAACACAGGGACTTGTATGACGCACGTTTGACATAAATTAAACCTAATAAGAAATGGGTATATTAAAAAAGTGCTTTTATTTAACACAATAAATGGATAGTGGTTGAAATAGTGAATCTTTATGGAAGGAGTCTCCAGAGTCAGTGCTTTGTAAGAGTCAGAGTTTTCCTCCGTGGGAGAGTATTCAGTCTTTAGAGGATTGGGCGGGGTGATTACCATTAGTCATAACAATGACAGTTGGCTAGCTCAATGCCAATAACTCAGATGGGCTCTTCAAGGATCCTTTAGTAAAAATAATGTTAAGGGTAACTACTACAGCAGAACTACACCCAAGGGGTCACCAAAAATCAGTAAGCTATGCCGGCTTACCTGACTGGCTTTATCCCTGGGGCGAATGGGCATCTGAGCTTTGCCAAAGCAGATCTTGGATATCAGTTCAGTCGCAGGGTCTATGACAGCACTCCATGTACATTATGTTACACAGCTTCAGCTGTGAAGCCATCTGTACAGTCTGAGAGCATAAGGATAGGTGTCCGCAATATACAACAGTGCTTGAAAGTTTGTGAACCCTTTAGAATTTCTGCATAAATATGACCTAAAATGTCATTAGACTTTCACACAAGTTATGAAAGTAGATAAAGAGAACCCAATTAACCCATCCATCCATTATCTATAGCGCTTTATCCGTCTGGGTGGCGGGGAAGCTGGAGCCAATCCCAGCATCTTGGGGTG
>JAQQZR010000007.1:19314836-19339888 GCA_030068235.1 Notoglanidium macrostoma
CTGGGTGACCCGGGGATCGAACCCAGGACCTTCTTGCTGTGAGGCGACAGCGCTAACCACCGCACCACCGTGCCGCCTCCCAATTAAACCACTGAGACAAAAATATATAATTAATAATTTATTGATCGAGGAAAATATCCAATATTACATATCTGTGAGTGGCAAAAGTATGTCAGTATCTAGGATTAGTAGTTAATTTGAAGGTTAAATTTAAAAGTCTATAAAACACATGTTATGGAAGTGTATCATGGCATGAACAAAGGCTGTTTATGAGGACCTCAGAAAAAGAGTTGTTGATATTCATCAGGCTAGAAAAGGTTTCAAAACAATTTCTAAAGAGTCCACAGTCAGACAAATGGAGGAAACTCAAAATCATTTTCATCCTCTCTAGGAGCGTTTGACCAGCAAAGATCACTCCAAGAGCAACGTGCGTAATAGTATGAGGTCACAAAGGAACCCAGGGTAAATTCTAAGCAACTAAAGAAGCCTCTCACATTGTCTAATAGCAATGTTCATGAGTCCACCATTAGGAGAACACTGAACAACAGTAGTGTACAAGGCAGGGTTGCTAGAAGACACTCATTGCTCTCAAAAAATAGCATTATTGCCTTCTACAGTTTGCTAAAGATGAGATGAGAAGCATTATGTTTGGAGAAATGAAAACACTGAATTCCAGCATAGGAACCGCATCCTATTTGTGAAACATGGTTGTGGTAGTATCGTGGTTTGGGCCTGTTTTGCTGCATCTGGGAAATGACCACTTTAAACCAGTGAATTCTAAAGGAAAATGCCAGAACATCTGTCCGGGAATTTGTATCTGAAGAGAAAGTGGGTCATGCGGTAAGACAAGGACTCTAAGCACACAAGTCATTCTACCAAAGAATGGTTAAAGAAGAATAAATTTTGGAATGGCCAAGTCAATGTCCTGAACTTTATCCAATAGAAATGTTGTGTGAGCAGTTTGTGAGGAAACCCACCAACATCCCAGAGTTGAAGCAGTTCTGTATGGGGGAACAGGCTAAAATTCCTCCAAACCGATGTGCATAAACGGTTACCAGAAACATTTAGTTGCAGTTAGTGCTACACAAGGAGGTCATACCTGATACAAAAGCAAAGGTTCACATACTTTTGTCACTCACTGATGTGTAATATTGGATAATTTTCTTCAATAAATTGTGTTCTCTTTATCTACTTTTAGGGCTTGTGTGAAAATGTTTTAGGTCATATTTATGGAGAAATATAGACAATTCTGCATGACTGTACAACTAATTACTGACATGGCAAGATTATTCTGTTCTTAATAATGTGAATACTGTCTTTAGGTATAAGGATTACAGAGATTCCCCATGGTCCGTTACACCATATGAACTCTCAAGAGAATTCTGGAATATTCTGGCAGCACGGCTGGCATTTGTCATCATTTTTCAGGTGACTTGAAAAGGGTTCAACTCAACTTGATTCAAAGAAAAATGTCAATAACCTGCTTTTTCCAGCTGATTTCCTCATTGCACTCATTGTCATTGCAGAACATGGTGCTGCTAATGAGTGACTTTGTGGACTGGCTAATCCCAGACATTCCCAAAGACATTAGCTTGCAAATGTACAAGGAGAAGAACCTAATCGTGGAGCTCTTTATGAAGGAGGAACATGGAAGGAGGCATATGGGCAAACGAAGGAGCAACCCCAGTCCGCAGTCACGTTCTCGAACCCCTTTGAATGTGCAAATCAACAACCACTAGTCCATGTACCCAGGTGGGGAAGGATACATCTATCCCTACAGCACATCAGAAGTTTGTACGAACCAAGATGAGTCAGCTTGTGTGAAAGTGTGAAGGTTACAATGGTTTAAGGTGAAATGGTAGATGGTATTAGAAGTGCAGCTCACTAACTGGAGGCAGAGGCAGACACAGAGACTGCCTGATTGCAAGCTCAAGAAATGTCCCAAGACTGCCATATACCTTGCAGCTTAGTTTTTCTTTTTGTCTAGGTTACTTTGTAAACGAGTAAACAAAATGCAGAGATGTTTGTTGTTGTTGGGTTTTTTTATGAATATGCAAATTGTGGAGCTTTTTACTAATTTACTGTTTGTCGTTGTTGATGTTTGTCTCATTTATAGTGCTCATTCAGTGCTTTTATATTGATTTTATTTAAACCACACCTCCAAACGTTTATGAGAAAAATTGACATGTCTTTAATATGGCATTCAATGTTGTTCACAATTGTTTAATATTTTCATAATAAATGTTTCATAAAGTCTAACACCATTATGTGCAAGGTCATGCTTGGTAAAGCCAAAGTTCTGGAAAATGAATGCTAATTAAACCTGCATTTTCCATGTTTGCTATCAAATGAAAATTATAGTATTACTGTATAATGCTGAGAAATAAAGAATTTAGGCCCCTTTAACATTTACCGTAAAACATAACTGACTGATTATGACTAACAGGAATGACTAATCAATTTGCACTTCAATTTGCACATTTGATACCAAATTTGAAATATAATATAAATTCTTGTAGTGCGTTAATGTATTGCTGATCACTCTATAATAGATAGTAAGGTAAGAAACAACTGATATTTTCTTCTTGGTCTTTGTAATACATTTCAGTAGAAATATACGTAATCTCTTTCAAGGGGGTATACTAGACTAGATGGCATTAAAAGAAATAATAAGGTGCATGAATGTTTTTGTACTTCTGAAAATATGTCTACAGTCTTTTAATTCCTATATTATGTATAACTGACATTTTTTGTGGTAGAACATAGTGCACACAATATCTGCAGCTCAGGAGGCCTTAACATTGCGAAATGTATGTTGCTTTTTACAAATTATTCTACTTTTTACTTCGTTTGTCTGACTGGGTGGGATTAAATCCTAAGTGGTTTAATTCAGAGGTGTTTACTTATAATTGACTCCTCAGTACTGTGATATATATATATATATATATATATATATATATATATACCTGATCAAAGTCTCATCTCCTGTCTTGACTGTTAATATTGCATGTGCATTGCCTATGTCTTGTGAAACTTTCAAATTTTACATTTTCCCTTGAAGTCATGCCAATAAAATTCGCATATTCTGCCTTTTCTCAAAACTAAAAGGAAAATAATGAATTCCTCCAAAATGCTGAACTCTTGTTCAACACATCTTTCTGATTTCTCCTGGTTTTCTCACTGATTCAGAAAATATATAAGCTATATACATTTTTAAGGACTGTTACTCTACAAATATGGTGTACTGTATATCCTCAATATACTCTTCTGAGAGAAAGGACTTCTTGATTTCTATAAAACTAATTTAATATTTAGAACTTGGCTTCTTCAAAATGATAAAGGCAACTGTGCAAATCTGTCACAATCAAATAAAGTTGATTTGTATCAGAATTGTATTTTGTGCTTTTGAATTTTGTTTAAAGAATAAAAAGATTATGATCTGACCCCAGCCAGCATTTGGTTATGATTCTCTTACAAAATAAAATGGCAGAGTTAATGGAGTTCACACTTTCTGCTTTCTTGGTAAAATGACAAGCTGCATTTTGAGAGAGAGAGAGAGAAGGTGAGACTGGTGAAAGAATGTTTATCACAGTTATAAGATAAATGAGAATAGGAACTAACTTGTCTCTTAGATGTTCCACAACATAAAATAAACTATAAATCATTATAACTATGAACTGTTCAAATGCATGACGTGTCATTCAGTAATAAATTAAACATTTTAATTGCTGGCTAATTGTGGCATAAGCAGTGGTTTGCACTGTCACCCCACACCAAGCAGATTCTGGGTTCGAACAAGCCAGTTGACTAGGGCTTTTTCTGTGTGGAGTTTGCATGTTTTCCCTGTGCCTGCATGGGTTTCCTCCATGTGCTCAGGTTTCCTCCCACAGTCAAAAGACATACAGATTAGGCTTACTGGCTACACTAATTTGCCCATCAGTGTGAATGTGAATGTGAATGGCCGTCTGTGTGTTAGCCCTGGCATAGATTAGCGACCTGCCCAGGTTGTACCCCGCCTCTTGCCTGAAGTTAGCAGGATTGGATCCCCCTGCAACCCTGACAGATAAGCACTATAGATAATGAATGGGTGGATGTAATCGCTGGCTTATCAATGTAGTACAAGTGGACTTGCATCCACTTGTACTACAGTGACACTATGTTTGCATGTTGTGCCACATCACACCTCCAAAGTATATTATTTTTGTTACACAGTCTGTTGTGTTATTCCTTACTTATTACACAACTTTGTTTAATACTCAATTCTGATTGTCAATTATGGCATTCTACAGTCTGTTATTTCTGAATAGCATACCATTGCTATGAATAACAGCCTGTTGCTATGGACACAGTTCTGATCATCGACTGATCATAGAACCTGGAGACCACGCCCAATCATATCATTCCACAGAAAGAAGTCTGTTAAATTTTGTTGATTTAATAATCAAATTTACATGGTCATCTCATATGTGACACCCTTTGGCAAAAGAAAATATATCAAAAATATTAATGTTGATGTTCAGATTAATGTGAATTATAATGCTAAACAGGCTAAGGTGTAGTGTAGGTGAGTTTACGTTGCTATGGACGAAGTCAGAACCGTAGAATCTAAAGGACTATTAGTTTAGTGGAACCAGTAAAATAATTTTCAAATCAATAAAATCATTCTGTTATCTATTTTTGATTAAAAACGTTTCCAAATAAGATTTTTTTAAAAAGTCTTCAGAAAATCCCACTTCTTCATGTAACACGCTTCGACATGCAAACGATCATGACGAACCTCTGAATATGCAAATTAGATTGACGTCATTCGGTAATGGCATTTGGAGCGTACAATAAACTAGCTACTTTCCCCTTAAAAGAGTTGGTAGCACTGGTACTGGTACTGGTTCCTGGAGTTTCCTTCACAGTTAAAATACTTGCCAGAAGTTTAAGAACCTCTGTTTTAGATTTGTGTGCAGTTTAAAAACTCTTAAGACCTGTCGCTTTAAGGCTCTCCTGCAATGAGGTGGAGCAGGAGCACTGAACCGGAAACTTAAACTTGCCCTCCAGGTTCATTTTGGAAACCGGAAGACCTTTTGGCCAGTCTACGAGCTTTGGGAACTATCAGACAAGATAAACTATCAACGTTGTGCTTTCTGGACCTTTTTTTTTTGTAAGTGTTTGCTCTTCCTCTTGATTTGAAAGTTGAATCCACCGGCGGTTAAACCGAAAGAGGAAATGTCCGGTGTGTGTCTGTGAGGAAGAAAAGTTGCACTGGACACAACAACATGGATAGATTTAAAGTTATGCTGTTGGACATATCCGAAAAACTCAGCCAGGACAATTTAACGAAGCTAAAGTTTCTGTGTGGGAAGATTATTGGGAAGAAGAAAAGCGAGGAGATCACCAGCGGCACCCAACTGTTTGAGTATCTGATTGAGAGAACAGTTATAGGACCTGATAACACCGAACCTCTACGGGAACTTCTCACTGGAATTGGCCAAGAAGCTTTACTGGAAATAATCGACAGCTACGAAGGACAAGCGGCCTCCCCTGATTTGCCCGATGAAGCGGAACTAGGTTTGTAAGCTGCCCACTTTATAACACGGCGTTTTTTATGGGGAACACCATTGTTTCAGCACCGCACTGCAGTTCAGCCCGTAGACTCCAGGTTCATTCTGAGTGGATTCACTTAATTCATTTCATAACATTTGTGGTGTGGGTGTGCTTATTTACTTTCCCTTTGTCCTGAAAGTAAAACTTTTTTCCTTCTTTTTCTGAGAATGTAAAACAGGAAGGTGAAATAAAAAGTCAAAAGGCAACTTAAAGAAAACCTCCACCCTGAAATACATTAAATTAGCTGCTAATTTGTTGATTGGTGGTGTTTTTCCATTATTTCTGTGCGGTTGTATGCCGCACTGACGTCACTGGGGGGACACTGCGAGCGCAGCTACAAGTAAAGGTTGGTTGTTATTTCTGTTTTTACTCCAGAGTCGAGAAACACTCTTTTCCTATTGGCTGGCTAGTTGTCTAATAACTTCGTATAATGGGACATTTATAAAGTAGAATTTCATCACCATGCTATATCAATGCGCTGGGAAAATGTGAATGGTAACCATAACAACCACAGTAAACTATCCGTGACTGGGAGCCTGCATAGCCGGTAACCATAACAACCAAACTAGAAAGACCGTCCACCTCACGTTCCGCGTATACCACAGCGATTTGCCAACAATTACAAGGCTTAATTTATTAATGGACAACAATTCACACATTTTAAAGGTTTATAGTTAGATTTAAAGTCCTCAGCACCATGTAGTAACCAACAATCCATCGACATCCTAGGCCGTAGATCTTAAATTGGTGAAAATGAAATTCAAGATATGTTGTCAAAATATGTTTTAAATTCTTTCAACCCATCCATTCCATTTTTGTATGATTATTCCGTATGTAATGCACCCCAACCGGCCTCGGCTGTCTCCAGGTCACATGCTTTCAAAACAAAAACACACTGGATTCTGGGAAGGGACTTGTTATGGAACATCTGAGAGACAAGTTAATTCCTGTTATCACTTAGCTGTTATATTCTCTCTCTCTCTCTCTCTCTCTCTCTCTCTCTCTCTCTCTCTCTCTCTCTCTCTCGCTCTCTCGCAAAAAATGCAGCCTGTCGATTTGCTGAGAAGCAGGAAAGCGTAAACTCCTCTGTCCTTTCCTGTGCTCTGAAACTTCACAAAGCTCAGTTACAGAGTGCGTACACCAGGGAGTCCTTGCATAAATGTTAAATAAATATCTCCTTACAAAAAAAAGAAAAGACCAAATCAACAATTATGTTTCACTTTGATAAACAACACATTTTTAAAATTCGTTTATTCTTGGATTATGTGAAGCATCTGTTCTACACATCCATGTGTATGTAATTTATTGACGGACGACATCATAATTCTAACTGTTCATAGATATGTTAAATATTGTAGAATGTCCATGGAAACAAGTTACCTCCTGTTATCATTTACATTGCAGTGGCTATAAATAGTAATTTCCCCTGGAGATAGCAAGGTAGCTATACAACCCACCCAGCTCAGCTAACTAGCTGATGATGCCATTATTAACATGACAGTTGAAGCTTTGGGATCTAATCTGTTTGAGCAGAGTGTACAGATGAGGAGGGGACAAATCTCAACAGACTGAAGTACAAAAGCACTGCTGCATCACTCTCTCTTTAGGTAGAGAGGAATACTTACTTAGTGGTGCCACTAAGTCGCCGGGTAGACCAAGGGCACTGTGGCTAATGCAGGAAACCTTTAGAGCAACATGTTGATAAAAGAATCACGTATTAATTATAAATAATGATTTGCAAGTCATTCAGGGTGGAGTTTTTTTCCTTTTGTCTGGATCATGACTTAACCTAACACAAACCTATAAAGAAATGATCACCAGCCTTTGTTCCTGGAGATATACCTGCCCGAATACTTGAAGTCTCCAATATGTCATTAAAAAAAAACCTAGTATTCGGAGAATTCAGTGAGCGCAGATTTCTTCTATAATATGCAAATCTGCAACTGCAGCAACTGTATATGTCTGGATATATGGAGTCAGTGTATTTCTACATTGGCTATGTTTTGTCACTATTGAACTTCTTTGCCTTCTACTGGATTTTAAAATGCATGACATTGTTGAGCACAGACTTCTGCCAAGGCCAAATGGAGTATCTTGCAACTTTAGCAAAATTGAAACTAAATTAGTGAAGCCTCATGACTCGGATCCAATCCAAAACATAATGGGTTCTTCCTTGGCCCATGCAACCCCCTTCCACCAATTTTCATGGAAATCCGTATGGTAGGTTTTGCGCAAACCTGCTTACAGTCAGACAAACGAACAGACAATCTGCCCCGAAAACATAACCTTCTTGGCGGAGGTTATGATCAAATAGTAGTAAAGGGATTGAGTTCTTAGAAAGTTTGATTTCTTTACATTTGTATTGTATCTGTCTGTAAATTTGATGCTTAATTGTTGGTGAGCTCTTGATTCTTGTGTAGTAGATTTATGTGCCAGGGATACTTTAACTGTTTTCAAAGGACACTGCAGATTGATCAAATAAACTCCATGACACAACCGGCCACAAATCTTAACACTGTTTTACTCGCATTAAGATTTGATTTGGGTTACTCATGCTTGTATTAATAATGTGTCTTTCTTCTAGGAAAAATCAACTGTGCAATAGAGGTGATTGTTGAGCAGCTGGGAAGGAAGTGGCTTCAATATGGACGGAAACTGGGAATTGCTGAGGCCAAGCTCGAAGGCATACAAGAGAAACACCCTCGCAACCTGGAGGAACAAGTGAGAGAACTGTTCAAAGAGTGGAAGAGGATGCGTAAAGCAGAGGCCAAAGTGGACGAGTTGATCAGGGCACTCCGAGCCTGCGACCTGAACTACACAGCTGATATCGTGGCGAAAAAACTCCAGAATGCTAATAATGCTTGAAAAGACGTTCCTTCCTTTTCAGGCTTTCATCCTCATTCATGGCTGCTGAACATGTACGTGCGCTAGCAATCTTTCACTGCGTTTGTCTTATGTTCTTCTGTGCCAAATATAATGCTAAAAGCACTTTTACCTTAAATTTGCATTTAAGGCGCTTTATATTTTTCTTTGGGATTTGGTTGTTGTAAACTCCACTAAGTCTTAAAGCTTCGCTCAGGTAGATAGGAATATTTGTATGTTAAGCTGGTGGATAAACTGTGAATCATGCTGTTTACAAAAATTGGTACTTTTATATTTTTTCCCACTGGAATATTATAAATTAGGCAGAGATTCTAATGTAGTATATAATCGATTGGAATTCAATTAAAAAATAAGAGCATTGTTCCTAAAGAATTGAAATTATTGCTATGTATTACATATGGATGAAAAATAAAGGGAATAATTTTACTAGTCATTGTCTGGAGCCTGGGATAATAATACTCTTTTCCATGTGTCCTGGAAAATTTGGGAATTTCTAGAACAGTTATTCAGTCATGGAAAACACCTACAAAATCATGAAACCATGAAATGAAAGTAAGGTTTGTTTATTGAAAATAACATATTTACACTTCCAGGATTACTGGTTCAATTCTGAGCTCAGATGGAGTAGTTGTAAAGTTGAAATTCCAAGAAATTTAGGATTTTTATGCACTTGGGGGAGGATTTATCTTGGGGGAGGCATTATTCGGGGTGGTCATATGTACAAGTTGTATATATTATTAGTGGAAAACTTCCTAGAAAATGGTTTGTTAAAAGAGTGGCCAATTTGAGTTTTGAGACTTATACGGGTGTTGTCTTGTTGAAATACTGTACCAGAGTGCTGTCTCCAGAGAGGTAAGACATACGGACGCAGGATGTCCCTGACGTAGCGCTGTGCTGTCAGGGCCTCATCACTCACCACTCGTCATCAGTCCATGCCTCCTGGTTACGGCACCAAACTCAGCCGTCTCTGTACCGGTGTGAAGATCAGCCTACACATGGGACCGTTAACCTGTAGTCTGGCTGATGCCAGTTGTCGTGACACGGTGTGGGATGACTCGGGGTGTTGTAGAGAGTCCAATACCTGTGTCCGGATGGCAAGTGCAAGTGTCATGGGGATCTGTAATGATTGGCGCACAATACGACAATCCTGTCTGGTCTGTCTTGGGCGATTCACGATGTGTGTGGGTGCCCTCACGTGCCCCATGGTTCCAACATCGGGCCACATTACATCTGTATGCCCCACATGCTGGGCAATTGCATGATACGACCACCCGGCCTCATGCAAACCCACAATGTGACCTATCAAACTCCATCAAGTGCTGGTAATGTTGTCCAATACGTCTACAACACGTTCTCTGTATCTGGTGACTAGATGTGCCAGCTCCTTGCAAATCGAATCATTTACATACCATCGCTGGTCATTTACATTTACATTTATGTCATCTGGCAGACACCCTTATCCAGAGCGACTTGCATATATCTCATTTATACAGCTGAGCAGTTGAGGGTTAAGGGCCTTGCTCAAGGACCTTCCGACCTTCCGATCACTAGTCCAATGTCTTAACCACTGAGCTACGTCTGCCCCAGCTATGGGCTGCATGTGTACCAAATTACTTCCTTCTGGGTGTTTGACTTTTTTTTTGTCACTGAGTGTAATTGAGGAAAGCTCAAATTGCTGTAACATATTACTCAAAGTATCGCAAATTACAAAGAATGTACAAAAGCACATGGAGACATTCAACCATAAAGGGAATTACTGTTTTGTTTTGTTTTTTGTCCACCTTTACTTGTTTCTAAGTTCCTTGAAGTATTCCAGGCATACACCTATTACTGTGTCACTAAGTACATTCTGTACCAACACAAAGGTGTTGGCTTCTGTCTGTTTAACTACAACACAGTCAAGTATGAACATGTTGGAATAATTAGAGTAAGTGTAGAAATGCTGTTGTATTTGAAAAGGAGTTTGTGCTGGTATAGTGAATGATATTTAACACAGAACAATGCAATTAGAGTAACCAATAGAGATGGTAGGAAAACTGTGTACAGAGTGTATGTACAAAATACACAAAGGGATGTGCAATTAACTGTATTTACAATTTGTAGTGAATGTCCACAGGCGCAGGATGGTGTTTGTACTGCTACTGAGTCAGACAAGTAAAGACCAACAGGAGATGGGTGTATCCCAAATACTGATGCCTGAAAGAAAATTCTTGCTAGATTTTGTTCCCACGGCCCAAAGACATGTACATCAGGTCAACTGGCTACTCTAAATTGCCCATAGGTGTGAATGTGAGTGTGAATGGCTGTTCGTCTCTGTGTTAGCCCTATGATAGATTTGGCGACCTGGCCAGATGTACCCCGCCTCTCACCCGAAGTCAGCTGGGATTGGCTCCAGCTTCCACCGATCAGCAGCACAGATAATGGATGGATGGATGGAAGATCACTGTCTATGTGACTATCAGTTAGCATGATTGATAGTTGACAATGCTAATTTAGCTAGGAGAGCTACATATCAAATTTCAAGATGGTTGACAGTGCATGGTCCGTTGTAACAGTGTACAAACAGTGAGCAACAAAAGAGGTTGCAATTACATTCTCTTTCCTAGAAAACTTTGAGGTGCTAATGAGGTCAGGCACTGATGTTGGGTGAGGAGACCTGGGGTTCATTCAGCATTCCAGTTCATCCCAAAGGTCTTCAGTGGAATGGGGGGCAGGACACTCAAGTTCTACCACTCAAGCTTGGCAAACCATGTCTTCATGGAGCTGACTGTGCACAGGGGCATCGTCATGCTGGAACATGTTTGGGCGTCTTAATTTCAGTGAAGAGAAACTGTAATGCTACAGCATGCAAAGGTATTCTATACAACTGTGTTCTTTCAAATTTGTGGCAACGGTTTGGAGAAGGGTTACATATATGTCTGATGGTCAGGTGTCCACAAACTTTTGGCCATATAATGTAGCCTTATTTGCTTTTGGCAATCAAAGTGTAGTCTTGTAGCTCCTGGGTTCTTCCATCCCTGTTCTTAAAACAGACCCCAGGTATAAATTTGTGTTTGTGAAATAATCAGCTCTTTGACAACTACAAAATATAATCTTAATGTTTTGCTTTGACTGATGGTGCTCCTGTTCTCATTACTGTTCTAATTGCTTTAAGGGAGTAAGCTGTGTGAACTGTAAAGTAAAACACTGTAAAGTAGGACAGGAGAATGATACATTGGTCATTATTGTATCGTGAAATTTTAATGTCTAGCATTCACAACTTATTCATAAACAGGCCTGAAAACATACAGATGTAATCACAGAGTGCTTAGGAAAAACATGTATTAAAATAAATCCTATAATGAACTATAGATAGATTTTAATGAAATGCAATGATGCTCTGTATGATGAATGCAGTAGTTTGTTCAGAGCCAGATTATTTTCCAGGGTTTGAGCCCCAGCACCACCAAGCTGTCACTGCTGGGCCTGGGGCAAAGCCTTTAACCCTATTGGCTAAACCTATCCACATCAGCCCCAAGAGATCATCTTGTTAGTTTCTGGAAATGGAATTAAACAATTATAGGTAATTATGGTAATTAAAAGTAATTGAAGGTATGCTAATGTATGACTAACATGACTTTAGTAAATATAAAATTATAGTGTTTTCCTTATATTCATTTAAATTAACAGCAACTTTAGGAATAAAACATTAATAATTACTTTAAAAATATGATTACAACGCAGCCATATTAATATAGAACATAAAAAAAACACAAATAGTAAGATCAGGCAAAATAGAAATAAAGTTAAATTTGTTGAACTGAAAGAATTTGTTGAACTGCACTTTGTTTCGCCGCCAGTAGGGGGCACCAAGTACTTCACCTGAGATCTACGGAAGCTCTGAGGAATCATGCAGGAAAAACACGAGCACCTAATTGATGTCCTCAGGTTATTACAACATGGAGCAGCGTTTAAAGAAGTAAACACTGGAGTGAGGTTGGTAATTCAACATGTTAAAAAAAGCAACAACAACTGCGTTTTTCATTTTAAGTTTAAACAAGTAATCTAGCTAAAATTTATTAAATACTGACTTTGAATACTTAAAAATTATGAGGTAAAAGTTGTGGTGGCCCACATGAGGTAACAGGCTAGCTAACAGTGGAGCAGGTTAAGGTGCTAAACTGAGGGAAAGTTATTAATTACATTTGTGAAATTAATTACTAAAGTAAAAGAAGTATTTGTCCTGGTGTTTTATCACCAGTAAGTACTGTCATATACACTATATGGCCAAAAGTTTTGTGGACACCTGACCATCACACGCATGTGTCCTTGATGAACATCTTATTCCAGGTTTACACCATGTCTTCATAGCGCACCGTTACCAGGAACCACTGAGTGAAGAACCGCATATGGGTGAGATGGTCAGGTGTTCACAAATTCTTGACAATATCTATTATAGTGTTGAAGACAAACAAGTGTTGGATTTGATTTCTAAAATTTACCCGATAAGCAATTCATGAATAGATATGTGGGTGAAGCGGCGTGTTAAGTTTTCTGTTGATTTCTTTATTCCGATTGGTCAGAACGTCTTCTGTAAACAGCAGCTTGGACAGAAGTTTCAGCTACAAGGCAAATATGAACGCTCTTGTTCTAACTGTAATATAATTTCATAGCGATTTCACAGGGACGGGCATGTTCCATAATGGATGCGCCACATAAACAAAGGCTAATCGTAAATGTGTTGTTTAACAAAGTAGAATCGATAGGGTGACGCTAGGATACCTTTATTTAACATTGATGGAAGCAGTCGCCAGTGTCAAAAGTTTATAAGTCAGGACATTTTTTTAGTCAGGACTTATGTATAGTTTTTCGGTAGCATGTCAAGCTGCATTTTTTCCCCCCATCTTTTTCCATTTCATTCAAGAGGGGAAGAAAAGAGAGGCTAGTGAGGCAATGACTGTATATAGCTGCTATAACATAAGTGATAACAGCAACTAACTTTTCTCATAGCCATCCCACAACATTAAATACAACTATAAACAGTGTGGTGTTCATTAATAAATAAAAAATTGTAATCATTGGCCAATTGCTGTGGAATAAGAGGAATAAAACACTTCTGGAAATGCTGGTACAGGAAAATAACTTTGGGGTGGTAACAGTAACTGATTCATGTTGGGTCGCATCACACCATCTCGTTGTTGATTATTTTCCTATAACAGCACACCCTAAAGTGTTTTATTACTTAATTACCAATTCTACCCACATGCAGTGGATTTATTAATACTCTCTAGGTTGTTAGCTATATATCGATATTGAATATTATGTTGTGAAGAAACAGTATGTATTTAATAATCATCATCAACACAAACACAAAACCCAAATAACCAGCTCATCTGTGTTTATTTGGATTTCTTTACACCGATTAGTATAGGTTGATACAGTAGTTGAAGGTTTATAGTTGTGTGTCAGTCATGGACATGGAAACCAGAATAATGCTTATATTTTCTGACACTCACACAGTCTGTACAGACAAGCAAAGACGGATGCACACACAAACACATGCGCTGCTCAGATAACCTCAGCTAAGTCATTGGTCTGAGTCTTAAATGGTGCCATTAAGTAAAAACAAAAAATTAAAAGCCTAACTAAAAGGACCATTGGATTTAGGCATCTTCCACTTCGAAAATATAAATTCTTTTAGTACATGTCAGAATTAACTGGTCTTCTAGAGCCCTTAAATTTCCTGCATTGTACAAATCCACATTATTCTACAAAACGTAAGCACTCGCGCTGAAAAGAAAGATTAGAAAACTGCCAATGCTTTCAGGAATCCTACAGCAATTTATAGCTATGTGTAACAAGAGTTCAGCCCAGATGTCCTCAAGTACTAAACCTGTTAAAGAAAAAAAAATTATGTACACGTCAACATATGTTTTGTGAGGAAAAACAAAGTCAGCTTGATCTGGCTGAAATAAATACTTGGATTGATTTCGGATATATGCGAAATTCACAAGTACAGAACAGAAGTGTCAGAGCAAAGCGATCTCCCGCGAATCTCCTGTAGTGTAGATGCAGCCCCATGATACCTCGGAAAACTAAATATATTCATCCCTTTAGAAACACAAAAAGTCTGTAATAAAGTAATGTGAATGTGGTGACGGTGCTGTAACTCTGCAGCTCTGCTTTATTTCTGTTCCTTGATTCTTCCAGAAAAGGCACTGTACCTGTAAAGTCTCTCACAAAGCCATGGGTTAGGCCATGGCACCATGATACTAAATTCTCTAGTCTGTCAACAAAGTGTACAAGATGTGAGCGTTTTCAGGTTGTTCCTGTGTAAATGTAGCGATGGCCGGCAGGGCCTCTAGAGCGTCAGGTGGGCCCTGCTGGCACAGTTCAGTGTGAGCAGTCCAGTGATGGTATGGCCTTCTCAGGGAAGGTGGTGGGTCTTGGTGGGACATCAGGAGCCAATGACCTGGACGTAGTTAGCAGGGTAGAGGCCCACCTCGCCGCTGTCCAGCTGCCCTTTGCACCAGCCCTGCTCGTCCTCCTCTCCCAACTTCATCAACTCTTCACCTGCCAATCAAATGTAATTGGTTTATGGCTATAAATAAGACCAAAAGGTTTTACTTTTTTGTAGTGTCGTCACGTCACATTACCACATTTGACTAGTGCTACAGACGCCGAACAGAAGAGACGCATCCGTTTTGAATTTTAGGCAATCAGAATACATGCATAATCAAGGCATGTTGTCAGGTCGCTAATCAAACCAGACAGGGTAAATAAAAACACCAATCTATGAAAGGCTGGGAGAACTCTTCCTTTTCTGACCTAATCTCTCTAGCCCTGTAGCTAGTCTCTGGTCATATGAGACATCTTCAGCTGAATAATGTGACCGGTCACAAGAAGAGAATGTTCTGCAGAAGCAGTGCTGGTTCATGTTTGGAAAACTAAAGTCAGTGAACCTAGGGCAGGTTTTTTCATTCAACAATAAGCTCTTCTTCCAGTATTTAAGTACCGAGTTTGGTCTACTCAAATACTTTGCTGGGACCACCTCTCTAGTGCTCTAGTGAGTCTAGTATCAGCTATTTGTAGGGTCATTAAAGCAAAATGTATTATTTCAGTTTATAAAGCGCTCTTCGGAATTTGATTAATTGAACAATTGATGGACGCTTCCCTCTTGGGCAGTTTTGTGCTAAATGAAATAAAGGGTCATGACCACAAAAATGGTCTTCTTACCTATATATGGTGAAACATTTCATTTATTAATATTAAATTGTAAAATAAATTATGTAAAACAGTGCTGCGGAAAATGTGTTCCTTTATATACCGTAGGTTTCCTCTGATCTCTACCTTGGTTATCAGCCCATAACTTTTTATTTATTTTTATTCCTTTTTTTGGATTTTTCTCAGCCTTTTGTTCCTATTTTAGTCTCGACAATTCCCATACACAAGCCAGCTCTCCCCAGTCATACGACAGCTTCCAACCTGGGTCAGAAAAGGGTAACACGTACTTTACCCGGAACACACCGAGCCACCAACCACATCTTTTCAAACTGCTGCTCATGCTGCGTTACAGGGGGCGTAACACACTTGAAGGAAAACGCTATCTGCTCCCTTGCGCATGCTAAACGAGCTTACAGATGGCCATGATTGGCTAGCATCGTTGCGATTGATGGGAACAGCACAGCCAATATTCCGGTCTTGGACTTCCAGCCACAGATGGCTGTGGCGTTGTCCGGGTATGACCTCATGATCTCCAGAACATGGGGCAAGCGCTTTTCTGTTGCACCACATGAGAGAATTCCTGGAGCTTCTTTACAGCAAATTTACAAAATGAGATTAAGTGAACAGCAAGTGCTAAATGAAATTTGAGGCGGCGTGTGGGATTTTTCTCTGCTTAAGCCATCTGTTTATTAGTAAATTGAAATTAGTTTTGTATACAGAAATGTCCAACACCAACTGTGGCTTGGAAAAAGAACGCTGTAGTCGATTCCAAATGCTAGCCCCTATTACAACGCCCTGTAAGGCAGCCATATTCCAACTTTTAAACGATGCAGCCCACGTCCAACTACAAGAAGGTTTGCAAGGGTTCCCACTAGCAGGGTGTTCGGAGAGCCTCAGAATGGACTGCAGCCAAGATATTGGGAGAAGATACAATGATTAAACTGTGCAGTTGCATCCCCCAAATGGGATTGAGAACTAGAGGTTCTTCAAGACTGGACTACCAGAATCCTAGACTGGGTCCCAACAAAAAGGGTGCAGAAGCAAGCAATTGCACTCTAATGCAAATGGGAGCAGATGGTCAGATAGGGTGCTTGTGGGACAAAGACCACGTTGATATCGGAGTGTGTTGGACAAGCTTAACATGCTTATTTGTTTCTCTAGTGTAACTGTTTAATCCTAGTCAAGGTCATTGTGGTTTATACTTTGGGGAAGAGAACCAACAGAGTTCATTAGAATAATAGCCTGGTACGAAGAATAATAAACCGTGATAGCGGGTTGGATTGGAAAGACTTTCTATGGAAGTGTACAGGAGGGGGTTTACAAACATCTCTTATGCAAAACCTTGATCTATAGGACATAAGTGCAGAATACAATCCAACATGTAGCTGAACAGTTGAGAGTTCAGGGCTGAGTATTGGTTCTTAGGATTTGAATGTGATCACTAGTACTGCTACTGTCCATGTAGGTTTAACAGGCTCTAGAAATTAATCTTTCTATTGAACCAGCTATTACTGTTATTGGAATACAAGCTGGGTGGAATCCAGTAAGGCTGCAAAGCCACCAGCAGATGGCAGAGACGACTTAAGAATAGAGGTGCTTGCTTGTTAGTTAGACTGTGAATCATGACGCTGCAATGACGTGGCTCAAAGGGATCATGACTACACTGGATCCTCTGTAGAATATGAATGACACTCCAAGTCAATCAAAATACAACGCTTAGGACGTCCCTGTTACAGTAGGGTATAAAGAATATACCCAGTATTTTTTAAATCCACAACCAGATTGATAGGATACAATTTTCATGATCCTCTCATTTATCCATTAATCAACAGACCAGATAAAGATTTTGAAATATTCCAGTTTCCCTTTCTTATGGATGCTGAAGAAGACCTCAACACTAAGTAACAGCAGAGCACTTTTTTGGAGGAAAAAAAATAAAATAAAGATAAATCAGGAAACATTTCTCCAATTATGATAACTGTGCTTTAAATCCTTAGCTACAATCCAAAATCAAAACCATATCCAGTGTTTTAGGTGTGACCATGACACCATCTGTGATGAACACATCCTACTTACTGTACTACAGGCTTAAATGTTTTTAACTTTCCAAATTTGTAAGCCATGTGACATCAAGGGTTGTACAAGCTAGTTTGAGAAGTCTGACATGCTACTTTCCTTGGTAGTGGTCAGCAAGATAATGATATTGTTTTCAAATCCATTCTGAAAACCAAGACATTCAAAAGTAAACCATGCTTAAAAACAGATTTGTGCTGTGTATCAGTGTGATTACTCATCAGCCACTGGTGAGACAATAAAAGGACACAAAAGGATTTCCTCTTTTATCAATTTTGGGAATCGGGACAATCACCGATGCTTTCCTAGATTGATGCGACATCAGCTGTAGGAAAACCTGAATTAAATCCTTTTAGGTCATTTAGGTCAGAATATTAACAAAGCACTCATGCTCAGATTTGTCCGGCTCTGTTCAACATGTCTCATCAGTCAGAATGATCAACTGATTACAAACAGTAGCTGTTTTGTTGATCTTGTCCGAGAGAAGGATTAACATGAAGACAAAGCGTTCAGACGAATCCCACCACTCGTAATCATGCTCAAACACAGTGTACTACAGGCCAACATGGTGCATGTGTGTTTGTACATGTGTGTGCCATTAATAAGCATTAGTAGGGATTAATACCTGCTTTAAAACTCAGCTCGTCAGATTCTTGGCCAGTGTAATCATACAGTGCTCTAACACGCACACCCTCTACCTTCTCCTCCTCCTCTTCAAGCTCAACTCCATTCGCTGCTATGTACTTCTTAGGGCTCTCTTCATCAGACCAGTCCGAGGAATAGTCTTTGGCAGCTCTGTGTTAGCCAAAAGATAAAACAGAGGTTACAGATGTGCCATTTTAATCATGATCCGCAAGATACATGTTTCTTATAGTAAATCGTTTTTAACATCAGAAAAAAAAAAAGACTAAATGGTGATCATTGGATGATCAGTGATCAACATGATGAATTTTCAAACTAAAAACTAACAGCATCAAAGACCAATAATGGATTGTGGTACAGCAAACTATCGCAACAGATTAGCATTTGGAGGACCGAAGGCTAATCTCTAAACATTTACAGCTCAGCACTATTGAAATGTCCATTCTGATTGGTCAGATGGTGAGGATTTTCTTTAACAGCAGTTCTGTCAATAGTTCCTGCTATAAGGCAAATCAAAGGTTAATATTAATTAACCCCACCATTGGAGGGTTTTCAGAATAGAGGGCTTTGTACTTTTTGCCTACTTAACTTAAAACAAATAGAGGCTGGAGAGGGAATGACTGTTTATCGCTGCTATGGTGCGAGTGACCACAAGAATTAACTTGTTTCAGGGATGTTCCAAAGCATTAAATGGAACAATAAATGGATTAAAAGTAATGCACCATTTCTTGGCAAATACCTGACGTGTAAAAGAATAAAATACTTTGTTTGCTGTTATAGGAAAATAATGAACTTTAGGATCGGTGTAACAGCATCACACCAGCCCGTCGTTGTTAATTTACCTTTAATAGCATGTTCCATAGTGTCTTAATGCTTACTTAACACAGTGACATGAGTCTTCTAAAGCTAATAACCAGAAGCAACTATTAAAAAAAAACACCTTCGGACAATAGCGCACGTTTCCCTTTGGTAAACAAGCCAACTGCACAATGTAACTGATGTTTTAAAGCCATTAGGTCAAGTAGCAGCATGTGCACTGTTAAATTCTGTAGCAAAAGCATCTGTTCTGTTGCCTCCTGATAAACAGGTGGCCATAAAGGACATGCTGATATATGCTGGACTCTGGTGCTTGTAGAGCTACAGATATTTACAACGAACTTGATTTTATATAGAGAATATTTCATTCCTTGGATATCAGTTTAGGACCGAGCAAATAAACCACCACCCACAACCAAGATATTATGCTGAATAAGCCCATAATGCTAGAGTACTAATTATCTTACTTACAGCTACCAGCAGGACAAAGCCTCTAGAGGGTAACACTGTTACCAAGATAAGACGGCGGATTGCGAAAAGAGCCAACACCACTCTAGTTGAAAGATTATTTCATAGTAAAGAGCTCTAGGATATGAATAAACCTTTCATGGGCCAATTTCGTGTCTCTCAAAATCTGCAGTAAGTTCAGACAGGAAAATGAGGAACATTTGTCGCAAGCATCCATTTTCCCATGAGAACAAGCAGCTCAAATAACAAGCCATATTTTCTTTCTATCTGAAATCCCAGCTCTCTGAGCAAGCATTCCTTTTACCAAATACATAGAAAAATATTCCAAGAAGATCATTGAGATATCAGGCAAACTGTGAATTTATTGCGTGTTCTCGTGTGTGTTACCGGATGGTATCTTGTGGAGTCTGAGGTGCTTCATCAGCAGCAGAGACAATGTTGGTCAGAGTGACATCATCAATTCGGCTGTTCCTCTCTTTGCGGCTGATAATGCGGTTGGCCTCTGGGGACCATTCCTGAAAAGGGGTGTCCGAAACACAAAAAGAATATGGTGAATATCTCAGCCCCCACACTTGCATAATCCCACAAATATAGATAACAGCCCCAGAAGGTGTCGGTCCATTTAACTAAAACAAAAGCATGATCGTAGAATCAATCCCAATGTGACATGGCAAACATTGTCTCCGACTTCCTGGTGTGGCACATGCAAGGCTGCTTTGGAGCTGCACAAAGAGCTTCAGTGTTCAGAGTAAGAAATGGAAATGGAAATGGAGGATGATGCAGTGGGGATGAACAGGGACTCTACTCACCCTGTAGGTAAACCTGTGCTTTCTGTTTATTCAAGAAGCCCCATTGGCTTGATTAAGCATTAGCCAAAGGATAATATTTAGGTCTAATTTCAGCAGTGTGAAATATAACTTGCACTGTGGTGTTGAAGGAGGGGTAAATATATCCTCAGGGGGCTGAGGATGAATAAAAGCTGGAATGGAGCATAGAAAAGGGAGTTCTGGCAGAGAGAGAAGGATCCCACATTCCACAAGCCATCCGTGGGCCACGGAAACAACAGAGCATTCACCACCAGCCCATTAGGATTCACTAAGTCCAGAGCTCATGGTTAGGATGGCTCAACGAATGACAACTTGTATACAGATGCACTGTGGGGCTTCCACTGTAAATGGCATATCTCTTGGCTAAGCAAATTTTAGAATGTGGGTTCCTAAGTTTGTAACTGAATAAATAGTGTGCTGACATTTATATCCACAAACCACTACAAAACAAATGGTCTTCACAGAGTGGACACTCTAAAGTTAAGTTGGTTCATTACTTTAATTCCAGGCGGTGCCGGTCGCCACTCTATCTCAAACTGGGGCCGGTTCACAAACTGGGAAGGGTTTACTCTTGTACATCAGACAGAGGACATTTCAGAACTGACATCAAACTGGGGTTATTTCCATATTATACTGTGAAACTGTGGCCAGTTCACAGTTCACCATTTATATCACACTATAGTTAGTTAGTTCTATACTGTGTGTCAACTTGAGGTAGTTGACTGCTGTAACTCAGATGGACCCAGTTCCACTCGTGTGTCTTAATATGGGGCCACTTAAAACTGTACCTCAAACCTGAAGCATTTCAAAACTATACCTCAAACTGGGGCCGGTTGACTGTTGTACCTCAGATTGGGGCTAGTTTAAAACTGTGCCTCAGAATGGGACCAGTTCCTTTTTGAATTTAAAAGTTGGACCAGTTGTCCCTTGTACCTCAAACTGCGGCTATTTTTCTGGTGTACCTCAAAATTGGCCCAGTTCAATGTTGTACCTCAAACTGGGGCCAGTTCAAAACTGTATCACAGACTGGGGCAAGCTGACTGTTGCAGCAGCTTAATACTGTATTTCAAAATGTGGCTAGTTAAATGCAACCCGGAGCCAGTTCAATACTTTACCTCAAACTGCGGCCAGTTCATGCTCATTCCAGGTCCATGTGTATTCCTCCACCATCGCAGGTCCTCCGTGTCACTGGCTGAGTTAATGGTCTGGCTTAGGTCTTGGTACAAGGCCTTAAACCTGAGTAAAGAATTTCCACGTCATTTAAAAATTTTTTTTTTTTAATCAAAATAATCAGTTACAACAATGAGCAGAGAACATCCTTATTAGCCTTGTTCGAGTTCTTCATTCCTAGGAATTTACTATGGGGGCATATGCATACATGGTGTCCGAGAAGGCATGTAAATCTGATGGAATGACGCGAACACACCTTAACCAAACACCATGGATCACAGGAGAGATTCCTGAATACAAATTACACAGGACTAACATCTTAGGAGCAGCCAGATAATTATAGGGTGAAAAACAATGCCATTATTTTAAAAAGCCACGAAGGAGATTGAGGATGTTTTTGTCTCTGGCAACCTTTAAGAACAATCCAATACAAGAGAGGCAAATAACAGCTAAAAGCAAGCACATTTTCAAATGTTAGCCTTGCCTTAACCTTTGTTCTAAAAGACTCTGGTTAATGGACAACATGATGTTGAACATTCTTTCTAGGGTAAACAGTGATAACAGAGTTCATTGTCAAAGAAAACTAGAACTAATAGTTAATATTTTGATGCATTCTGAACTATTAAACAGCCTTGAGGGTTCTAAAGCCTGACTACACCAGTCAGTATTGCGAAAGGCAGATATGAACTGTTATGGATATTAGGGCAGGGATACGCCATACTTCTAGGTAATGTGGTTAAATATTGAACACAAATCTCCCAAATCCTAAATTAACTAAACTTTAACCATTAATGACTTTTGACTTGCAGCATGACTGTGCACGCTCACCCTTCACTGCTGGAGAGGTCCAGATGCTGATGGATGTCCAGCATCACCTCCTTAAAGAAGCACAGCCGCTTCTTCTCAGCATCTTGGGTTATCTCGAACATCTGCTCCATGTCTTCCATGTACCGTGGGTTACAGCGGTTTAGCTCATCCAGAGCTCGCTCATAGCGCTCCTTTGCCTGAAGCATGACACACAAAGCAGCCTTTAACAGAAAAGCACAGCTTATGCTCACCTTGAAATAGAACTGTAATGAAGCAAAGTAAACAAAGATTTATCTTAAAACATGCCAGAGTAATGACAAGAATAAAAAAATTAGCTTTGTGGACATTTTGTTCTGTGAAGTTAGGACCGTCAATATTTCCATAATAGGCCGAAAGGTTTGGCTGCTGCACAAGAAAAAAGCGAGGCAGGAAATCTGCCTCATATCTCTTGTGAGGTCCTATCCACCAATGAGGAATATGTAAATAAATTTACAAATTATTATCTTTAAAAACATATTCACAATTTTGCTTTTGGGGAAAAAAAAAAAAACCTGTTTCTGAAGTTCTGATGAAGTTCTCCTTTGCTAAAGGTATGCATGGTAAGATTTGCTTTCAGCAATGCACTAATGCAATGAGAGAAAAACAACCGTTTTTTTTTTTTTTTTTTTTTAAATTGGCACTGAATTTGTGAGAACTACGCCAGCGGCTGGCATACTTAGCATTTGTTTTGTCAAGACTTACTTTTCTTTCACTATTAAGTATCTGGATTCCGCTGGCCTTACGTTCATAGTTCATGCGAGCAAGTGTTTCTTCCTGCATTTCACTCTAGCACCTGAACAAACTCTCACTAACTACTGAGACTTGTGAGCTGTGTTAATGAAGGAATGAACTGGAATTCGTCAATGGGCTTTAGAACCTCTGCATAAGAGATCATTAATATTGTCATGCGTCTTTACAGGTGTGGCTTTGTTTCCAGGAAATATGAGGGGTTGGTTCAAGTTCTGACTTGATTTGTTTGAGTGCTGTGAGATGGCAGCATCATGGGGAAGTTCCATTTGCTGCCTAAAATAAACTCACTGTTGATTCCATAAGCTATTTTTAATGTACTGCAGTGAAAATGCAATGGAAAGCAATAATATATACACAACTCCACAGTTCCCCCCAAAATGGGCTATAATTTAGTGTCCTCTAACACCAACCATGTTCCTTAGAATAAATGCTTCAAATATATTTTACTTACAAAACAAAACACTCTCCAAGTGGCTGGACGTTTCTGTCTTAACCTATAATAACGATTGTTTGATTGAAACAAATAAGAGGAAGGAATTCAAGTGAAGCACTACTGTATGTAAAAAGGAGTGTGAGAACTTTCAAGTCCTCTTAAAAATCTTGTAAAGACATCCCAAATACTGTCTGTTAATCCAGAATGAAAAGCATAGCCACATTATTACCAGCAAATCCAAAATGCCATCAAGGCCTTGGACTATCAGCAAACAAGCCTGTCGTGTCTTGGCTAAAGAGAAACTGACATTTTGATCTCCACCCATTGTGGTTCCCAAGAACACCAGTCATTCATCACACCACAAAGATACACTATGACTAACTCCACTTGGCATTCTTTACTTCATCCAATTATAGCATTAACATACTGAAAGTAACATGAGCAGTACGACTAGTGCAACTAGTGCAAACTTGATTCATTCAATCAGTAACTGGTCACAGTGATCATGACTCGATGATATCCTGGAAATTCTGGGCACAGACATACTCTAAACTGCATAATTGGTTTCATGAGGTGGCATGAGTCTCAAAAGCTCTCAAGAGCTTTTGTGATCCCTAGAGGAGCCATAGATAAACCTAGCAATTCAGGAGCTAATGATGCTTGGTTCTATTACCTTCTCTGCCTCCTGCGTGCATTTCTCTACCCGATCCGTGAACTTGCGCACCTCCTCCGGGGACTTGGTGGGGTCAGCCTTGGCGTGTGCCTCTCGTGTCATTGCTGTCCGCTCCTCCTTACGGGCCTGGTGGTAGCTCTTTTTAGAGGTTTCTACCTACCAAAATGTAATAGAACGCTCATCAGACCATTTACTTTCTATGTGTTCCTTGCTAAAACAAGAACTGTTTCTGAACTACAATTTAAAGAGGGATAACTCACTTCCTTAAGTTTGCGGACCCAAGGTTTTTGAGCCTTTCGAAATCCCTCATCTGCATCTTTGGTCTCCTTGAAGCCTCCAATCATCTGCTTGTGGTAGGCATCCTTCTGCCAGACACGGATCTTCTCGGTGTCCTCCATAACCAGCTTTTCCTTCAGCTCCGTGTGGATCTCACTCAGCTTGTCTGCTGCATTCATGAATGCATGCCAAGCCTTCTCCAGGGTGCCATACTGTGGGCCTAGAAAAGGAAACATTGGTTCTTTATTTGTAACTAAAATAATGAAAATATAATCATTTTGCTAATAAAGCCAACCCGCCGATGACAGCTATGTAAAAAGGTCATCCATCCATCCATTATCTATAGCGCTTTATCCGTCTGGGTGGCGGGGAAGCTGGAGCCAATCCCAGCATCTTG
>JAQQZR010000007.1:19339988-19352099 GCA_030068235.1 Notoglanidium macrostoma
TCGCCAGTCCACCACAGGGCCGACACAGACAAACAGCCACACACGCTCGCATTCACACCTATGGGCAATTTAGAGTTAGTTGACCTAATCTGCATGTCTTTGGACTTTGGGAGGAAACCGGAGCACCCAGAGGACACAGAAAGGCACCCTGGGTGACCCGGGGATCGAACCCAGGACCTTCTTGCTGTGAGGTGACCGTGCTAACCACCACACCACCGTGCCGCCTAAAAAGGTTATCTGATTCTGAATAACAAATTCTGTACATATAAAGTCACTGAGAAGATCTAGGAGAAATGCCAGCATAATTCCACCATGATAATATTTGTGGTTTGAAAGTGCTTTTAGAACACAGTAGTAGGTTGTCTTATTATAAAGTAGTGCACACTCCTCTAATGAATCTACATTCAAATCCGTTGTCAAATGTTTCTGGAATGTGGCACTCTCCATTTAAAAAAAAACAATTACGAGTCAGAGAAGATCTACAGAATTGGAGTAGTATGGATATGGTCCTAGATAAAAGTAATAGATATGGTTCGCCACTCCTTTAAAGAGGCCAAGAGGTAATTTTGTCCTACCCTCCCTCTCTCTCTCTCGCACCTCCACAACAGTATCCTTATTGCACTGCACCAGCTAAACACGGTCATAAATGCCACATTATTTATATTTATGAAATTCTTAACAAAGTAGTAGAAAAACTTGGTAATGTTGAGCAAGCTAGAGTGATGCATCTGCATGCCTGGTAACTAAATCTGGTAACCAACAAGTGAAAGAGTGGTTGTGTCAACCAAAAGAAGTTTGTTTGAGTAACAGGTTATTTTGAGAGCAGGGACAGCCCCTGTGGCCTCAGACTAAATCCCTAAGTCCTGATCACCTTTCTCCACAACACCCCTCCATTTTTTGGCCCAGTCACTCAGCTGCTGGGAATAGGCCTTCTCGATCTTGGCACGCTCCTGGAAGCAGCCGATCAGCTCGTTGCAAAGTTTGTGGCCGTCGTCAATCCTCTTCACTGTCCTCTTGTAGTTCCCCGGCTGAGCAACAGATACAGTGAGGTAGGACAGTGTAGAATAAGAACAGGGTAACACAGTACTGGGATACTGAGGATTCACAGTTATGACAATTTATGACTTATTTATTTAATAAGGCATTCTAAACGTAAGAGTTATCCCTAGGTATTTGTCACCATTAACCAACTTGGTAGTGGATCGTTTTGCACCAAGCCAAGCCAAACAGCTTGTGCAGACAGTTTCTCCTTATTCCTCATATAAAATGTCCTAGAGCCATTATTCTGATGGGTTTCCAAACAAGGTACAGAATGTTTTTTTTTTTTTCATTCCCATCCCCATAAGCACTTGGCAGCAGCCACCTCTGCTATGCAGTGGCTTTACAGAGCTGAGCCTCAGTGGCAGTTGCTAACTCTCGTCCAGGCGAGTGCAGACTTGACTGAACGTTCTTACACAGGAGGAGGAGGAGGGGCAGTGAAGCCAATCCCCTCTTAAGGAGGCCATGAATTACATTTTTGAGTCCCTTCTCTCACAATCCTACCAATCTCACTGTCTGGACACAGACTGGAAACCCTCAGAGCAGTGTTACCTCCCTCTCTCTCTCTCTCTCTGTGTTATGGAAAAGAGCTTCTTACCTCCCAAAAGCTATCATCGCTCCCAATGTCTTGAAGGTCCCCGTTGGAAGACATTTTGGGGTCACCCTTGCAGCACGGAATGATTGCAGCTTTCTGTCAAACTGAGCAGAGAGAGCGAAGCATGAAACACTTGAACACAGCAGCAAAAACGCAACATGCCACATGTGCTAAACATGAGGAAGGCAGGTAAAGTAGCAAATATTGAAATAATGTCTATTTTGCAACAATAACTAGTTCAACCAGCCATTGGCTTGGCACATTGCCCCACACCACCATGCAACAGCACAGACCTAAGAATCAACGGTCTCTACAATTGTGACGTATTACACAAATGGCCGGTGTGAGTGCAGGTTTTTATTTCAACTAATGGAAGATTTGACACACCTGCATTGTCAACATTTCCCCAAGCCTTCTGTCAATTATGAACCAATACACCTTAAATCAAACACTTTAAGGAACTTGCTACAGCGTAGCAAGATACGAAGAACAGAGAATAGAGGAGACTCACCAATAACCAGAACTTTGTCTTGTCTTAATGCGAACAGAGTCGGAGAGGCTCTACTTCAGCTTGGGTGCGACAGTGTGGCTAAAGATAACGGTACCGTCTACGGCTTGTCCCCCCTCCACCCAGCAAGCGCCACTACTCAACACTGCAGTCATGCGAACTGTAATACCCGTTCATATCCCCATCTGACACACTTCAATCACTCACGAAGCCAAAGGAAACTCCCGTCTGTGACATCGCTCATGCTCCTGAAATAACCTGTGTTTATTAAAACACCAACTGTTGGCAAGAGCACCCAAGGCTTCATTTGTCAATAAAATAGTCCTTGGTTCTGTGCAAACTGAGGTTTAACTCTGACAACAGAATGAAAACTTTAAACCTGATGACCCTTTCCTGTAAATCCTTGTATTTACAGTAGCTCAGGGCCAGGCCTGGGATCTTTAGCTGTTCCTGTTGTTGAAGCCAAGGGCATTCTGGCTTGCTTCCTTAAACAGACACAGCAAGTAAGAAGAAAGACAAAGATTCATTAAGAGCATCTGCTTCCAATCCAGTCCAAACACAAACAGTGCTAATGGAAAATATACACCCTCGAGGGGTTCTGTGACCTGACCAAGAGTCTTAAAAAGAGTTTGCTGTCAATTTGCAAGAAATAGCGCTCTGTCAAACTTGCTTAACTTAATACAGATACACCACCAAACTTTTGGCATTTCTTATTCCAAACCAGTCACACACATTCACAAACTTGAAAACTAAAAGAGCTGCCTTCAGTAAGACATAATTAATTAATGCTTCTGAAAGGTTGCTTGAAAAAGCCATGACCTCCTGCAATGCATGTTACAAGCTGCAGCATAATATACCACCACACCTATTTGGTTTTTGCACCTCTGAAAATGAGATTGGTCCGAGTCCTCGGAGGAGGATAATATTACTGATAATGAGTGAAGGAGCAGGAAAAATGCAGGCTATCTTCTTAGGGAGAAAAGGAGTTCAGATTACTTCCCCAAACTTCCTGCGCACACGACGGCGGGGGGAGGGGGGGTTTAATGGAAAGGCCACTCCTTAAGGAGGCATTTCCCATAGACCTGCTGGAAAAGGAGCATGCACGAGAACCCCATTTGAGCCAGATATGATCATTGAAAACTTAACTATTGCAAGGTCAAAAAAAGGCTTGGAGATGATCATCATCAAGAAGGACCTTTGGTTAAAAGAACAGCTATGAGGCACAGGTTATGTAAGAGCGCCTCCATTTTCAGGGAAAGAGTTGGTTCCACCTACGCACATGGAGCATCTCTGACAGGCTGTGAATACTGAGGGCAGCAGCTGTGTCATGCTGGACTCCGGAAATAACTAAGGCCCCTGAGATCTAGCAGAACTGGCGAGAGAATACAGCACACATCATTACATGCTTAATCTCCTTTGGATATTAGAAACTGATTTAAACAGCTGTGCGCAGATGCAAGTGAAGAACCTCAATGAACTCAATGGAAAAACCTTAAAGCGTGTGGTGCCCTCTGGAATATAAAAGCCTAAAAATCTGAGCACTATTCTAAATAAGTATCAGGAAAATACACCATGTAAGTAGGAAGCATTGTATGAATTCTTTGCGAGACATGCCACCCAAAAACCCCAAGGGACACGGAGAAATAAATCTGTTCTCACGGTAAGGAACAAACGATATGGAAAGATGCTGATGGCCCCCATCTAGCCATGGAGACGCCACACTCCGCTAGAGTAACGTAGGAATGTAATAAATAGAAAATTGGTCAAGCGACTGAGTGAGAATCCTTAACTCAATTCTGAGCCAAAATATTGTTATTCCTAGTTCATCAAGAATCATGCAGCCCTAAGGCGACACGATGGGCACGAATGTGGAAATTCAAGAGGTGTAAAATGAAATCTAAGAAGGGAGCATCGAGGCCTATTGTATTTCACACATCGCTGCCTTTTGGTCTTTCAATTGATCTCGCCACGATAAATGTCCAGTCAGTAAAGGTCAGTAATTACATGACATGAAAGCATACGTACCAACACAAAAATGTTACAGGCATTTCAGAATCTAAATTAATCTGAATGTTACTTGTCGAATTCCTGTTTACAAGCTATGTAGTGCTGATTTGATCACAATCAGATTCTGAAAATAGATGGCGTCTGAATGCTTGCTATTCTTCCTCCACGGGTTATGTTAATTAACTTTAATAATTGCTAAAGTACATTTAAAAACAATGAAGGCATTCTGGCAAGAGTCCTTGAGCTCAGATGCAGCATATTATGAATGGAATGTCTGTGTACGTGACGTGCATTCAAAGCCTGAAGGACGTATAAATCAACAGCTACATAGAACTACCATGCATTAAAACATTGCGACACGATCAAAACGACTTTAGTGAAATAGGTGTTAGCCTATAATGAATTATAAAAAGAATAACACTAAGTATAAAACTGCATCCAGGTCAGAAAACACTAACTTCCCTTATCCAGTAAACGTCCAACAACACGGTGATGTACAGAATAAGAATTTACTCATGGTTAGCGGTCTTTTCTTACATTCTACATTAGCAAAGGTATAATATTGTCCATTTAACTAATACACAGAGTATTATAATAATAATGAAATGCAAAACCTAGTAAGAAATTAGCAGTCATTCAGGTTTCTTACAACATTCTAGGCAGATGCTAAGCAGACACCCGTCATACTCCAGTCACTAACCAATAGCTAGATCAACTATGCTAACACAGCCCAAATGTGTATCTAGAAGAATAACCCTTTAATCAACTGGTGAAATAATCCATCAGCTGGCAAAGGTACTGTTTGACTGCGACTTTAAAACGCTGGGTGAAGGTTACGCTATTTTTGATTAATGGAACTGGGCAATTCCATGCAAATGTCAGATTTACCCTGGAAAAAAGCTTTCAGCACAGGAAAAACCCTCTCTTATGTCTAAATTCATGTAATGATATTTTAAGGTCTTACTAAAAATGGAGCAATATTATATGACTAAATGACTAGAGATGGATGAGCCCTAAACATTTCCCTCAATACGCAGTTTGTATAGTCTATAATAGTGATCGAAGATAAAATGGGCTAGATTTGTATTGCTGATGAATCACAAAAGATGATATGGAACAAAGGGACTATTATTAAGCAAACTAATTATTTAAAAAAAAAAAAAAAAAAAAAAAAGGTTAAATCTAGAACCCTTAATGGTTGTGCTATATACATTCCAAGAACCCTTTTGCCAAGTGTGTACTAAACACAGTATAGCAGATAAGCTGTAATGCAGGGTATGTAATACATACACACGTATTTTAGTTTTGTTGGCCTGCACTACCTTGAAAGGTCAAATAACCAGAAACACACACTAACCCCAAATTCATACGAGCTCATTTCGCTTCATTTTTGTCAACAAAACGAATGGTTTACATACAACAATGGCATTGCAACATGGGGGATGGGAACAGCTGAGACTGGGTCAGCTGTAATTACAGAACGCCGCTTAATGAAAATGTGACAGACGGCAGGACAGTAAACACATTTTTTTCCCCTTTCTGCTTATCCATAAAGTGTCACTGCTGTGCAAACACTCCGCTATGAGACTACAGGTTACACAAGCATGACTGTACACTGGAAATTGTATGGCGCATAGAAAGTAGAGGTTTAAAACTGGAATTTGGACTTCAATTTAAGCAAGCAAACAAAAAAAAAACAAAAAAAAACATAAAAGAGAGACAGGATCAGTTGAGTCACATATACATACATCTGATGGAGTCAGTGTGGAAGCATAAAGGCTGTGTCAAAAAAAAATGCTTAAAAACTCGGCTGGTGGGAATTTGCTTTAATCTTGTGCAAGCGGGAGATCAAACGTCACATTCGTAACACTGGAACTGAAGAACAATGATCAAACACACATCTTAAAAGAAAACTCCACCCTGAAACACATTAAATATGTTTATACTGAATATCTGTGGTGCTAATTTGTTGGTTGGTGCTGAATGTGTTATTCCCGTAAAGTCTTGGTGGCCGTGTGCCATGCTGACATCACAGGGGTCATCGTTACTGCTAGCGTAGTTACAATGGAGTTGAGGACAAGACAACATTTTAACAGTCTCAAGCCTAAGTCAGGTTTTCCTGTTAGTTATTAAAAACAAAGCTATTTTGCCTTATTTTCTCTCAATGAAATGTAATATTCAACGTAATATATTTGAGAAACCCAAGGTAGAAGTAGCAGACGTGGTTACTTGTCTAATGTTAACTAAATTGAATGGATTATATTTCACATTAATAAAGTCAAAACAGTCTCCACTTATTTTGACAGAAAGCGAGGATGCTGCATGTTTCAAGCAGAAAGATTGAGAGGAGACCAGCTTTACTAACATGAGACAGAGAAAGGGGCGGGGCTTCCAAGGTGCCAGTATATTATTTTCCCCATAGAGATTAACATGAAGGTCACTCAGGGTGGGTTTTTCCTAAGAACCGTCCCGGTCCTAATTTGAAAATCATCTGGTTTCATTGGCCCGTATTCATTTCACAATTCATTTAAACTTTGTCATGGTGTCAACATTGTGACCTTGAGAGATACCAAACACTCTGCGACACGTGTTGTTCCAAGGGGCTCCTGGAAGCGAACCGGGGGCCACATCCTAGCTGGAGGATGTTTACACTCCATCGGTCATCGACTCTGTTCGGGCCTTCATGCCAAATCAGTACACAAGGCTGTCGGGTTAAATCAGGAGCGTTTGTTGATGTACATCGGAAAAAGAAAAAGAAAAAAAAAATGTGTTACAAGCTGTAGAGCCTAACTTTGTAGCGTTACTTTCCACACAGAGCTAGCTCATTTCTAACACACAAGAAAGGTGTGTAGTAGGAGCCTGGATGAAACTGGATAGCTAATGGCAGCACATTCGGAACCCATTAGCCTACTTGTCAGATGTGGCTTTGAGTACATGACTTGTGGCATGTGGTACTTGTTTGCATGGCGCTCTCTTTCTCTTTCTCGCTCTCGCTCTTTCAAATCTCGCTCACACACACGCACTGACTAAATCCTGAATGAACTTCAGTGTACCTGAAGCATACTTTAACCCCAGTGCAAAGCCCAACACTACATATCTGTAACACTCAAGTGCTCTTGTTTAGGACATGTCCATGCAGCCGCCAAACAATGAGAACAATGGCTTCCATTCCAGCATAACAAGGCCATGGCGAGGGAGGGGTGAAATATTCACATAAGCCCTGCTGGAAACTTGTAGTCATTAATCTGATTAATGTATACAAGGTGAGCCGCAGCAGTTATTGTTTCAAAAGCCTGCCTCCATTAATGGAACATGGGGACTTTTCGATGAGTGGCTTCCCGTTTTTTGTTGTTGTTGTTTTCCACTCGTGGAAATAAACAAGAACTTATGAACCTACTGATTATCCATTCAGTACCCAGCAACGCTTCTTTTTACGGATGTACGAAAACAATTATTGTAAAACTCTTCAATGAAAATAATCTTGTTCAGGGCTAGGGATGCATCGATACCAATTTACCATTCATCAATACAAATCCTGAAATGGGTATCGGTATTACTCAATCAGGGCCGTTGCACATGTCCACACACATACAGTACATTAACAGGTTTGTTCTTTATAGCGTTAGTTTAAATGGAGTCCATTAGCTAGCTACTTTAGTTACCTTGGATTGAGTAGAGCTGCAGTGGGTTCTGTTTTACTATAAAAAAATTTCGTTTTTTTTTTTCGAACAGGTGTTAGCATCTGTTTGCAGTGTTAATTTTGACAAGGATCTTAAATTTAGTTTCGATCTTAGACTTGTAGTTATTTTTAGCCGCATTTTAGTCTTTTGTTTAGCTTGTTTTAGTCAGTGGAGCTCAGTTTTAATTTGATTCTAATTGTACTCAATGTTTTAGTCATAATTTTCGCAGACAGTTTCATGATACTGTAATGAATTTTGCTGAAGGATATTTCTCCTTGGCTGTGCAAATTCCAGGAGCCATTTTAAGAGACTGATGGTATTCGGTATAGGTTTAATTCTTCTTTTCACTTGTAAAACATTAATATACTTGCTTAGTGGTTTTTCCTTGTATAGAATATCCCCCTGTCTGATACTGTAATGGTACATTCCACTTAGCATTTCTGGCTGTGGAAATAACAGAAATAAAGATTACAGTTATCTGCTCAAAATTCTTTTTCCCCCATTTACGTTGCCATTACAATTTGGCAGTGAAATGAAAAGATGTGTCAAAATTCCCTTTGATAAAATTAATATTAAGGAAATTTAACACAATATTTGTTGAAATCATCACTGCACAAAAAATGTGTTTTAAGAGTGTAAACTGTACTGTTTTCGTAACGCCACAGCCCCTTGTTGTGAATCGCCAATAACAGCTGATGATCAAGAATATACTGGGTAAGAGCGGTTATTTTCCCCTCATCTAGCATTCTGGAAGCATTTGTCCTCACCTAGCCAGAGTTTGCTGATAACTCTTGTGCTGACTTTTATGTTTTAAATGTTGAACCAGGTTACGTGGATTGTAGAAAATAGCTCTAGTTCCTCCTCTTGATATTTTCACAGGGAAAAGCTTGCAGTGTAATTTGCCTCGATTGAATTTGGACCATTTATTATTAGAACGAGTGTGATGTCGTATGGACACCTGATACCAGTATCGGTATTGATGCAGCCCCGATGCAACTGCTGAATATAAACACCCCGTCTCCAACAGCTGCAGTACAGAAGCCTGATTCTGCACAACACACAAGATGTCAGCTAGAAAACTACAAAATCAATACCAGAAGTGTCCAGCTTGTGCATTTCATCAGCTCCTAATCAAGAGACGTGAAGTTATACAGAGAATATCAGAGTGCCAAATACATTGCACGGCATTGCCCAGCAAGCATGAGAAACTTACCCGATGCACGATGAAATGTTAGGGGTTAGTAATGCCTCTGTCCAGGTACGCTGCCTGTACAGTGGCCCTGCAAGAGACGGGAGACGAGGGAGCTGTTAGAGAGACCGAACAGGGGAAACAACAGGAGAGGCAGGAGCTTGTCATGCTGCGTTAAATGAGGTAGCAAGTTAATATAAGTCTCGACACCCAAAGGTGGCACATTCCAAGCTGCGGAGTCAAATGCCGCACATAGAAAGGTTAGAGAAGCCATCGTAGAGCAGTGGAAAACCACGCACCATGACAGGGTTATTACTCCGCTAAGCAGTGGTCGGTCAGCTCCCACATTAAACCCATTAAATGTTACGCTTAAGGTTACTGCCATATGAAGTGGAAAACAAGTGCTGGTGCTCCTCTTTTCAGCATTTTTAGAAAACCATCAAGTAATTTCGGAGCTCTGCAATAAATGAGAGTTTCTGAATTCCGGCCTTAAACAAACCACTTTCCACCCAATTTCATAGTCGCAGAAAAAATTGCCAATGTCTGAGTAAAATGATGAGAGTTTTGCTAGAGATGGCGCACGTTCCCATCATCTCGATCGTTCGGGGTAAGGTGGTCAGGCTAGCCGTCTTAAGGCAGTCTTTTTCTCGTCTCTACTTTCCGAGAAAATCAGCCTTGTTTAATATTATGTTTAGTCTTGGCTCACGCATACAGTGACCTTGCAAGATCCATAGTCTTTGCAAAATCATAGATAATCACGTGAAAATTAGTTTTGGTGCAAGACTGATAACTCTGCGACTAATCACAGATTGTCTTTTATATTAATGTGATAAAGGAAACGGTATGAATAAGATGCACATTATAACATTTACAATAAAAGAAATGATTAAAATACCTATCATGTTTGGTTTAAAGCACCATCAGTGCAGCTAATTTAAATACCGAAGACAAAATTTTAACATCATTATTTTAAAGGCTTACATACAGACATGACCGTCATGGCAATATTGGACTTTTAATGATGCCTATGAACTGTTCATTTTCTGCAGTAGAATGATTGTACAAAAAAAAAAAAAAAAAAAAACCAAGAATTTCTAATTCATTTTGGGTTTTCTAATTCTAAAATCAATATAGGGTCAAAAATATACACACAGTCGCAAAAATATACATACACCCACTTAGATTTTTAATTCAGTGGTGCTGAAAGTTCCAAAATGTCTTTTAACTTGCCAAGGCCAAGGGTGCTTAACTTCCTGTTAGTGATCATGATTGACTATAGCTGGTAGCTCTCAACCAGCCACAACACAATACAATGACCAACACACAGTACAATGAGAAAGTCCAAGGAGCTCAGTGCAGATCTGGGGGGGGGGGGGAAGGATTCCAGAGGATCAACTCTGGAATGTCTTTTGGACCCTTTTATAACGAACTGATCAGATTCCAAGATCATCAGTTCAAATAACTGTATGCAAGTTATTGGGAGGTGGAAGGAGACCCAAACGGTCACCCTCAGCTGAGAGGAAATTTGTTCAGATGGTCAGGAACAACCCAGGACCCATCAAGCACCAATAAAGTTGTGAACAATGTGAGTTCTTGTGCCATAGTGCACCATTTGTCTCGATTTTTTTCTCCACATATGTGCATATGTGTCTCACTTGACAAGCGAATTACATTGGAACCACACTTTTCATATGCAGTGAAAATTACTTCCATTTAGTTTTGGTGTGTGACAAAAAAAATGAGTTCTCAGCAAGACGGTTCATTTGATTGTGTAGTTATGCATGGTAAATTAGAGTACTGGGAGTCTACACAAACATACTTAAAAGGGCGAAACATGTGAAGCACTGCTGAACGCAAAAACAAAATGTTGAAAACAAAGCCCTATCATCACTACAACAGCTTTATAACTATGCTTTTTAATAGTTGTAATATATATGCACTGTCTGAAGATTATGATCGTGTTAAAATTGTATATTTATATATAAAACGGACAAAAAGGAAAACGTGCTCAACTTTAAGACCAACGTAGAGCACTGTTTTGGAATCTAATGTTTACACATAACACTCATTTAACCTCGGTCATGTGACATCATTCATGGCATTTCCCACATTCCTGCTCTGTCAGGTTCAAACATGCTTCTCTCGTTAGTCTCAGAGCAGGTCGTCAGAGCCGTAGCTCGTTTCTTCTTAGCAAATTCGACTTTAGAATACAGTCCGTACCATCATTCACTTGCATGAGCTGTGCAGTGGTAGAGTAATTAAGTGTTGAGTTGAGAGTTGGGCCGAATGAAGTAATAATACACATCATAGTTTTGAAGACTAAAAGCAAAGACGACCTTAGTGCGACAATGGTGCAGATGATTTGTTTATGAAAATGAAGATGAACATGAGCATTTATGTGAGTAATAAAGCACTCAAGGGGCATGCTGTAATATGAAAATAACGACAGAGTGGTGCGACGTGGCCTGAGGCAAAGCGTGGTTACTAGACAGGTTTCCATCGCAATTATGCGCAAAATAGAAGCAATGTTGTGAAAAATTTCAACAAAACAAAACAATTGTGAATGGTCCGTGTTTCCACCGAGTGATGGTAGGCTGGGTTTTCTCCTCTCGTGTAGCTCCTACTCTTTATTCAGAACGGAACTTCATGTCACGTGACTTAACTGTGAAAAATGTCTTTCCATTTCAATTTTGTGACAATGTCGAATGGGCTGAAAAGCCACCTCAAGCAAGCGTCAAAACATTCAGGCGATACTCGAGTAATTTCTAAAGTCATGTTTTTCCATTAGTCATTATATGTTTGCAATTTCAAATTGCACATTAAGGAGGTTAAAGGAAACACGGCTATTCATTATATACACACGTCCAGTCTGAAGTGTGGACACACCTTCTCTTTCATAGGTTTTTCTTTCTTTTTGTTTTGTTTTCTACATTGTAAAACAATTCTGAATACCTCAAACTATGAAGAAACACATACTGAATTATGTAGTAAACAAAAAAGTGTAAAAAACCCAAACTAAATATGTTTCATATTTTAGATTCTTCAAAGTGGCCCCCATTGAGCGTGATGATATTGTGGGCATTATCTTACCCAG
>JAQQZR010000007.1:19369958-19412278 GCA_030068235.1 Notoglanidium macrostoma
AGAAAGGCACCCTGGGTGACCCGGGGATCGAACCCAGGACCTTCTTGCTGTGAGGCGACAGTGCTAACCACCGCGCCGCCACCAGATTTGAGAATTCAGCCAATAACTGGTTGTTTTTTTTCCCCACAGGAAAACCTTTTGACACACAAATACGACAAGAAAGAATGTACCACTTATGTTAAAGAAGTTCTTATGTATGTTCTCTTCCTTATAGGATGGGCATTTGTGTTGGAGGTGTACCCGTGTTGCTCTACAATACAGCCCTGGTGACGGTATTAAAGTATCCATAGTAACATGTTATTTCTTTCTTTTTATGTTCCAGGAAAGAACCTCTACACAAACGAGTATGTCGCGATCAAATTGGTACGTATTCTTGCTTGCATTCCCATCTTCCCAGGTGCTTTGATAAATCGAGTCGGTATGAAGTACGTGTGGTGTGACTGTGTGGCCATGAGAACATGAGCGGCGCTTCTGAGGAGAAAGCGCGGAGAGCTCTGCCCAGCTGTGTCGAATTAAATCACTGGATGCCGTTTCCTCCTGTTTCTAGCCAAACTCCAGGGCACGGTGGTGAACTCTGATTCTGGCTCACAGAATCCTCTAGCGCAGCATGCAATGTTTCTATACTAACTCTAGCCAGAAATGAATAATGTGTTTCTTTAATGAGTACACGGTAACTGTAAAGCAGGCTGTTGTTTTCCTTCCGGAAGATGTTTCCAAATAATAAAAATGCATATTAACGTATCATAATGAAGGAATGGTCATGATGATACTTCACACATATTAATATTAAAGTAGAGAATTATGTTAGGCGTTTGTGAGCACAAGACTAAAATAGTTAAACAATAGCTGGTGGAAACGCTGGCATGCATGCACCAACTGTGACCTTGGTCGACTAAATTCCCAGTAAGGAAATCTCTATGGTGTGGTTCTGACTGCTGAACTAGGAATCGCACGGCCTGTCCGAACACCTTCTAACCATTTTTCCATCTCCACCCCTTAAAGGAACCTGTGAAATCCCGAGCCCCACAGCTCCATCTGGAATACCGGTTTTACAAAACGTTAGGGAGCACAGGTAAGGCTTTTCATTTCCTCTGATCTCCGTTTCAGGGTTTTTTTTAGCGGACGCCTGTTGCATTTGTGTTCTTCAGTTCAGATGAAAGGGGGGGACCATTTTATGCTGTTTGTCTTCATTTCCTTAAAGGGTGTGTTTTTAAATCCATGGGCCAATACATGTAGCAGTGTTTACAAGGTCATGAGTTCAGCAAAGCATTAAAGAATTGTACTGTACGGTTTTGTGGTTCGAACTCGCACGACTGGTTTCGGCCGCGCTCGCGTGCTCATTCGAAAACGAAATAAAAGATCGGCAGAGATGAAATCCGCAAACATACCGGCGGTACAGTGGCACAACGCGAGGAGGATCTGAGAAACATTCAGATGCCTTAGTCATCAGCGCGCACAGGCGTTAGTGCTGCACTGCGGTAAGAACAGTAGGCCGTAAAATGTTGTGGGGGTTTGCCGGGATGCTGTCAGCCACCCCTGTGATTTCTCACCCAATTTGGAGGCAGGTGCAGAGATGCATTTCCTTCCTGAGAGCGCTGATAAGATGGCCAGATTGGCCTCCTGCGCTAGCGCTGATGGGATTTTCTCGGCGCATTGTCAAGCCTGATAAGTGGCCGTCATGTGACGGATGGGCGTTTTGTTTGCTCTGCGAACTTCTGCCACGCTCGATCCTTTCACTCCGTGCTCTAATCCAGGAAGTAGCAGCTCGGGCGTCACGGCACATCTCGGTGACACCGTTTCCATGGTGACGCGATGCAAATGCTCTCGCTCGCTTTTGGAGCGCTGTGATTTGAGTGTGTCTGCTGTATGGCTTCTTCGAGCTCACACTATTGTGCAATGGTATAAAAGACACCAGTGGTACAATTTTACTTTTTTGTTTGTTTGTAAAGCATCCAGGAAAGGGAAAACGCACGTGATGTGTTTAGTCCGTCTCGGCTTTCTTTTCTCGTACAGCACTGGCACCCGTTGCCAATTTGAGTTTAAAATGTCAGAAATGAGCATGTTACGCACACGGTGCGGTAAGGAATGTAGAAGTACCTAGGACCGGGGTTGCTGGCTTCTTTAGCAGAGAGCATAGAGGTAAAGGGTAGCAGCATCCATCTGAGCAGCATCTCATCAATAATTCAGAGCACAGCACTGTTTATGCACCACCCTGAAGTCTGTCGCTGGCTCACTCAGCCAGCCTTTTAAGATACTGGCGCGTATACCGTGTAGCGTTTTGTTTTTTTTGTATGAAAATTTCAACCATGACGTTATTTGTATCTATTGTACATTTTTTATTAAGGTGTCTATTTCCTAAGGTATGCAGATTTCCACGTGAAACCCAATTCCTGCCTGAATGAATTCCATTGTGGTGATGCGTTATCCGCTTCGCGTTTCTGCACGGCTGCCTTACAGCAGAGAAGCTGCGTTGGTGATGAATCGGCACTTCTGGAAAGGTGGCATTCTTGCCAAGAGCATTTCCTGGATGCCCTCTCAGAACGCTAGTCACGGGATATGAATAAAGAATCAACTCAATAAACTAGAACTTGTCGGCGGTGTGTTTTTATTTGGGTGGGTGTGTGCTAGTCGAAAGGCTTTGCCGTTCCTGTACTGGCGCTTAACCATGAACTAACAGAAATACGTATGACATTATTTCTCCAACCACTGTTCGATTTTGAATTGCGATTCCTGTTTTCTTGCGCGATGCCAACCTCGCATTATGTTCTTTTATTTTTGGCCTTGCTTGTACTGTAAATCCCCTGCCGAGTGCTTAATGATGGAAATAAGTGAGAAGTGCTGATACCACCCTCATGACGTGTGTGGACTAACATGTTATCGGATCATTTCAGCATGGCTGGACGTCTCAGCACAAGTGAGAACACTGAAGAGATGAGAACACTACCACGAAAGCCGATCTAATCCTAGATGGGATGCAACTGGCTGCTGCCTCTCAGTGCTTTTCCAGATCGCAGTAGGAGGGGTTAGGGAGCCAAGCTGATTACCGACTATCATGGAGTGACATCATCTACCTGACCACGAGGCTCAAATGAAGTAATGCCATGTGTAAACTCCCGCAGCGGTGCGCAGTGCTAATATTATTTTTGATCTCCTCCTCCTTCGGGTTCCAGCGAATATTGTCGGTCATCGAGCACCTGAACGCTGATGTCTTCAGTATTTATCCCCTTCCAAAAATTGTAACGCTAACACAAGTCCCTGTAATAGTTTTTTTTTTTGTTTATAGGAAACTTTGCTAATGAATACTTTCTAACCAGTCGTCTTCGAGAATTCAACAGCACTGCTACAACTACCCAAAGTTTTGTTTTTGTTATGTTTGAGGACACCTGGATTATCATTTCTTAACAAAAAAGATGAATAACTTTTACAGTTCTCATAAAGAAATATCATAGGGCACTCTGTATTTTCATTCCGATTAGCTGGAAGCGTACTCATTAACGCGCCTAAGAGAACAATCTGTTTGCGAACTCATTAGACCTCATTAGATGTCCCTTTCTCATTTCCATGGCCTGAGAACAGGATGAAAGCGTTAACAGATAAGCTGAGATCATAGCTACGAATTAGATTACCGCTGTATTCATCATGTTGCAGGCAGGACGGAGAAGAGATCTAGCTTCTCCTATGCCTTCGATCGGTTTGTGACCGTGGATTGACTGAAGGCTTGATGAAAATGTAATTGCACGCTAAGTATTCTTTCCATGGCTAACTCGCCTTAGTTTGGAGCAACCTTTCTGTACAGCGTAATTCAATCTGCTTATAAAATTAAATCTCCTTTAATCATACATTTGTGAATTCCACTAGTGATATAACAGATAAAGGTACGATTAAAAAAGCTAAGGTAAGCGGCGATGTGCTAATCTATCATTAGTCCGTCACCGCTTAGAGGTTTGTAGGAATTGACGTCAATAGTTAGACAGATTTTTTTGGCGCTACTGTCCGAGCTGTTCTGCGGATGCTCTGTGCTCTTTTTAGCAGTCATATTAAACAAGTATAATGGAAGGGAAAGCAGTCTTTACAGTCTACACGCACATATTTGGTATAAATATATAACCATTTAAAGCACTTCACTAGTATTGCTGAAATGCAATGTAACATTTTAAGTATATATAGACTGCTAGACTAGTGAGGTGACGTAACCTAGAACACCTCTAACGGCATTTTCGGATTGGTTAGTTTTGGGGCGGAGCTGTGGTAATGTAATTATTGAACTGTCTCTGGATATGAGTATCTCTGGAACTGATGTTTTTCCTGGGATTTTTATGCAAAGCTGTCTCTAGAGTTTACACAGAATTGTGCGAAAAAACAAAAAGCATCCAGTTCCATCAGCAGAAACGCCTCATCGATGACCGAGCCTGTGCCAACTATGGCTTCAGATTACTGAACATTATGGAAGACACAAGAATGCGTTTTGGGATGAAAACCCCTGAAGTATGTTCGGTTCAGTCATCGTTTTAGATTAAACTTTACAGCTCCTCTTCTACCCAAAGACATCTTGCAGTGGAGGAAGATCAGCTCTGGGACAGGTGTACATAGGAGATGTGATCCTGGAGAACTCAGGATGTACTTCCTGTGACGTCCTCTCCGGCTGTCGAGCTGATCCTCGAGCCCACCCTTCCCCCCCGACTGGATGTCTGGTGGTAAACCTAGCTCCTGCTTTTCGTCATCCTCTGCTGAGCCGAGCGTGGAAATTTGAGCACAGTTTCACATGGACCCTGTATGCTGGGTCTTGAAAGGTTGGATCTAGTTGATAATTCGGCAGTGGGACGCTCAGAGGTTAGGCCCAGAAGGACGGAATGTGTGGGATCACTGCTGGGAGAATTTGTGCAAGACTGTTTGCTGGTTCTGCCACTGGGACTCCCTGCTCATGCGTTATGGATAAAGGTGGGGGATGGGTTGAGGAAGGCTTGATCCCATCTCCGTGGACTTCCCCTCCTTTTCTTCCTTACTCAGCACTTACAGAACAAAAAGTTTGATGGATCACAACATCTGCTGTGTAGCATTGAGTCTGTTAGTTTTCAGGTTTTCAGATTTCTTGCAGTGCTTAGTTTAAGAACCTAGATTTAATGGCCTTTTGCAGGCCTTCTTAAGTTCTACTCATCAGATTAGAGATGTAATATCTTTTTAGTAGACAGCTACAGTTTCTGAACACTTGTTTTGATGCAAAGTGAGGCTAAGGTAGACTTAATCTCATGCCCTCCGATACCTTTTGTACACTTTTCTGGCCACAAGCTTCAGGAGCTTAAAGTTTGTTTTTTCGCATTTCTTAAGTGCAAAAGCATTCTCCTTTTTGTACTGCCCAAATTTGCTGCCAGCTAAAAGCATTAAATTAGTGCTTCCTCTTCATGAAAGGTCAACTGCGTAGGATTTTGAGGATATCTAGTTGATGAATCTAGTAGAAATGGAGTATATATACTACCTAATTAGGGATTATGTAATTATATTTGCATAATTATAATTGGGGAATTCATCAGTATGTTTTAATTGGTGTATAATTACTTGTAACTGAATCGATGTTTAGGATGAGCCGTTTCTATCTACACAGGGAGCGGGCCCGCCTCTACAGATCCGCCACGTTTCGCCGCTACAGTAGCCCAGAACGGACAAACCTCTAGAGAGCACCTTCTGCGTTTCGCGTTTTAACAAGGGCAGAATGAATCCGGAAGGAAGCACTTGAAAAAAAACGACAAAGAAGAAGAAAGGAAGACAAGGCAGAAGAAAGAAGAGGAATTGGTGCTTGTTGCTGCTGGCTAACAAGTTCGAGAACGCAGATTTTGAAAAACGGAGGATCATATTTATTATTTAATGTGGAAAAAACAACCAAATGTATAATGCAGGCTTGGAAAGGAAGTGATAAGGGACAGGCATTCAAGTGGTTGAATCCTCCATAGTGGACCTTTAAATTCTAGCAGTGGGTTTGAATACAGAGACAATGAATAGCTATCAATGCATGGGTTCAACTTATTGATGAAAAATCATTAAATATAACCTCATTATTCAGTTACTAAGAAAAAAAATCATGCTGTGCCTCATTCACTCTTCCCTAACAGTGTTTTGGCTTTATAGAACTCTTGTTCAAACTTGAAGATGTTTTTGATAGAGACTACAGCACTTCTGTAATTTGCTCTGGAACCAGTGTAAATGTAAATTAATCACGGTGTCAACATGAGTCTGCTGTTTGCTAGCATGCTCTTTTGGGTGTAAGCCGTGCGTTTGCATAGCGCTCCTTTAATCGGCAGTTTGTTGTACGCGTTTCAGGACAGGAACCTAAGCTCTGTTCATGGAAACAAATTTATTCCTGTTTTCAGTCTCTTATATGTGTAAAGTATTTGAATAGAAGCATATTCTCATTGTCCTACCGAGCAAGCTCTTACACAGAGGGAACGCTTCCCAGTAACCAATGTGTGGACCATGTTTCTAATTTCAGTCATAACCTCTAGATGGTTTCCAGGGGTTTGCCTGAGTGTGGTAATGGCTTTGCTGATCACTAGTCACACTAACATGTCCAGACATGAGCACAGCTTTCTCTTGCCCGTATCTGCTGGAGAAGATCACAGTTTGTTTAACAGACAGTGTTGGACTGCTTTGCCTGCTTTTGGAGATTGAAAAAATAAACCCAGTTTTCTATCAGCCTTGAGAGGAGGGAATGTGAAAGAGAAAATGTTCAGCCTGAACAGCAATACATGTAGCTTTTAAAGGTCTGATGGAGCTTTTAGCAAGCGTCTCTTTCTTATAAAGGTAAAGTGGAAGCTGTTATCTGCTGTGCGCTAATGTAAGCGCGCTGGACGGCCTACGATCAGGCATGTTCTTGATGATTAGTCATCTTCCACTGCAAGCACTCAGTGTAGGGAGATGGTGTGATCACAGCTTGTTCCTATCAACACAAAAGGAGGGACAGGCTACACGTACAATGGAAACGCCACACATTGACCCAGTTTAAACTATTGTGTGTTATGATCGTGTGTCTTGCAAAATTTACAGTTTAAATAAATAATGCTTGTAAAGAGACCAGTTGAATGCCATGACTCGGAATTTCCTCGTTTAGACAGTTGGAGAGATGAGAGATTGAACCAGATTAGCATGTAGTGTAACACACGGACACTGTTTACACCAGTGGTGACCAAGCCTGTTCCTGAAGATCTACCTTCCTCCAGGTCTCAAAATCTAACACCTCTTTTATTTGATCAAGATCTTCTGAAGGCAATGATTGGACGGTCAGGTGGGCATGATTATGGTCGGAGCTGAGTTTTCGGGAAGGTAGGATTTTTAAGTATCTACATTATATGGCTAAAAGTATCTGGACACCCGACCATTACACCCTTCTGTGGTTCTTCCCCAAACTGTTCCCACAAAGTTGGAAGTACAGAATGTCTTTGTGTGCTGTAGCATTACAATTTCCTTTTACTGGAGCGACGAGGCCCAAACCTGTTCCAGAATGACCTGGTTTGCCAAGGTTAGAGAGGAAGAACTTGAGTGTCCTGCATAGAGCCCTGACCTTAACCCCACTGAACACCTTTGGGATGAACTGGAACACCGACTGCACCCCAGGCCTCTTGCTTGGGCCTTTCACAGGATCCCAGTCTTGATGCACTCCTCTAGTTTTAGCTAAATGCCCTTGTGCACCTTGGCAAGCCTTCTAAAAAAATGAATGCTGCACCTCCTATTTGTATCTTTTCGTTCTGAATAATGCATTTGGTTACGTCACTAGTAGAGTGATAGAATGGAAACGGGTGGTGCGGTCAGTAGGAAGTCCAACATGGACGACAACACAGCCAATCCACCAGTAACGGTGATTGACCTACTGTGTCTGTTCACCAGCAGGAACTTGTTCCATCCCTGCCTTCTTTTGTTTGCTTAGCAGTGGTCTGAAGGTCCCACGTGGCTCGGGGCTGCTGTAACTTGATCTCTCTACTCCCAGTGAAGTGGGCAGCTAGATAATCCCACTGCTTTGACCACGGAGTTTGCAGCGTAGGAGTGCAACCGTTACTCAGTAAAGCTATGGGTAGCTGGTGGGAGGTGGCTGTTTTTCTGAATCTCTCAATGCTTATGCAACTGGCGTTCATCCTGTCTGTCTGTCTGTCTCTTGATCGCTAATCAGTACCAAACACACCACAGTTTATGATTTTTGACCAAATACATTTCATGTGGGAAAAGTTTCTAGAGGTCCTAGCTTCACTTCGACGCACAGCACAGTATTTTCTGTCGCTTGCTGACTTTGCCTGTTCTCCGGGAACGAGGCCATGTTTATTTATGATACTGTCCATGGAGCTTCAGCATTCCAGTAACCATCCAGTCAAGGTCCGTGTTTATCAAGCATCTTAGGACTGTGCTTTATTTCCCCCTCGTGCAAGCACTAACATTTTAAAACTGAGGCTTGTTTTAAGGCACATGGCGATTGTCATTGGCGCTGATTTGAAGTCCACTAAACTGCAGAAGAGGCAAGTTCACTGGTGATTAATAACATTATAAAAGATTTTACTTGGACTGTGGCAAATCAGTGCAGGTTGTTTATGTACATTTGTTCTTTGTTAGTTTCATTTGTAAGACTCCAGACACTTATTTATTTAGTCTTTTGGGTGCAATTGATTTAACATCATAGATTTCCATAAATTTGAATACCGTGATATGATGTATTTGGACAGTAATGGTATTATTCGTTCAAAATGTAGCTATACGGTCCAACTTTCTCCAGTGGGACATGTGACTGGTTTACTTTATGAATAAGCAATCATTAGATTTCCATTGAGGCGATAATTAGCCACCTATCCAACCATATGTGTCATTCTGGCCAAGTGCTTAGTGTATGCTGAAGCCCGGCCATGTGAAAATCCCCCACTCGCATCGTGCCTACTCCTCCAGGAAGAAAGCCCATCCCCGAGGCCCAGTACAGTTCTTCTTTTGTTTCTGTTTAATGTGTGGCTAGTATTGTGCTGAACTCTGATACTTCTCCTGGCTTGAAGCCCTGGCATTGGGGCTTCACCGAGTGCTTCTGGCTGGGCTTTAGCTTGGCCACTGATCAACCATCTCCACACACCAGAGCAGCCGAGGCCTAGCCATTCTTTAGGATTCGTCAGTATGTGTGTTGGGATGGTGCTATGGCCTCCGGGTAGTCTGATGTGCTGTATATAAACTAGAGGCTCGCGGATCACGCGGAGTTGTGTTCCAGTCTTGTATCTCTGATTCAGCAGGCGTAGGTGGGTGGCCTGAAACGGGCCCGCTAGCAGATGGTGCTTTGTTGGAGCAGAGAGGCCGAGTGGAGCTCACTGAAAGGGGGGATGTACAGTTCGACAGACCTGGGGTCTTGTTCCTGAACATATTAAGCGGTGATATCATTTAATGTACATTTTTGGCTTGAAAATTACGGTTGGACCAGCAATTAGAGTTCATGGCAAGTCAAAGTTGCTTCAGCTCCATAATGCAAATACTGACATCACTGCTTTTTATATAGAGAATGCAGCTTTGAAGTCCTTGAGATGGATAAAAGAGATTTCAGGTGGCAAATTATTAGTCATTCTTTTTAAATTAGCTGGAAAAAGTAATAAAATACAAATAGCAGATTTTTAGTTGTTTGTTTTACTTTATTGTGCTTCGTTTCATTTTATGTCATAAAATGAAATGAATGTGCTATTTTATGTTTAATTTCTTCAGACCAAGAGTTACATGATTTTAAGGAACGACATTTTTCAGTCAGAGGCTTTAAATTTTAAACAGATGCTACACTATGGACTTCTCAAAAACGACTGCATTTCTGTGCCGCTCCAGTCGCAGTGTTGTGTGAAACACTCATTACATAGTAATTTATTTTCAAAAGATTACACAGTAATTGCACAGTAAAAAAAAAAAATCAAGCAAACTACTAGATCATGACTCCAACGTGGTCGCATCTTGTCAGGTGGGGTGGGTGTATGAGTGATGTTCCTAAACAACGATAATATTCCTCAAACGAGAGACAGTACTTGAAACGTTTACCAAAGTAGAATCGTCTTTATTTATAGCATGGCACTGTTGCCAAAAAGATTTACTAGTTTTAAAAAGAAATACTGAATCTATCGGATCATAAGTAATGGAACACATCTTCCAGATCGTCTGTACGTCCCGGTCATTGCTGAATGGAGGCAGTCCAATTTTTTTTTTACTTGCGTTTCTGCTCCTCTCGGGTGTCGGTTCAACATGTACCAGCGGGTGTAATCAGAGAGCAGCTAGCGAAAGTGTTAATCACCACGGAGACACTCTGCCTAGAATGTACTGTGTGCAGCCTGAACACGGATGAGTCATCATCAGACCAGCGTGCGTTCCATTCTCAGGGGTGTTACAAACATAACCACACAATGCTCTGTGTATGCCCACGCCACAGCTACCCACTACAGCCCCGCTGGATTCACTGAGACGATGATAATTATATGATCCGAGCTGCGGCGCTAGCTTGGTGATGGGTTTCATACACTATAGTGTTGTATGAAATGCCTGCAGGGATGTGATGCCCTCGTGTGTGAAACTGGTACTGTTTTACACGAAAAGATGGAGGCACGGCTTTGTGGATCCAATTCAGACAGGTATTATCATGCACAAAACAGCAGGTGTTGGCATGATCTGGCATTGCAGCTTTCCTCACTGTTCTGCCACCTAGTGGCATCTATTTGGTCGGCTTTGACCGGAGTGCAGCCTGCTAGATAAAGAACGAGCCTCATTTGTTTTCCATCAGTGATGACTGTACAAAAATTAAGGCCCTTTTATTACTAACTAACTTTTTAATAAGCATGTATTAAAAGCTTTTAAGATGTATCGATGTTCTTTACTGGTCTACACCAGTAAGTGCTCCAGAACAGTGTTTCTGTTCTGGCTCAAACCTTCCACTCTGCCTCGTCATGATGTTTCCATTCCCCTATTTAATTTTATTTGACTGAATCAGGTGAGTTGGGAGTGTGCAGGATGTGCAGGACAGTGGTGCTGTTGTACCTAGGGTGGAGAAGCACTGGCCTACATCAGTGTCTGTTATTGTCTTTTCTTTGTGGCCGTCCACGACGTGGCCGAGGCCGGTTCTGGTCCATTAAAATGGAGTCATCGTACAAAAACAGAATGGATTGGGGAAAAGAATTAGAAATATAACATTGCACATTATCACATTACAATTTAGGATCTGTGGCCTAGATTGGTGCCGCAATGTTGCGGATTGTTTGTTGTGGAATATCGATGGCATCGAAAATGCCTATTTGCTACTTGGAGCAGAGGCTTCTGGGAAAGGTGAACTAGCCCCTTTAACAACGATCGACTAAAGCATAATGAGCTTCATAGCAGAAATAGAGCTCCAAAGTCGGCTAAAATGCCCATTTGCCCAAATGCCCACAGCCTACAGTGTTGTTTGAAAAGAGCTCTTTTTAACCGTTATAACGTGGTCACGTAACCATGTAACATATAACATGCATTGCTCTTTGCAATCCAGAGTGTGACGTGAATAGCACATTTTCCACATTGCACGTCACATTTTTGTATCATGATGCACAATCACACCAAATCAGTAGCTCAAAGTCTTTACCAGTCAGCCCCCACACTCCCCATTCCTCAAAATTGGGTTGCAATAATGGATGTAAAGACACATTGTGATCCTGCATCCTGATTGAAAGGTTGTGAGTTCAAATCCCAGCACAGCCCATCTGCAACTGTTGCATTCTGTTGCAAGTTGGTATGTTCCAACTAGTTAGTCGGTCCTAATGTCTGTTTTGTGGAAACATAGGGCAAATTTAGTTTTGTTATTTTGTGGCACAAACAACATTTCTCAGCCGTAAAAAAAGCATGTTGGCATGTTTCTTTTTCTCTCTCTTTGTGTGTGTGTGTGTGTGTGTGTGTGTGTGTGTGTGGTGATTATTTTGGGGTCTCGTGCGGCGGTTGGATTCTGTTGCGCCTGTGTAGGGAAGGGCATTACAGTCATTTGTGCAAGAACACAATTCATGAGTCATCCTTTTAGCATCTTGCAGGATGTGAGGTCAGAGAGTTAGAATGACATCCTGACGCAGGCTCCTCACAGGTCTAACACGTGAAGCCACGTTATTCGGTGTACCTTTGCCAAATAAGACAAAATGCTGTTTTATTATTAAGTCCTTATTGTCATTTTTAACTGACTACTTGTCCAGTTTACAATGTTGCGTTTACTGTACAATCTTAATGGATTGTTTATATTGCCAGTGGATTTCTTGTGATTAAAAATATCATGCTGCCACTTTTAATGCTAAAATTTCACACCGTTTAGATTTGTAATGTATTGTTTTCTAAGTGAGACTGGGGTGAGAATGACCAAGCACATCCACAGAACATTTTTTCCTCTTTACAGACCCCTCCATCCACATCCTTCCGACCCCACAGATTAATTACAGCGAACATTTCAAGGCATTTTATTATTTTGTATATGACCACTCATTTGAATTGCTCTAAAACTTTAGATTTAGATTATAAATGCTGACCTAAGTTTGTATTTAAAACCAATATATATATATATATATATATATATATATATATATATATGTGTGTGTGCAGAATGTGTTCATTGTGATTAAGGCAGCACGGCTTTGTGTTCTTAAATGTTCTCGTGCTTCCCTCCAGCGGAAGGCCTGCCCCAGGTGTACTATTTTGGGCCATGCGGGAAATACAATGCCATGGTGCTGGAACTGCTCGGCCCCAGTCTGGAGGACCTCTTTGACCTTTGTGACCGCACCTTTTCCCTCAAGACAGTCTTAATGATCGCCATTCAGCTGGTGAGTTCACTCCGTTGCCCTGGCATCATTTCAATACATCCTTTATGGTCTTTGCGAGACAGTATGTTGCTTGTGGGTTTTCTACTAATAATGTAGCCTTGCTTTTTTGTCATGTAATACCAGTGTTGAGCCACTCTCTGCAAAACATTTAACAATTCTGTATTTTTTAAACTAATGGAAAAGCAAGAAGTATTCTGTGGGAAAATTGATTACTGAGACGGTAAATACAGAACAACGAAATTTGTAATTAATAAAAGCCAATGTTGATGCAGAGTGAAAACAGTACTAGGCTGAACTAATCATCACAAATATTAGCAGAATGAGCAAATGTTCTATGTGGTGTCTGGCTTCATTCTTAGTTGATTTACTTCTAAGATTTAGCAAGACAGTATTCAGTAAGTTGATACAAAGAAAAAAAAGCTTTTCATCATGCCTGCGCTTTGTTTACTTTGCATTAGCAGGCCTTGTTGGATCGATGTGTCCTCGTCAGAACAGTCCGAGGGTAAATTACATGCTGTAGGCAGAACTGCGTACATGTAGCTTAGCTGGGCGTCTATTAAAATCCTCGTCTGTAGTGGCCCATCTTGTTTTCGTCCCTGTAGACAGAGCTACACGCATGCTGTATTCGCGATGTGAGTCGTTTCATGATACTGGATTCTTGGTTCAAATTCAATTTGATTCCCAGAATATTTTGAACAAAATTTTAAATGAAGTAAAATTAAGATTGAAAAGACTCCTTTTTTTATTTTTATTTATTATTTTTTTTTTTTTAAACAGTGCAAATCAATATGTGTTTTTGTCTGCATAAAACTAACTAAATAAAAAATGGCTATGAACAGAGGTTTAATATTGTGGACGAAATGTACATGTTCAGCTTCTCGAAAATAAACACATTGTAAATTTATAAATTCTCCATCGTGAATGTAAAAGTTTGATTGAATATACAAGTTCTTTAACCCAGGGAAAATGATCGGTTAAAACATAATGAGCTCCGTAGCAGCGCCTAAGGCATAATTTTAATTAGAATTAGAGCTCCAAAGTTGGCTAAAGTGACTGTTTTCCTTCTCCTTGTTCTCGGGTACTGTAGATCACAGAAGAACAGGGCTGGTGACATTTGAAAGCTTCTGAAGAGCTCTTTTTGAAGGTTATGGCATGGTGGTGTAGCTGTACAACCTGTAACACGTGTCAGTCACTGTATTCTGGCGCTTTTGTTCACTTCAAGTGCAGAAAGCCTTATATAGGAGACAGTAAAACATTAGTTTTTTTGATGGCACTATCGCATTTCTATCTTAAGTATTTGTCTTAAGCAATATCTATGGTAAGCATATATGCAGTTACCAAGTGTATACATTAATTCTGGGCTTTATGATCCTGTAACATCGATACCATTAAAAGTTGTCATAATACACGGTATGGTGTTATTAAGCCAATTTGTACAGAATTTATTTTCCATTCTTTTCTGTTAATTTATTCTCATTTACATTAAATAAAACTATCATTAACATAATGACACAAGTCTTAGGATGAGACAGATGACAGTCTTACTGAAGTTGTTCGGCGTTATTTTATCTGGCTTTCGAACTCTACAGAAATCCGGTAAAAGGTTACAACCAGTTACATTTACTTTTTCTGAGGATGTTTTTGGCATCCATGCATGATTTCTCTTTATAGTTGATGAAGCCCTGTGTCACATTTTATTTATTTATTTATTTATTTATTTATTTATTTATTTATTTATGACAGATCTCCCGCATGGAGTACGTGCACTCCAAGAACCTCATTTACAGGGATGTGAAGCCAGAGAACTTTCTCATCGGACGGCAAGGGAACAAGAAGGAGCACATCATTCACATCATAGACTTTGGCTTAGCCAAAGAATACATCGATCCTGAAACCAAAAAACACATTCCTTACCGGGAGCACAAGAGCCTCACTGGAACAGCACGATACATGTCCATAAATACGCACTTGGGGAAGGGTAAGCTCGCTTTTTTCCTGCCATGCTCTGCCACTTATAAAGAGTGTTGCATACACTGTCAGTAAGCTGGAGCGTACGTACTTGGCCATTATTTGTTACAGCGGTTTTTGTTGGATCAGACTTTGCATGATCAGGTTCTACAAGCTGTCATGTTGCCGGTTTGTTGCAGAGCAAAGTCGACGGGATGACCTTGAAGCCTTAGGCCACATGTTTATGTACTTCCTGCGAGGCAGCCTTCCATGGCAGGGACTAAAGGTGCGTCACTCAAACCGTGCCGCATTCCGGCAGAGCGCTAAAATATTCATTCTGCTCCATGCTCAGTACTGTTTGACTTCGCTTTTCAGGCTGACACGTTAAAAGAGAGATATCAAAAAATCGGAGACACAAAACGGAACACTCCCATCGAAGTTCTCTGTGAGAACTTTCCAGGTATGTTGTTTTTCTATACAATCGTGTTTCTTTGCTCCTTGGAGAGAAGACAAAGCAATTGTTTAATAGTATGATACTGGTTGGATTAAATGTGTTTTATGTTCTTGTGTTGTGCTCCTCCAGAGGAGATGGCCACGTATCTGCGCTACGTCCGGCGGTTGGATTTCTTCGAAAAGCCTGACTATGAGTACTTGAGGACCTTGTTCACTGAGCTGTTTGAACGCAAAGGATACACGTTTGATTATACATACGACTGGGTTGGCAGGCAAATTGTAAGTCAATCTAATATTTGTCCTCTATATTTTATTATGCATTGTTCTAAAACGATGCATTGTTTATTTTTTCCGCCGTTGCTCGCGAAGCCCACACCGGTTGGGTCCGTGCACGTGGACTCCGGAGCGTCTGCCGTGACACGTGAGAGCCACACACACAGAGACAGGCCTTCTCAGCACCAACCTCTAAGGAACCAGGTAAGATTTGCCCTTGCTTCACTAAACAGAGATCAGCTTGCAGCTTTGGCACAACTCTGCATTCCAGAGAGGACTTGAGCCTTTTCCCTAAACCGCAATGAGCTCAGCCTGGGTGTGTGCAAAAGTTGGCACAATCCACCTATAGTAATTATGCATGATTAATGTAATGTAGAGAGTTGAAACCGAATGTGGAATCCCCACTCTGAAACCTCACAACACATTGCATACCAGGGCTGGAGCTGTTAAGCGAGCAGGCAGAGCACACTCGGAGCGCACCCCGTGCTTTAGGATGCATGCAGGGCATAGACGAGTTCAGTATGCTTGTTATATGCATACCTAATTTATAGTTGTTGTTTTTTTTCTATTTGCCCATTTTGGTTGCTCTGCTTTTAAGTATAAAGCATCTTTGCTTGTACTTCCGCAATAAGACCGTATTTCATTTCGTCTCACAGATGGGACACCAGATTAAATGACCCTTGTTTTCGGAAGTAGTTTAATCCTAGAAGACTCGTAGCCAAAGATGATGTCACTTCCCGCAGCAGCTTATCAGACACGGCACTTTTATACACATGCTTTGTCATTACTGTGTTATCGACTAGTGATTTCTTAACCTCTGATCAGGCATCACATGTGAATCTTAGAATGATTTCTTTTCTTTTTTTTTTTTTTTTAGCAGTTTTATTTCTGGTTATTCTGTTCATGTTTTAGATTTTTATTTGCTGTTGATGTTTATTTATCAGTAATTGCTCAGTAGCTAGTCATCAGGCTTTTCATTGATGATGAAGTACAGCTTGAGTAAAGTGAATACGTTGGGGTCATTTAACAAACAAATCTTAGTTATCAGAAATAACATGACTCCCTGCTGACAGAAATATCCACATAAAGGGGATTTTTTTTTTTTTTTGACGAACTGAATACACACTTTTTTTGTCTAACGCTGATTTGTGGCTTTGCCTTGGCTCTTTTTTTTTTTTTTTTTTTTGGTTCCCCCTTGGTTTCCATTGCCCTGCATGCCACCTGCTCACGCTCGCTCGCCTCCTCTACGCCTCCTCCCCTCGCTCCTGCGCCTCCTCCGGCCCGACCAGACTGCCTCCTCCGACCGCAGAGGAGCATGGGAGGTGCAGCCCAACCGGCAGGCCAACTCCTACCTGACCTCCCACCTAGCGTCGGACAGGCATGGAGGCTCAGTGCAGGTATCGCTCCGCCTCCTCCATCCCTCAAATTCCCAGCCCCACTCCCTTTGTAATCATTTTGTGACACTCCAGTGTGATCTTTCAGCGTGGGTCAGCAGGAACCTATTCTTCATCAGGATCCTCAAGCCGGTAAAAGGGTCATTGGTTACCTGCTCTCATAATGTATTCCCCTGTCTCTGCCCTGGAAAGGAAGAGGGCCTGCAGTTAGAGAACAGAGTAGTGAGATGAGAAGCCTAGTAATAACACCTGGTTTTGACTTTGAAAAAGAACACGTACCCCTTGCTGCAGAACCAAAAGTCCAGGGGGTGTAGTTGAACCTGATCCAGATCCAGATCCTGCTCCCTACCAAAAGTCTAGGGGTGGAGACACTTTGGCGAGCTTCAGGTGTTGTTCGATAACTCATTAGGCCGTGGGCTAGGATTATAGGACTCCGTTCCCCCTTCAGCCCCTTGACTTTTGGTCTTGCAGTGAGGACTACCTCAAGAAGTGAGCAGTGGAACCTGCATATGTAGTGAGCTATAACAGGAAGGAAGAATTGCAGAAGAATTGGCATTGATAATTTGTTGAACCGTTTAATATACAAAAATGTTAACATGTTCGTCTATGTGTTGTCTATTTATAGTTTGCTTATGTAGGAAAGCAAGTTATGGCTTTTCATGCCATGCTAGAGAATCTTCACATGCAGTTAAAGGAATAGTCGAGCGCTTTTTTTTTTTTTTTTTTTTTTTGACCTAGACCTTTTTTGACTGTACCTGTAGCTTATTTGCGATTACCACAGACGTAAGTTTAACGCGTATCTCTGTACTGAGGAAAAGAACAGAAAACACGTTGATCATCAAAACTCACTAAATGATGGAGTTTTATAAATATCATCTGTCTAAGGCAAATTCAAAACTACAACCATATTTATACACTAATGACAGAGGTCTTAGGATGAGATGATTCTTCAGCAACGAATGAAGGAATGCAGTGGTTTGGTTACTGGTTGCCTCCATGCGCTTGAGGAACTGGAATCAACTACACAAATGTTGAAATTGGGAAAAACAGTGCAGTTTGCAAAATTATTTCCAAATGAAAAATAAACAAAAGTGCAAAGGAATGGTTGCGTAAGTATTCGCACCCCCAATTCTGTGAAACTCTTGAATTTGTCCTGATGCAGCTATTTGCCCTCAGATGTCACAGTTAGATGAATAGAGTTGACCTGTGTGAAACGAATGCATCATGTGATCTCAAAGTGTATGTGCTTCTGACAGGATAAATTCTATAGATCAGTAACTTCAAACATTCGTAACAGGGTTTTTGCCAAAATGTGTTTTTCTCATGAACATTTCTTGACCGCTTTAACAACTGCCTGTAGACTTTCTTTGAAATCGAAAACAAAACGATTTTTGAGCGTTTTCTTTTCTTCTTTCTCAGTACATGGAAACTTGCCTGTTCTTATAGCAGTGCTGCAGAATGGATAGAGAGAAAGGTTTAGGTTTTAAAAACGCTTGAGTGGCAGCCTGAATGATGAACGCAGCTCACATCCTGACTCTTCGACCCTTGTGCTTCAGGTGGTCAGCTCAACTAACGGCGAACTGAACGCAGACGACCCGCTGGCGGCCCACTCCAACGCCCCGATCACGGTGCAGGCGGAGGTGGAAGTGGTGGATGAGGCTAAGTACGTGACGGAGCAGGGTTTTACCGCGTTCTTGTACGACACCTCTGTGTATTATCTTAGTAGGTTAGATTTCTCCATTGACCCCTACTGACAGATTTGTCTTCTATTGTACAAGATGGGTTGGAAGAAGCTATCGCTCGGAGTCTTGAATGAAGTTTCAGGATTAGCCGAATGCACTCTTGATTCGGGCTTTATTTAGGTGTGCGTATAGAACTCCAGTCTTTTCCTGTGATATAAATATGGACACTTTTTTCTGTTCTGTCAGCGCTTTGATGTCTTAAATAGACGCCCATCTTTGATTACTGATGCAGACTGGAAAGTAAGCAACAACACGGGCTGTGTCCAATTAAATCCAGAAACAAACATGCCAGGGTTTCTGTGGTTGTCAGAGCATTTAACCTCATTAAAACCCTTTCCTGTGAGCCATTCTCTTTTGAACCCCTCTCACTTTCCTTCTAATTTATTAGATCTTAACTTTCCGTTTATCCCCCTTTTTATTCTTACTCCGTATTCACCATTGGACAATTACTTCCCTGTCTGCACGCTCCCTTTTACAAAAGGAGTGGAACCCAACTAGTGACCCACGTCCTGTCTTCTCCGTTTTCTCCTTGACACCTGATCGCAGCAGATATGTTTAGATCGATATTCTGAGACACCCCCTTCCCCCCTATCTCCTACTCTGAGCCTTTTATTTGTCCTCTGTGTGTCCCCTTGTTCCTCTTATGTGCCTGGCATGAGGTTTGTCTCATCGTCTCACCGCTGTGTAATAATCTCTCTGTCTTTTCTCTTTTCACACTCTTTTTGTTTTTTGTTTTTTTGTAGCTGCGTGAAAATGCTCAACTTGTGGTGAGTCCCTCTCTCCAGTCCACGTTGAAAACCCAAGGGGAGTGGACCAGCCTAGACTGTGGGCGAATAGGCCTCGATTACATGAAAGCACAAAGCCCAAAACAGTTGCAGGCTTTCCGGAAATATGCGCTGATTAGTCTCAGTTTATCCGAGGGAGGCCTCTCACTCACCATTATGGGGTTTAAATTGGGGATTTGATGTTGCCTGAAAACTGGTAAAGCAATACGGATCTAGAAATTTGCATTTGGGACTACTCCAAGGTTTATTTCTAATACCTCATAATGGCGGATGTTAAATTTGATGGGCCATGCAGGGACGCCACTACGGCTGTAGTGAACTGCATCACTTTTCTATGTGTCAGTCTGGAGCTGTTCTCGTTCCTCTGCATGCTCCTCCAGTCATTCCCACGGGTTCATCCTGTCGTGTTGTTGCTGTCTCAACTCTCCTAACCCCACTAAGCATAAGCGTGTCCGTGTTTGTGTTTACATGTACTTTTGTGAATAATGCTGGCTGTGTGCTTTCTTTATCTAAAAAAAAAAAATTTTAATAATCAAGCAGCTTGAAGAGATTCGTATAGAGTGACTGAAGGCATTAAAGCCGCCTGCTGTACGTTCCGATTTAACGCTGCTAGCTGGCGACGCCTAATTCTCATCATTTGCATCGATCAGACAAGAGCAACACATCGTTCTGACTGTAATCCATGTCTGTGTCCTCAGGTGCTGCTGCTTCTTCAAGAGGAAGAGGAAAAAGAACACCGCTCGGCACAAATGATCCGTCACCCGCCGCCCCCCCCCAGCCCATTTTAAGAACGGTCAATAAAGAAATTTTATTCAAAAGAAGACAACAATGCCCTCAAAATGAATTGCCTCAAAGGGACCTGCGTGTAAGAGAGAATGGAGACGTGCACATATCGTGCACCGCGGATGCAGGGCTCATGGACGGTTTCCTTGTAACGGAATACACACACACAAACACACTCCTTTGGATCTCTAAGCACTGGAACAGCATTGCACTCCTTCACGCTTCTTGTTTTTGTTTTTTCGTTCCCCCCCTCTCCGTCCGTCTGTGGTGAGAGACGGCTCTATGAGGGGGTCCTCCCGTGTGTGACAGACACAGCAGCTCGAGAGGGGGGTTTGGAGGGAGCTGCACTTCTTCCTCACTGGAGTTCATATAGCGATCCTTCGCACCACCTGCTAGCTTTCACTTCCGTGCTTCGTATTCTCTGCTCCTTCTGACTGCCTGGTCAGAGCCTTAGCAATTTTGCTAGCAGAGTCTGTGTATCTGTTGGACCGAGTGAGCATAAGCATCTAAAAACAAAACGCTAACTGTCTTAACATAAAGCTAACAGGCCTTTCCTTGTGGACCCTGTAAATGTGTGAAATAAGCAGCCAAGTGTAAAGTGACGGCGTTGTATCCACGGCCTTTGACCCTCGTGCTGACGCCACGTGCTACCCGGCTCCGTTCTGAGGGACGAGGAGAGCGTCGAGGTCCGACGCCCGGCCCGCGATCGAGAGCCTCGGCACATCCCCCAGTTCTACTGAATGCTATTTAAGCTGCTTGTTCTAAAGCACTCCACCCACTCCGACCTGCCAGCCAGCCATGCTGCTTTTCTCCTCTTCTGATATAGTATCGCTTTAACGTGACTTTTCTATTAGCTGGGATTCCGAGCTGAACTCGCCAGTGAGACGCTCCGTGGTTCTCTTTGTAACAAACATTCTCACCGCGTTTATTTTTCCTCGTAATCGTCTTATTTTTCAGAACCTGGTCCCTGGTTTGAATGTGGCATTTCTTGTATTTTTTTTTTTTTTTTCCCTCTTTGGTTTGTTTACTATAATTATTATTATTATTATTATTATTGCGCCATATAGATGGAAATGATTGCCGAAGAGAATAATAATTTAATGTGCCAGGGTGGAATCCAGTCAGTCTGCGGGCGACTGAACGTGCTTTTACGTGCTATAGTATGCATTTCTTCCCACCATACGTTTATATGTCTGTATGAACAGAGCGTCAGAATGGTGTAACGGTTAATAGGAAGCCTGTTTGCTAACATTCGTAACGTGTAATAATGGATGTTTATGAAGTGTTTCCTTGCCTCGTAGCAGTTTCAGTGGGTATTCACGATCAGCGCGCGATCCCGATCGTTTTTGTTCTTGTTTATTTTGGATGGGAACGTGTGAACCGATGACGGTAACAGGAGTGCTGTTTTAGAGAGACTCTCAAACTGCCACTGCTAAATATCTCATCTTAATGCCTTAACACTACACAGCAGGGCTGTTTCACATGGTTCTGCGTTAAGACACTACAGAAACTCCTTCTCTTGCCTTTCGTCAACGTTATACTCCCAGTCCTCTTACAATAAAAAAATAATAATAATAATAATAATAAACAGCCTGATACAAATTACTCCAAAACTGAACCCGATCAATATTTAGTGAGAGTGTAAATTGCTTGGGGTCACGTCTCTTTCCCGTCTGCTCACAAGTCACAAGTAGGCCCGCGATCTCTTAGATGTAGGACGAGGCCACCTTTAGAGCCCATTTAAAAGAATCACAGTTTGAGTATCTAGCTTCAGTTCTGGAGAGCTTTAACACACCTGATTTGACACGTGAGAAGTCAGTCATGCTGATCTGAATCAGGTTTGTAAAACAGTGTAGTGCTCCAGAAATGGAGTTAGACAATCTTCTGTTCAAATAAATGTACCTAAGGTGTTTGTTTTTTTGTTTGTTTGTTTGTTTGTTTTTTATTTCAGTGGGTTTTGAAGGAATTAGTTTGATCCTAGTGATGCCGTTGACGCCCCCCCTCCCCCTCCCCCTCCCCCCAGTGATCGCCTGTGTCCACGGGATAGTTCCCTGGTTTTGTGATTTTTAAATGTATAGTAAATGTGAAATTGAAAAGTATAAGAAATTATATAACTTCTATATTGTTTTTGTTTTTGTTTTTTCATTACCTGGCCATGCAGAATTTGGGAAGAGAGAGAGAGAGAGCGAGATGGAACATTTTGACTGCACTACACTTTCACTACCTTCAGTCTCCTGTCCTCTTCTGTGCTGTTGCCGTTTTATGAGAAATCGTGAAAACGTTACGAGCTTTGATCTCACCACTAACGTTTCTACAAAGCTCTGGTCGAGTAGCAGAATAATAATTCACCAGAAACACAGAGAGGGCGTGCACTATAAGGGAAACTTAACTTGAGAGATATATATATATATATATATATATATATATATATATATACACACATTTATATCGGACCAAAAGAACAATAAGGACGATCTTGAAATGGGTCGTCCGATTCCGTTGCTTGCTTGATGATAAACTTGACATCTCGTTATTAAGGCTATACATAGTTCAGAAATAATTCAGTTATGACCCAGATATTTAGCATCTACTGGTTTCTTAAACAATGCTCTGAGAAGCGGAATCCCTGCTGGATGAACCCGACGTCCTTGCAGCTGTGTTTGTTGGAACAGTGTATCAAGGACGGGCAGCTCGCTGTTGAACCAGTGTGTATGCAACACGCATCGTGAGCAATATTTCAGAGGCTCTGCTTAGCTTGAGGTTTTTTTTTTTTTTTTTTTTTTTTTTTTTTTTTTTTTTTTTTTTAATCTCGCACTCGTCCTGTGTAAACCGAATCACTTCAGTTCTAAATTATTTTGTGGAAAGTACTTGAATCCTACTCGCTCTGTTAGAACTCCTGATGCCGAACCTCTCCTTGTGGTGTCTAAGGAGAGGCTTCTTTCTAGCCTTTTTTTTTTTTTTTCCTCTTTTAATTTAAACCGTTTCTCGTATTTGCATATGATGTGCCTCCACACAAATGTTTGGTGGGAGTTGAGTATTTTCTTCTTCTTCTTTTTTTATTTTTGGTGGATGGGTGCTGCTTGCTGCTGTCGAGCGCGCCTGTGCGCTCGCTTACTTGTGCAAGAAGACAAGTCTGTACACTTCTTCTCCTCCTGTCCCACGCTCTTCCAGTCCCCTTTGCCAGGGTTCAGAATTTAGGATAGTAACGTGTCCGTATCCTGCAGATCACCGCTGGCTTTGCCCAAATTCGGGATCAGTGTTATTAAATTTAAGGTTCGGATTTGGGTAAAAGATCCAGATCAGCAAATTTAAGCTTGGTTTCTAACATAATCATGGTTTTTTTTTTTTTTTTTTTTTTTTGTTTTTTTTTGTCGTTTGGTTGGTTGGTTCTTTTTTTGTTGCAAAAATCAAGGTGGTTGGAATCGAGGCAGGGCCATTTTGAAAAGGTTTTGGAGTAGGTGAAGGGAGCCATCTGCTGACCGGTTTCACTAAAAAGGGATCACTTTTTCTATAAACACTAAACACTGAAATCCTTGACGTTTTGGCTGTTATTGAGACGTCGTTCCTTTTTACTGGACTCTCGGTCGAGGCTGGCGTAACGACTACTAGCCGAGTTAAAAACATCAACTTTCCAAGTTTATAAAGCAGCCTGTTTTCATTCAAATCATACTTTCCTATTTCTTCCCAAACATTTATTTATCCTCAGAATAAGGTCAAGAACAACCCTGTGCTCTAGGGATGACTTAATAGCCGTTACGTTTGCATCACTCTAGTGGAAACATCTCTTAAAGGGTTGAAATGACCGATTTTAAAGACATGAAGTAGCATCATTAGGTAGCGGGTTCAGCGTTTCTGCAGTTTATACAATGCATGGCTTATGAATAAGAACACAGTGGTCAATACATGGAGGTGGGACTTTATTCGATGTACAGTCTGGGCATGAACTTTCTACACTTCCTGTTCAGTCGCAATCGTACAGCTTCTGTAAAAGCCGCTTTCAGATTTTAACATCTAAGCTCCGCTTTAGTCCTCAAAGTATTTTCTAAGTCGGCGTCCTTTTTCTTTTTTTTTTTTTCTTTTTTTTTTTTTTTTTTTTTTTAAAAAAGATCGCCATCAGTCATCGTTGGTTTAAATCGGTGTGAAAATTTAATGTGAACAAATTCATAGATCTGCTTAATTAAATGGCACATTGTTTAACAAAGTTCAGATTGAACAGCGCTACGATATTCCAGTTATCGCCCTTATTTTATCACAACGATTTTTTTTTTTTGTTTGTTTTTTTTTTGTCTCTCAGTGTTTAGTAAAAGAATCTGTGCTACACAGTGATTTTTTTTGTTGTTGTCGTTGTTCCTTTCCAAGTTATGAAAGTTTGACTTGTACAGTACTGTAATTCCCTTTCTGGTTCTGGTCATATTTAAAAAAAAAAAAAAAAAAAAGAAAAAAAAAAGGAAAAAAATCTTCATGCATTGAATCTGAAGTCACGAGTCTGTGCTGAAATCTGAATGTTAATGCATTTGAATGGTATCATTTAGTCAAGGGCTTTCGATTGTGAGGGACCCATCCTTGTTTTACCAGTTGTTTTTCTTTTCTTTTCGCAGAAAGATAAATGTCTTAAAGGCTATTTTTTTTCCCGAGGAGTCATATGAAGTACCACATTTAACCTTTCAAATACAATTTTTATTCCCTCCACTCTTAAAGGGAAACTCAAGTTTGCACCCTTTTTTTATGTAAAATAAAGGAAATTGTCTCAGCTTCTGTGTCCGTGTCGCCTTCAGGCGTTCGCTCGTGTTTTACTTTGTTTAGGATTGCGCCAAATCAGACGAGGTAATTGCTCTTAGAAGCTTTACAGTATTTTAATTGCGTCAATTTGAGTCAATTTAGCTTTATAACATCGCATGATAGATTCTGATTGGTCTGAAGGCATTGATTTAATTTTCTGTAACAGCACCTCTGTTTGCATTAATACACTCTTTCTAATAGCTATATTAAACAGCTATTTTACAGGCGAGCTCCATATAAATGGATTTAAGAAGTGTTGAAGTTCTTTGAGGAAAAGTGTCTTGAACGAGTCTCCAGTGTCTGTTACCAATAAGGCTGGTGGAACAAATGTGAGCTAGAAAAACTAAGCAAAATATTTTAGGCCTGATCAATATCTTTTTATAATAGTGTTTTATTGTTTAATTATTTAGTGGATTGTGTCATAGTATTTTATTTATTTATTTATTTTTTACAGGCTGAACCCTATATAAAATTTTTTTGTTGTTGTTGTGCCATTACTAACATTGGTCACCTCAGCCGCTGTTCCTCAGGGTGCTGCTCGAGTCATATTTATTTAATCGTTCGGTTTTACAAATCTGGTTTAGCTGCCTACAGTCAAAGCAAATTTCATATAAAAACATGGCCAGTTTATATAGAGATTTTTGTTTATTTTTATGACCAATAATTTGGTACTTTATCTGTAGATTTTAGTGGTTTAACAGCATTTTATTCTCCCGCACTTTCTGCAAGATCACAATGCTGAGCAATAACGCATGCTAATCAGAGATTCTAACTGTAACCTCATAGGGTTTAACTATAGTGCAGTAGCTTAGTGAGCAAACACAGCAATATACATGGGAAAAATAATAATAATTAGAAAAGTATAATGTATTTGCACAGTCATTTCCTCTTCTTTTTTCTTCATATTATAATTATTATTATTAATTGTTTAATTGATTGAATTGTAGCGTCTACATTATAATTAATTTGGGTCTTTAGGAGTCGGTTCATTTGGGACTTTTACTGTACTTCCGCTACAAGATATAAACTTCCGCCCTGCTCGCAGTCAGGCCCTTTTCTGAGACCTGAGACAACATGGTGGGTTGTTTACGTTCGGGAACTGAACCTTTGTGAATCCATTGTCATCTTTGCCGTTACCATGATTATCAGTGTTTAAAGCACGTAATATAATTTATTCACATGCTTAGAAAAGATAATCGGCGTGAATGGCGACGTGTTGATTTAAAAAAAAAAAAAAAAAAGATTATTTAGATAAAGCGAGCGCGCGAGAGCTCTATGCAGCCTAAAATACCTTAAGCTATAACTAACGTTTTGTGACGCTAGTTTAGTTGGTAAGATATTGCTGGAAGACGATTAAATATCAACTTGACCATAATATCTAGTTCTTGATCGCGGTACTAAGCAAAACTACTCTCGCTCCGAAGTGCGCGTTGCTAGGCTACGGTCATTCAAACTAGCGCGTGAACGGTTTTCTTTTACGTTTGCGCGAGCTGCGTCAACACACCTAGCTTAGCTTACAAGGTAACTTGGCTAACGCTCTGCGAATGCTTACGTTGGTTACTAATATCTAATTAAACCTTTTTGGAGTACATATAGGAGTTGTTCGGGCCGTCTTCATGCAAAGATACCGTGTAAAATAGGTCACCACTTTTTTTTTTTTTCCACGGTATAATAATAATTACACAAGTTAGCAGAATTAGCATCCGAGGCGTGTCCAGGTCTTTCAACATGGGGTGGCAAAGGGTGGGCACACTAACCCTGGTACCAAATAATTGTTTATAGGACATGTTAAAGGGAACAGAATATCTTATTTTTATAGCTGTGTAATGATAATGCTGTATAGTTCTTAGTACATAATAGATGTAATACCGCATTGATGAATCATTAGATGAGCATAAATTGCATGTCAAGGTGTTTCACGGTTAATGTTATAACTAGGTAGCTAACTTAACCCTTATTTCTCTTTGGGTGAAAAGACGCCAGGAAAAAGTCAACCATATAGCTTGACAATGGCTAGTGGGGTGTTATTAATAGTTAACACCATTTCTTTTGGTCCCTACAGAGTGCTTTACAGTGAATACTGTGACTCCAGGGTCAGGGTTTGGCCCAGGGTACCACATGTGTACAGTTTTGCATGTTCTTGTGTCTGTGTAGGTTTCCTCCGGGTTCTTTGGTTTCCTTCCACCTCTTCGAAACATGCTGCTAAGTTGATAGGCTGTACTAAACGGACTCTAATTGTTAATGAGTCTGCATGATGCTCTGCGATGGATTGGCATCCTGTCTAGTTTGTATTCCCAGCCTGTGTGCCCAGGATAAGCATCTGGATCCATGACCCTGAGCAGCATAAAGCAGTTACTGAAGATGGGGGAGGGGGGGGGGGAATACATTTTATGTCATTGCTACTTAGATATTGCTTACGATTACATTTCTTACACATAGCTACAGCATGACTAAAAGTCACTGTATTAATGAAGCGCTGTGTAATTTTATTTTATCATTGTTATTTTTTTCTTTCAAATACTCAGGGCCGTGTAAGGACAAAGACCGTGAAGAAAGCTTCTCGACTCATCATTGAGAAATACTACACCCGACTGGGCAACGACTTCCATGTCAACAAGAGGGTGTGTGAGGAGATCGCCATCATCCCTAGCAAGCATCTGCGCAACAAAATAGCGGGGTGAGCACAGAACGCTTATCTAGAACAGGAAAGCGAACTTTAAAGGCCCTGTTATCACTCCGATATATTTATGGCGCTAGAGCCAAGCCCCGTTTACCATCACCTGATTCCACAGGAAGGGGATTAGTTGTTGAAGTAGTTGTATGTTTAGAGCAAAGGCTAATAGATGAGTGAGGAAAGTTTCCACTTGCTCCAAATGGCATCAGTCAGCCATGTTGGTGTCTAACATTAATTTTGAACAGGAGTGAATATAGATAACAATGGTACACGGTCATCTATAAACATGAACTAGACTTCTCCATGCAGCTAAAGGCAGCCATTTTGGACAACCAATGTCACGTCTTCCTTTAGAACATGCCTCCTTTTAATTGACAGGAACTCTGGATGCTTAGATAACAGATATTAAGATGATAGGACGTGTAACCATGTGTTATGTCCTATACATTAATTCTACATGTTCTTGTAGCATAATTACCAACAACAGGGCCCAAAATGAGGGCAAGATTACCGTCCGTAAGTTTACGGTTTTCCACTAAAACCCTGCAGTGTTTACACCACCGCTAACAATTTGGCAACACTACCGTTTTTCCATTTATTAATTAAAGACGACATATCTTTTATCCGTTTATCGATACATTTGAAGCTGTGGACCGTCAACAAGACAAGCTACTTAATCCACAGCCGATATAAGCAGTCACTCACTCCCCAGCTTCACTTTGTTTCCCTCCTTATCTCTTGTGGTTAAGTCGAACAAAAAAAAGAACCCAGTTTGTCATGTCATGAAAATGAAGAGGAACAGCTTTACATCTCGAACTGTTACCACTGGAGACTCCTAGCAAAATAATATGGAAAAACACACAAGAACCGTAATAGCGTGCGCTATACAAGTGCAAGCTGTTACTATAGAAACGATAATGTATTAGAATATAAACCTGAGCTGCTGTTATGGATAAATTTGTCAGTAATTTCTTTATATTGATTAATAAAAGATATGTTATCCTTGTATTCTAAATTAAATCTTTAAAAAAAAATAAATAAAATAAAAAAGCATGGCTTGGCTGATTTGTGTTGAGGAGAAAATTGTAAATTATTATTTATCTTTGTATATGTACAGATATGTGACACATTTGATGAAGAGGATCCAGAGGGGGCCAGTCAGAGGCATCTCGATCAAGCTCCAGGAAGAGGAGAGAGAGCGGAGAGATAACTACGTCCCGGAGGTCAGTTGGTTGCAGCTGGATTAGTGAGGCACCTTCTGTTACACTGCTTTCACATATACGCAGCATTTAGTGCCATCTCAGTCGAACCCTGGCGTATTCTTCCTCTCGATGAGGTTCGATCGAGTCAGTGAGCTCCGAGTAAAGCAACCTTAAGCCAGCATGTCTTGATATCCTAATTAGAATTTGAACTAAACATCTATCCTCCTTAACACAGCCGTTGCTCGGACAGAACACCGTAGTCGTCTATGGATTTGTGTACAGTAACACTACATGGCAAAAACTTTTGCCCTCTTAAATTTGTGCAAATTAAATCGGTCAGTGAAGTAGAAAACGAACCAAACCGTAACCGCCGTCCATGTGGATTATTTGAGATGGACTTGATATTAAGAGAGCTCAAAACTGTGTTGAATTTATTTCTTTAGACGCTTGGCTTCCAAATGTATGTATTCCCATCATGATGCTTTTAAATGGGCTATGTTTTTTTATTTTATTCTATTTTTACCAAATTTTTAAAATTGCATTGCATTACATCCCACTGCAGGTCCTGTTCGTTACAGCCATATTAACTGTTGATGAATTGTTGTGAAAGGTCAAACCGCATTTATGAAATGACGTCCCGCTTCCTGTTTCAGGTCTCTGCTCTGGATCAGGAGGCCATCGAGGTCGACCCTGACACCAGAGACATGCTGAAGATGCTGGTAAGTCATTCCTGTTCTAGTCTGTATACAGGGTCTCCCAGAAGTCTGGCTCCTTATGTAATTACTTATAAATACAGAGCTATTACAACAAATGGACTTGGTGATGGGCTTACGTATACGCCGAATAGGAGAGCGCTGAACATATCAGAACTGATGTTACATGCACACAGGATTTGCCCAGGGATCCAGACTTTGGAGATGATAGAGACCTCTTTTTTAAGTTTTAGATACGTTGTTTAAAAAAAAATTGATATAAAAGCAATGGATATGGACACAAATACGGACACGTTGTTGTTAGAAGGCATATTTAAGTTTAGTTTGGCTGTCTGCAACGTTTATAAAGTAATGCATGTATAAATTGAATTTTTGCTGTTGCAGTTTGTGAAATCAAATAGTACTACATCAATAATACTGAGCGAGAATATTGGAGACTGTAGTACTATAGATGGCAAACCAATTTTCCAGGGGGAAAAAAAAAATGCTTGTGTCCCATCAGCCCACTACATCATGATTAAATTCATATTTGATTTATACTTGGGTTATTAGTCACATTACTACTTGTGCAAGCTGAATATTGACAGCGGAGAGTAACGCTCCTTGAGGCTGCTCCTTACGGGAACAGGTAAGTGATACTGTGTTGTGTTTCATTTTACAGGACTTTGGTGACCTCTCCACACTGAAGGTCACTCCGCCAGCCGTTGGAATGAACTTCAGAACCCCCAGAGTCTAATTACTCAAAGTAATAAAGACAAATGAATTCCTAAATGAATGAAGTGACTGTTTGTATTCATATAAATGGGTGGAGTATTTGGGGCTTTTTTTAGGTTTGGTTTAGAACCGCCCGTTTCTGTGTCGATGATCATTGCTCCTCTCTAACGCTTTAGCATGGAGCTGAAGCTATACAGACTCTCGAGCACTAACCGTAAAGTAATTTACTTATGTGGTGCTTGTTCACGTTGTTAAAAAGCACTTCTAAATGCATTTAGAGCACACAAAGGAGGAGCTCTTCACATCCACAGGCAAGTTAGTGTACAGTAGGACAAGAATCGCAGGCAGTAACACGCGCTGAGGACGGAACCCAGGACCCTGAAGCTGAGACAAGAGTTTTGCGATATTTTTACAACACATTTTTGTTGTAAAAATGGCAAATTTCAAAGGTGACATTTCTCTCATTGTGCAGTAATTATTCAACTTGCACCCCACACACACATTTTTCAGATCTAACATTATCCTCGGCGATATCCGAGACCTGAGAAAAGAACAGCGTTAGAAAATAAGACGTCACCCGTGCTTTCAGAACTTCCTTTTTTTTCCTTTTTTTTTTTTTTTTTTTAAAAAGCCACAGATTATTCTACAGACAGCAAAAAGATCTTTGTACAGAAATAAGCAACAATAAAATTCCTCATCTGCAACACAGTAAAACCTGTCGCTCAAATACCATTTCAGCGGCAACAAAAGAAAAAAAAAGAAAAAAATATGAACAAGACCAGCTGCCTACTGCTACGCTATGACACTACATTACACAAATATAGCTTTATATTGAAAACACAGGATATGTAAGAAATGTTTTTGTTTTTTTTCCAGAACCTGTTGAAAAAAGTGCAAAAAAGGTTTACTGTCTAACAACATTATTTCATCCCAAATAAGTGATTTCGTCCAACGTCTGAACGTGTTCCTGTAACTCGGTGATTCCTTACGGTCATTCAAGACGATGTACGATACGACACAACGCTCGTGATCAAAGTCAAGCGAATGCTCCGATTGCTGCGATACTGCTCTTTGGGTAAAAGGGGAAAAGGGAAATGATTTCCAGCAGGAGAACAGCTGTGGGTTGGCGGCCTGGGAAAACCCGCCACGTTGCGAAATTTTGATATTTTCAACTACATTTTTCTTTCGCATGCATCTTAACCTTCAGTACGTGAAAAGGGAGAAATTTGCATTGAAAGATTTCATCCTGACTGCAGCACAAGAGCATCATGAACATTTGGACAGCCGTTATCAGATTACAAACTGAACTGCTTTAGTGTACGATCCGTTTCATGGTCCAGGAACCTGATCAGCGTCTGAGGAGATCAGCTTTAGCTAGCGAGGTTTTAACCGTCTTTAAGGAGACTTAAACAGCCTGATCTTTGCAGGAAGATGCTTAAAAGGTAAATAAAAACATTTCAATTTTTTTTTCTTCTTTTCATTTATGCTTTCTTAAAACTGAGGGGTTTATGCAGAATAAACTCAGATTTTCCCTTTTTTTTTGGCTAAAATTCCACACCGATATCCAGCAGGTTTTCCCAGACTGCCACGTTTTTCATTCATATTGAAATTCTTCATATAAAATGGCTACATGAGCGGAACAGAAAGCAAAGAATACAAAATTGGGAGTCCTGTTCTGAAGGTTTGCACTTGACATCTCGAAGTGCCGTGTGTGTGTGTGTGTGTGTATCTACAGAGCATGTCATAACATTTAAACAGTCCTGGACTGATACTGAGAACGTGTATACTGCATTTTCCTGTGTAACGTCAGTTTCCAAGTCCATATGAAGTCGAGTTAATGCTTAAAAAAGAAAGTGTAGAGCACCGGACAGTAAACAGAACGTAAGCTGTAGTCTAGCAGCCAGCGCACCCATGATCTCTCAGCTCCATACGAGAGCAAGTCTGTATATCACAGTGGCAGGTGACACACAAGCGGTGGATTTTTGCTTCCTTGAAGGATGAGTGTCCGTGCGGGCAGAAGTGTAAGGCAATATTCTGACCGGAGCTCCCATTCGGAAAAATATCCTTTATTCGTACCGAGGACAAATCGACGTCGCTCTATATGACCTCCAGGGGGAAAAAAACGGATCATGAGATCAGATCAAAAAAGGTCTAAGTGACCGGAGACCCATAAAGGCTGACACTCCTCTGAAAACATTCTATTCTGAAAAGAAATATGAGGCAGTTTTGACCTTATATACATATCTATAAGTGTATATGTATATAAAATAATATAATATAAAATAAAAAAAAATTAGAAAATAATAACGACATGGCTGACGTACAAAAAAAAGGAACGATGTCGTTCAATCGAAATGCGTAATACAAAAATGAGTTATGAAAATAAAAGGAACAGTGTCCAATGTTCACCTCACCGGAACGGGCGGAAATATATATAGATAAAGAGAGATACAAAAACGCACAAATGAAACACTGTAAATTGTGCCTTGAGCACCAGCACGAACACCAGCATATTGTATCATATCTTCTTTTTTTTTTTTTTTTTTTTTTTTTTTTTTTTTTTGGTAAGGTAACAAAGAGCGTCTCCGAAGCTCGAAAAAAGTGAAACGTACGTCCAAAATGTTTTTCACTCCTTGGCCATTTCCTTCCTGAGGGTTAGCAAGGCCAGCCAAACTGTTCACGTTCTCGCATTCGGTTCTGCAATGGACTGAGAACTCTGTCCATTCAAGGGCAGGCTGTGGATAAAAGTAAGTGTGTGTGTGTGTGTGTGTGTGTGTAGGGATTGTGCTCAGGCCGTCGTGATGGCGTTTAGGTCCTTCATTAAGCCCTCCAGGTGGGCCATCTCCTCCGACAGCTCATCCTTCTCGTACTTCTGAGAAAGAGGGAGAGGGTTAATGCAGGAGGGAGGGAAAGAGAACAGGCTTCGAGGAGGTTACGTTTGGTTTTTGGGGATCAGCTCAGGAATGGAAGTTGTGGGAGACAGAGAGCGTTATTAAGGATACAGGCAGTGGAGCTGTAGAACAGATGAGGAGAGAAAACGTTCGCAAGCACAAGCATTCGCAAACACAACAGGGATTTGGTTTGGTCATTGACGCGGGGCAGACAGGGACAACGGAACAGGTTGAAAACAAGATTTCGAAGGATGCAAATAACGTCAAATGAACAAGCAGCCAAAAACAGTTTCGCAGTTGAAAGGGGAGGGCAGAGAGCAGAGACGTGAGAGAGAGAAGATAAACCAGATTAAAATGCCGTTTTCAAATGCAACATCTAGCTACAGCACAGGGCAAAAGTTTAGATTCAAATAAAAGTAAACCTTAGTGCACAGATGCTCCTTCATCATCACTAATCACAATATTAGTCTAACAGAGTTTCGACTTTCCACGGCAGTTTTGTCCAAAGCAGAAGCGATATTTAAAAGTTTTTCGACAAATCACAATTGTGAATGGTCTGCGTTGCCAGATTGAAGTTATGAGATTGTGTTTCCTCCTCTGGTGATAGCTCAGACAGGGCACTCAATTTTTTTTTTTTTTTTTTTCTCCGAAAGGTAGCGTTTCCATTTGCTCGTCACGTCGTGTCATGTGACTTAAATGCGAAAAATGTGTTTCCATATCAATATTTGCAAAATGATGCTTTTTCAAATCGTCTGAAAAAACACCTCGTGTGCGTAAAAAAACGTCTTTTGCAAAATTCGTGAGAGTTTTCTATACACGTTTTCCCATTATTGGTTTTTCGGTTCGCAGTTTCGACATGCGCATTAAGCGGAACACGGCTTCGGTCACAAAGCGCTGACACCGGAGACTCCTTCTACTGATGTTTAAATAAGAATCTCTTCACACAAAGCTTCAACTTATCGATGATTATATTGTGTTGTTATATTACACAACACCACATTTAAAAAAAAAAAATCAGATTATTATTAGCCTCAGATTTTATTATATTTTTAGATTATATAAACTATATTGTTAGACCTGGATTATATAGCGCATCCACTATACAAGTGTCTTTGAATGAGCTGTTACTATAGAAAATGCCTTTTTTAAAAAAAAAATTTTTTTTTTATAAATTCTTCCAGTCTGTTCTACCTCTTCTTTGAGATCAGGTCTGGAGACCCGCATGCCCCTGGCAAATCTCTCTTTCCTTTTGTTTTAAACCTTTTGTCTTATTGCAGGATATTCCCATGTTTCAATGAATTAATCTGGGGGGTGCAAACTTTTGCACTCAACTCTATATATGTATTGCAAAGCTATAGAGTGTGGGAGACGGGCAGTGATACTCACGCTCTCGCATCCCTCCAGCACTCTGCTGCTGTCGGGCATGTCGGGTGCGTTGGGCACGATTACTGGCATTGGCGTCCTCGTCCTTCCCAGCGTCCCGATGGAGGCGGTCTTGACCGAGTGAGGACCTGAAAACATCACCAGACATGGTTCGGTGAAGCTCTTGAACCTTTGCTAGCGATCCGATAATCCTGACTTCTGTTATATGACAGATATGCGCTGTTAACGACATCTATCCTGGAATCAGGGTTGCCAAAGTCAACCCCAAAAACCAGCCTCCAACAGCGTCAAGTCCAATATCACCTGCGACCTTGTTTCAAACCTAGGTATATTCGGCGTAAAATCCGTAAATCTAGCACCCCTGTACAGACGTAATGTCGATATGATATGATAAATACCTGCAGTTTTATTCCCTTTATGTTTTTACAGACCACATAAATATACAACTGCATGCTATCAAGTGCACTAAAATTAAGCTGGACGCAAGAAGTCCTTGGACTTCTTGATGATGAGAATGACTTCCTTCGGCATCATCGATCCTAAGCGAACACCCGTACCCGTCTGAGACAGCAGCGGCGTGCTGGGCAGAGCCACTCCCTCGTAGGCGGAGCCGTGGGCGGGCACGGAGGGCACAGCGAAGCTCTTGAGAGGGTGTGTGGGGCGCACGTGTGCTGTCGGGGGGTTGTAGCTGGGCTCGTCCTCGGCGGCCGAGCTGTGATAACTGACGTCGGTCTCCGAGTGATCGATGGAGCAGGTGGGCTGAGCTGGAGCAGGCAGCAGGTCTGTCGTGGGAGTGTTTCTCACTGACTCTGTAATCACAGCCACAGTCACATCACACCACACACTCACCCCTAATACACACGTCTGCCAGGAAACAGCCTGCTATTACGTGTGACAACATGGACGGAATTTTTTGACGGTAATGTGGCCATATATGGGATGAAGCAAGAGATTATAAGAAAGCAGTACATAGCACGGGTTCAGGAAAGAAAGTTCCCTCAATGCAGTTATACTGTAAAGTAACGAAAATCAACAGTTTGATTACTTTGCTTACACAGCCTTGATTTACCGGATGATGATTTCGACCGACCGGTTTCCTTTACCAATATCCTTGGTGCTGATATTTTGTGTTTAATTGCAAGACAGGAGATCTTATCATTATTTTATTATCATATCACAAAACTACAAAACATCTTCACAGTACAAGATACATATCCCAATATATACGTACATTTGTTTGGAGGTTTTGCTAATGACAAAACGTTTTTTTTCTGAACCCATTCAAAAGCACCAGAGTGTAAGAAAAGACGACACAAGCTGCTCCTGCATGGATGTAGCGTCTTTTCTACCCTCTACGGGGGCTGCTGGCTCACCTGGCGACTCGGCCCTGTCTAGATAAGAGATGGAGGAGGTGAGGGGCCGCGGGCTGCTCATGTGTTGCAGATAGCTGTGGGTCGGAGAGGCCAGGCTGCCCAGGTGATAATGGTGGTGATGGTTATCAAGGGAATGGATGGGGTGAGCACTAATCACGGCTGCGGATGGACACAAATAACAGAGGCCACGTTTTTACACTGACACACAAACAGCCATGAATGCATAGGGAGCAGTGTTTATATACGATACACAACGCATGCAAACAGAACACACAGACAAGTACTAGCTTTAGACTTTCTTTACCAGGCATGAGGACTATTCTACATAATCAGCTTTAAAATAAAAAGGCCCTTCGAAGTATAGTGTAGTGTGCTAAAAAAGGGGGTCCCAAGGAGGAGGAGGACCAGGAGCACTTACGCTGAGGGGGCTGAGCATCAAAGGGCATCATCATTTTTGGCCTCATTCCCCGACGACCTGCCAGTGTAGACATGCTGTCCTCTGACTCATGGCCTGCAAACCAGAGAGCGACCAAGCCTTTGAGAGAGAGAACCAGGCGCGTGCAGGCATCAACACAGCCTGCGTGCTAATTCCCCAGCTTTAACAAGCTGTTGTCTTCCACTAGGGGGCACTAAACCACCATTTTTTCAGGTACACCCTCAAAAGGCTGAAGGGCATTTTTGCAGAAATCATAATGTACAAAAATAAAAAAGAAAAGAATTCGCATACAAGCACATTTAGGCAGGTTCTCAGAGACAGAAAACCAAAATGATAGAAGCAGTGAATGAAGCAGGACCACATGGCTGGAGCCAGGCTAGAATGAAAATCTCACCACGGTACGAGTTCCGCCTCTGGAGAATCGGGTCCACGGTGCCATCTACAGGAGTGATGTCCTGGGAGGAACGAGGAATCGGGGTGTCCGTCATGACCGGATTGGGCTCCGGTGACTTATCGATGGGTTTGAGCTCCAAGCGCTCGTGGTGGATCCACAGATCAGGTGGCTTGAGGTCTTTAGCGTTGCCTTTGTACTTGTGCGAGCCATTGCTGGACTTGCAGGCTGCCCGTTTCCTGAAGACAAAATCGATTGTTTAGCGCTCAAGCGCAAAAACGGACTCTGGAGCTGTGGAACGAACCCTGGTCCTAACATACACACTCGCAGATCGCCATGACCTTGAGTCTTGTACTTACTTCTTCTGCTGGGAGGTGGAGCGGCGCGAGCACAGTAAGGCTCCCACCACCAGGCCGATGATGATGAAGCCTCCCGCCGACACGATGATGACGATCACCAGGATGTGGTTTTCGTTGCCAGGTGGTTTCCCTTAAATACATTGCAGTTATCACTGTTAGTACACATATTTCATAGAGACTTTATACAGCGGCCATATACTTGTGTATTTGTTAAAGAAAAAAATTAACAATCGCTGCCCTATTGCTTCTAAAGAGTAAACCTGTTGCAATTTGGAGTGAAATGTAACACCATGTTTCAAACCAGAAGCTGTATAGCATGCTTATTTACAAACTCAGAAGGTGTTACCCCTCAGGTAAATAATGTAGGGTACGAATGCAAGTTAAATCAAATAGATCTTGGATTTTTTTTAATCCTAGCGCACACGTACTACATTCAAAATACGACACACACACACACACACACACACAAAAGCTACATACGGAGTTAGCAATAAAAGCATGGAACCTGCAGCAGCGCTTACCTACTGCAGCACTATTTTTGTCTGATTTATTCCTTTTGATTACGATTTACTACTTGATACACATTGTTTAAGGTCAGTCACTTCATCATGAACGGCATCATTCATTATGTTTACATGCAACAAATATTCGGAATAATAGTGGAATATTAGTGCACGCACACACACACACTGATAGGTTACCATATGTCTCAGAGTTATAAAGAGAAATAAAGAGACTACCAGGATCAATGTCAGGAGTTCGGCCTGGGTTCCCGGGTATCCCAGAAGCTGAACGAAAACCAGAGAATAACAGGTGAGATGTTTCCAACAAAGCAGAAGCCATTAATCAGCTCATGATATCCTCCTCAATCTGTCTCCCTTACTACATTGCAATCACATCAATCTGACAAACAAGACTGAAAGACAAAAAAGGACCTCTCTGGTTACATTTGGAGTTCTTTTCACATGTGTAATTGGCGGATAAAAGCAGCGGAAGAAAAAACAACTTTAAGTGTAGGACATGAATCTATGCCGGAAAGCTCATGAGAACAGAACAAAGAGCAGAAACAACAAGCAGGTGCAGAGATAAGGAAGCAAAGAGCAATTACCTTGGTCATTAGCCATTTTGTCAGATGATTCAGCTAACAGGCCAGAGGAGAGAGAACACAGAGCAGAAAGGTTAGAGGGAGTGAAACAAGAGACAGGCCGCGCCGCGTGTGCACGAGATATCGGAGGAAAAGAGCCAAGCAAAGCGATGCTACAGAAATGAGGACAAAATGCCGACCGAAAGCAAATATTTGTTTGAGTTTGATTAATAAATCATGCATTCATAGGTTTTAAGTCGAAACTGAAGAAATCAGGAAACTGTTTTGCTCTATTCAGGTCAAAATAAAACTTAAAAAATGCAACCAAAATAATAATAATAATAATAATAATTATCCAGTATTTGAGCTGATTTTGTTTCAGGTTTGTCTTATTTTACATTCCCACCTACGGACACACTTGGCCACGAGGAGGATCTACAAGTTTTGTGTGTCTACTTTCATGAAAAACGTTTCAAATGAGCCTTCATTCATTATGTATTTTAACTCTCTTAAGTCATAGTTAATTGCCAGAGATTTCATACTTACACTTGTCGAACAAAAACCAGAAGCCTTATTTTTTTAGGTCTATCATGTATTGCTTTTTCATGAATGTTAGGTCTAGATTGTAAATATTGGCACCTCCTGTCTATACATGAAATTCAACATGACGTCCAGCAGGACTGACCTACACTGCATACTGCAATACCGACGAGTACGCCAAAATAGCTGAAGCTTTTTATGCAAATAATTACTTCTTTATGTAAACTTGAATAAAACAATTTATGTCTAAACAGCGTTGACATGAAGGAGAATTCATTTACGCTTATTTCTATTATAATCGTTCTACTTCTCTAAAGAATTCTGATGATGTTCATTCCGAAAATAAAGTCTGCTTCTAAAGACACCCTTCCCAATACGTATACCTTTAACAGTGCGGAACTGGGCCGCCTCAGACATGGGCCCCATGCCCTTGGAGTTGCGAGCTTGGATTTTAAAGTAGTACGTCGTGTCAAGGGTCAGCTCCTGGATCTGATGGGTGAGTCGGTTCCCCACCACCGGCTCAATCACCCAGTCGTGCACCTCAGCATTGACATCAGTACTGTAGTAGATAATGTAGCCTGGGAAGAAAAAGAGAAAAGAAAAAAGGTATAAAACAGAAAGGCATGTTTACGGACTGCGATGAAGAGAGAGGTCTGTTAATATTGTTTCGCTTTAGCACCTGTGATTTTGCCGTTGGCTTCAGAAGGAGGCTGCCAGTTGACTATGATGGTGCGTGGACGACCCTCCTTACTGACCACGGTCACGTCTTTCGGGGCAGAACTGGGCGCTGCGGGAAAAAATATTGCAATTGATGATTCAGAATCAAAAGTGAACGGAACAAAGATATCCGAACAGTGTCCCATGGCATGCAGAAATGTAGTGCTGATGGAATGGTTTTCACAGAGAACATGAGGGGTGAATGGGTGGAATGGGCGCGTGCGCCTGACTGGCTTACTGGCTTCTAACGTCGTCCCATGAGCAGTCATGCTCCATGTGCTAGTTTTCCTGCCTTTAGTGACCATGACGGAGAACTCGTACAGAGTGTTGGGCTTCAGACCCGTCACCGTGTGACTCAGGTTGGTAGTGTTGGCCGTCTGAAAACCAACCACAGAGATGGGTTAAGAGGAAAACAGGAATTCTGCAGCTGTGCCTTAACCCTACCTAAAAGCAAATAACTAGAGCCAAGCATAAATAACCACTCTTGGGCAAAAACAAAGCTAAAATTCATAAATTCTCCAGACCCAAATCCAAAATAGAAATTGAAAACCAAGCTTTTTGTACAGTCAGTTTTGGTCGTTTTCTTTTTGGTAGCCTCACACAAAACCCTTCGGATTTAGACTGTACCTTAAACTTGGTGTTTGCTGGTATGTTGGTCTTCCAGCGCACCGTGTAGTAGCGTGCGTCCGTGATTTTCTGGTTCTTGGGCAGCGAGTTGTCGGCCCACGCGACTTTGATGGTGTCGTGGCTCAGAACCGAGGCCTGAACGCCGACGGGAGGCATCATGGGAATGGGGTCTGGTACTGGAGTGTATGGAGGATGGAAAAGTTCGTACAAATCAACATCAGGGTCTATGGGGTCTGCAAGGCGTTAAAAAAAATAAAATAAAAAATAGGAGGGATAAAAAAAATAAAATAAAAAATGAAATTTCAGAACAATAAGAAGAGAAGAAAAAAGGGGTAAATGAAGGGGCCACAATGAATGAAGGGGCAGAATCATGTTAATGAGTTAAAATGGGGGTGCGGGGAGTCAACATGGAAGCAGGATTGGGAGGGAGAAAGAGAGAGAACATTCTATTAGAACAGGGTATCAGTAAAGACGGTCACAAATCATAAGCGTGCATCTATTTCTACGTGAGCGAGGACTGGCGTGTCGAGCAGGATAGCCTAGTTCACTATCAGCTATATTAATAAAAGGAGAAGAAGAACCATCAGTGAGACGGTGAAAAACACTCTGATGAAAGACATCTCTGAAGTGTTGTTGGAGGAAATGCAATGCAAGATGTTCAATAATGCATCATCCATTTTTTATCATCATGATTCATTTATTCAAACCGACCTGACGTAGTTTTCATATCGTACAGAAATAAGAAGCTTCACACCACAAAGCACTGGCCTTGTTCTGCTCAAGGTTTCACTTCATTGTGCTACTGCACACTAAAGAACCTTTTCCATGAAGGGAAACCGAGCACACACGGTGACGCACGCACAGTTTAGAGGAAAAAAGCACACCGGAGTGTAACGTGTATACACACGTGCTGTATATCTATCTAACTATATCGTTCCAATTTCTGTTGCTAGGTCAGAGACACAGAGGCTCCAATAGCAGCAGGACAATACAATGCTGTTCAAAAGCTGACGTTATTAAATCAGTGGCTGCTCACCTGACAATAAAACGCACTTTAAACCACCTGTTTTCCAAAGCACGGGCGCCAAAAATGACTCGGGTTAGTGGGGAAAAAACACGGCAGCTCGACGAAGAGAAGGAAAACAAAAACAAGCCTCTGGCTCGAGTCCTTCATGGCACAAATATGGTCGGAGAGAGAAACAGTCGAGCTGCTTTACACAGCAGTAATGGAACACACTCATTTACAAAGCTCACTGTGTTAGCAGGAAGTAGCTACCTGACAGGAACTGTAAGAGTACCCCTCAACATGCCATTTTAAACCACAAAGAATCAACTATTAATGCCTAAACACTACTAAAAAACCTTTTTTGGGGCATCTCTGTAAACAGGCGATTTCAATTTGCCTATACCATTAGCTAAACCGGCTAGCAAACTGCTAGCAAACTAGCGTTCATTTGTTCCAATGTGATTTTCGTATTAAAGTCTGTCACATTCTCTCTTCTTCAACATTCAGCCAAAACTGTTGCTGAAAACATTTATACCCTAACAATTTTAAGATTCAGTTGATCACTAACATTAGCCAAGTTAACTTTGTTGCGTTACATAGCTTAGCATACAGCCTGCTAACATCTTCAGTTACCAGAGGAGTCAAGATTTTTGGAGTTGTTTTGCTTTTGTTTTGGTTTTAAAAGCAAAACTATATTGTTGAGAAACTGCTTGATTTTGCTGATCACTAGCACTAACAAAGTGCCTATCCGGCTAACAAACTAGCTGTCTTTTATCATATTACTTAACAACATACAGTATAATAATCACAATGGAGTTATTAATATCAGTAGCCAACTTACAAAGACAATTAAATGACTAGTTGGAGGAGCAAATGAGGAAAAACTAACAAAACAAAGCACTACTGAAAAAGCTAACATTTCTAGCTGATCTGATATACAGGTTCAAGTCCTGTCTTAAAGTTTCCCGCTACCATGCAGTGATATTGCATATTCGCATAATGTACAAGCTGTTAAGCTATTTTTCATATCACATGCAACACTTTTTGAATGTCTCAATGAACCTTTGATTTTAAAGGTCCATTATGTAGGATTTTAAGGTTATCTACATATATATACATACACACACACTAGCAGTGAAAAGTTTGGACACCTTCTAATTCAGTGTATTTCTTTATGTTTATGACTTTAAAAGAGACTGGATAATGATGGACTGTTGTTTCTCTTTACTTAGTCGAGCGGTTGTTGACATAAAA
>JAQQZR010000007.1:19412378-19432867 GCA_030068235.1 Notoglanidium macrostoma
CTGAAAAGCGTTCCAGGTGACGACTTCATGAAGCTGGGTAAGATAATGCCGATTGCATCATCACGGTAAATGCTGGCGACTTTGATAGATCTAAAATATGAAACATGTTTAGTTTTTTTTTTTTACACTTTTTTGTTTACCACATAATTCAGTATATGCCGTACGTGTTGCGTCATAGTTTGGATGTATTCAGTAATGTTTTACAACATAGAAAGCAAAAAGAATATAAAGAAAAACCTATGAAAAAAGAGTACGGGTGTGCAAACTTATGACTGGTCGTGTATTTATGTATATATGTATATATTATATGGAGGATTATATTTATTATTTAGCACAGAAAAAGCTCTCTTTTAATTCAGTGGTACTTTGAAGTGAAAAGCTCGTATCTACTGCATTCAACTCATTCCTGATTCATTAGGAAAAAAAAAAAAAAGTTTCATTCAAATGTAGGTCAGCATTCTATACACCGCTCTTCAAATTCGAAATATCCCCAGACGCTAAAACATGAAAAGAAATCGTATCTGATAAGAGAGCTTGAGCGAGTGGGAGCAGCGGGTGGTTCTGGAAGTGCCGTGCAACTCGGCGTATTTCAGCGAGAAAGGAAGGCGTGACTCGGGCCCAGCCCAGCGCGGCGCAGCGCGGCACGGCACGGCACGCTAGGAAAGAAGAGGAGTGTACCAGGAGCGAACACCACAGGTGTCTTCTCAATCTCAGCCACCCAATCTGCTTTCCTTTCTGGTCTTGGATCTGAACGCTTGCTAAATAAATCTTCCATTTACATATTTAGCACAGAAACATACCCAGATACTGCGTGCTCGGGGGTTAAAACCTCAAATCTTAATCTGAAATCTTTCCTGTGGTCCCTGAATTCCTGTCTAGACCTTGCTGAATTAAAAACCCCTTTTTCTCAGACCACTCCATATTAAAACGGAGGCTATGACAGAACGACAGCTATTCATTCCCAGCCATTCTTTATTCACAAAGAATATCATCATCATGAATAATCAACAAAGTTATGACTAGCTTGCATATTGGATTAGTAAGTGTTTAATCAGAGCTCTGCCTTTGCCTCACACACACACACACACACTCTCTCGCTCTCTTTTATTACACGGAGCTGCTTAAAGCCGTCCCTGAAGTGCTAATGGTTCGCTCATAATCACGGGATTGTCAGAATGAGAACGGTGGCAAGAAGAAGAGACGTTAAAAGAATTACGACCGAGCCGACTGCTCAGAATTTATCCTGTCACTGCTTTTTAATGAGGCAACTGATAGTAATGCCATCTTACAAGAAATACTTCAGGTTTTCCCACATCTCTAGCATATGTGCCAAGAATTATGGTGTTTCCATGGACTGAGAAAAGCAACAGAAAACTGCTTTACTTTAAACTCACTTATGCAGCTGGTAAACAAAATGCGTTTGTTTGGGTTTTTTTACTGTATCAGTTCAGTATTGCCAGGTTGAATAAACCTTCTTACGAACAGCTTTGTTAAGACGGTGTTTTTTATTATTTATATATATATATATATATATCTGTCTCATCTGAACACCTTATCGTTAGATGGCTGTCGTTTTGAATTGGTATTATATAGTGGTCTTTTGTAGGCTTTGCTTTTGTCTCCGTACAGGGAATTGTTGAAACTCTTGTCTGCGTTTACAGATTAGACAGAAAAGCACTTTAAAAGATAGCGTCCATCTTGGTTTGGCTTTGCAGTCGTCACATGATACATCGTGCTGCCACAAATCAGCAACAAAGACTGAAACACACAGAACACCACCAGCTCCACTGGCCAAAAAACAAACAAAGGCAGCTACAGTCAGCCTATAAATCAGGCACGGAGCAGCAGCAGCACTGAAATGTGCGTGTTCAGAGCCGTGTGAGTAAGAGCGTAGGTGTTGGTCTACCTGTCTGGGGTCGTGTGAGGGCACTCTCGTACACCGGGATGCCCTCACCCACGTTGTTGTAGGCCTTCAGCGTAATCACGTAGTGCGAGCTGGGATCTGGCGAACACAGAAAGAGAAATCATTTAGCTAATCAAGCCAGCAGCTCCTCAGGGACCCTCGCTCATATTCATCACCGTTGCGGGGGCGCATATTTAAACACCATTATTGATTCCCTTTCTCATGTAATTAGGCGAATTATGAGAGCTTCAATTACGCGCATTTTCTTTGTGTGATTTTTTTCCCCTTCTTCCCGCCCCTGTAAATTTAATTACAGCAAGGCTCGGCGATTGTTACGGGGAGCTCTCTCGCTTCCCAACATCCGTCCCGCGTTCCCCTGCTTCTAGCACGGATTACGTTTATTGCAACATGCTTTCAGATGTAATCAGTCACACAGTAGCTCATCTTAATGAATATAATGGGCCAAAAAAAAAAAACAAACCACTTTAAGGTATTTCTGCAGGAAAGGAGCACAAAATTATTTTAACAAAACTATTTTTTAGACAATAATCAATACGATCGGGGCTCACCAAGGTTCTCGATGTTGTAATATCGTTGCTTGTAGTCGACTTTAATCGTTTGGCTGTGAGGGTTCCCGATCCCGTAGCCTATGATGTAACCTCGAACCACGATGTCCTGGTTCTCTGGAGGAGACCAGCTCACCACAATGCTGTTCACCAGCGGCCGGACGTGTAAAGAACCAGGCACGTCGGGCACGCGGGACTCTGAAACCACACATGGAGCACGTTAATGAATGAAACAGTGAGTCTGCAGTAGCAAGAGCGCAAGAAAAGTGAGGTGACGGTTTTTACCGTCCAAATCGCTCTCAAAGGTCTCAGCAGTGATCCAGTCTGTCGCAGGGCCTGAGCCGTTCACAGTTATAGCCGACACACGCACAGAGTACTCTGTGCCACGCAGCAACCCTGAAAAGCACAGAAAGCATCACTTATGAAGCTGTGGCTGTAAATCAAACCAGGAAATAAAAGCACAGACTGTCTTTTAGGGTCTTTATAGAAAGGAGGGGGAAAAAAACCTTCAGGCATGTTGTCTGAGGGCTTAGATGAATGAGACTAGGCTTCTTATTCCTGAAATAATTTAGGGCTCAACCCTCTGGGTAACACAACCAAAATCACCTCCATACTTCACCTGGACATTTCTCCTGGAATATTAACCTAGGCAAGATCAATAGCGCTGCCTGCCAAGCGCATCCTGCTATCCAACATGATTTATCCGATTATTTTGTGCGTAAATGTTTTCTTAAGGCATCGCGTGCGGATGTTTATAAATGCCCGAAACCTGTGAATTACCGCACGTGTCCACAGCACAGCAAATTGACATTTAGTGTTGCTTGCAAAACTCCGTAAAAGGCAAAATCCACAAAGAGTTATTCAAAACAATGACTAAATGATGAAAGAGGTGAGGAGGTGTGCTAAATCTTCCTGTAATGCACTCAGCTCGACGGCACACGCTAAAAATTCCTCCTTTTACAGAACACCGGTACGTTGTCGGAATTGATTGGCTAGACCCACTTGTGGAATTATGGAACTCGTGGCAAATTCGAGAGTCTGCGTATATTTAAATTTAAAAACACAAACTCGGGAGCTCGCGTAAGATCCAAGCGTTTATCCAAACGGACGGATTTCCATAATTACCACTTTTAATGCAAATCCTCCTGCGAAGGATTTACAAATACGTTTGTTCGTATACAGGTTGATACGAACACGCGTCCCGTAAAAACAGTTGTCTGGATAAACTGAATCTTCAGGTGGCACTTTGTTGCACAGAAAAACATCTTGGCAGGTTATAGCGCTTTCACATATCAATAGAACACCACCGTAAAGAGGAACAGCTCTTCAGCTGTCTATAATCTCAGAAATTTCAGCAATCTGGTTTGTGCCTTGGGTCTGTTTTGGAATTCAAAGGCACAGTGGCTGCATGCTGTCTTTAAATAACACGTAGTGCTTGTAATTGCTTTTAAATGTTAATAAGCGTCTTCCTCGCCACCGTTTGAACGCTAAATGCCGAAGCGCCGTGGCTCTCCCCGGAGCACTTCCGGCAGCCAGTGATGGAGAACGCGCCGGCGTCCTCCTCCGAGGCTCGGCGTCTCGCTGTGATGCCTTTGAACTAACAAACATCACATCGTCTCGGCTCGAACTTAATCAGGAATGCATGTTAAGTGTACATTCTCTTTGTTGCCAGTCGTTGCATGATGCATAAATAAAGCTGCTGAACTGCATTTGAAGCCATTGTGCTTCTTTTTTTTTTTTAAACACTTTATTAACACGTGTATGCGGTGATTGATTCTAAGCAGAATCTGCCTCCACTCAAACGCAAGGGCGGAAGCGGAGCTTTAAGACTTCTCCTGCACTCTGTAGCTGCTGTAGCGTGAAAGCACGATTTTATAGAGTGCAAAATGTCTTTTGGTCAGAAATAAGGTGATGGAAAATGCAAACAATACAAAGATAGAATTTGCAGAAATCGACCAACATTGCAAAAAAAAAAAAAAAAAAAAAACTATAAGTAAAGACATGACGAGGCGAAATAATTAATTAATTAGTTTATTGCACTACGACAGCACATCCCACAGTGTTTTATTCCTCTTAGACCACAGCAAATAGCCAATTTTGTATGTATTAAAGGGGTCGACTCTCCCTTCCCAGAATCCTCTGCGTCAAGCAGCAAGTCGCCATTTTTGATGATGTTAACATTCCATAAACGATCCGTAACAATCTGGCATCATCCTAGGCTATAATCCTAGTGCTAATCTACACCTTCTGACCAATCAGAATTAAGAATCCAATGGCCTTGCGGTATAATAAAGAGTTTTGGGACCTGTGTCTGTCTTTAGGACCTTTTTGCATTTTTCTCTCGTGGCTCTCATGTCATCCTGCATTTCAGTTTAGCTACCATGTTCGATTCATTTCTGTAATCGGAAAAAATCAGGGTGGAAATGTGTTCTCACCGAGTTGGCAGACCAAAACAAACCGCATCAATGAGATAAAACGGAGCAGTGACCAAATCAGAAGGACGGGACACGGCATGAGTCAGAGCGTTTACCATCTATGAGCTTGCTGAGCTGGTTTCCTGTAGTGATCTCCAAAGGTTCGCTCTTCCTCGTGCCCTTCTTGTAGCGAATTTTGTAGTCAACGATCTCGCCGTTCTGAGCGTCGGCTGGAGGGGGCTGCCATCGCACCATGATGCCCTGCGTGTTTGCACAATTTTAAAAATCAACACATGAATCTCCTTTAAATCAGTACATACACATGCATAACACATTATCAAGCCTTTTAGCTGACAGGGGAAAAATCCTTTAATACCACGAGTCTGAGCGTATACCCGAGCCAGTGTGCCCCCGAGCCAGCGTATACCCGAGCCAGTGTGCCCACGAGCCAGCGTATACCCGAGCCAGCGTGCCCACGAGCCAGCGTATACCCGAGCCAGCGTGCCCCCGAGCCAGCGTGCCCCCGAGCCAGCGTGCCCCCGAGGTGGCCGTTAAACAGCACACACTTTTCCTGCATGTTTATTCTCTGGAGGTTTCGCTGCAAAGGGCATGGGGGGGGGGAAAGTGGAGGCCGGCGTTCGCTGAGCCTATGAATAATATACGAAGCGGGGAGGAGCAGGGGACAGACAGGAGAGAGCTCCGAGGCCTGTGATGGAGACAGGCATTGCATGCTGGGAAAACTCAAAGTAGGGAAGACGGGAAGCCCAGCGTGGGAAGGGAGTTAATTAACGATACCCGCCCACGGCCTTGTGTTCAGAGTCCGGAGGAATAAGCCAAATTAAATTTCCACTAAGTGTGCAATTACCTTATTCTCATTTTCTACTTGTTCCGATTTAACTCGCTGTGGGTTTTTGTTTTTTTCCTCCCCAAAACTAGCTTGTATTAATTTCCTTCTAAAGTAGCAGAGGGAGGAGCAGTGTTTACGCCGAAAACAATGCAGCGTTAATTCCTCGCCCATTAAACTACGCAGATACATGTGTCTATACGCGGTCTTGTACGCAAACAGACCTCACAGCTTCCGCGTGTGCTGAAGTACGAGTCGAGAGATACCTCGGCCGAAGAACGCAAGCCGAATCTCAAATAGACTTTTAAACCACTCTCGCGACAGGAAGAGACCGATTCTCGGTGCACGCAAAGAAAATATCAATTGTTCTGATAAACAGCTTGAGCAGGGGGGAGGAGAGGAGAACGGAGAAAGAGTGATTGAGGGACTAAGGCTTTGCGACAGCCCTGTAGTCGAGCGCAGATGTGCTGCTTGACGCAGTTAGACCGCACTAACAGATGAGAGGCAGAAACGGACACGGTGCACGCTTCACCCGGCGCATGTTTAGCCTGCGAGGCTCTATTCAGCTCACGCTTTCCAGCCAGCTGGGACCTGCTTACCTTTGAGTTTAGCACCTCCACGGTCATGTTCTGCGGTGCCGCACCGGGGACTGGAAGGAAACGGAAAGGGAAAAGATTTGTAACAAACACGTACTTGAAAATCTACATCAGGCAGCAGATCAGTATCGCAGGGAGGAGCAGGAGGATTTACAATAAATGAATGAAAGGACATTTATGTATTTATTCAAATCATAATGATGTGGGGCGGAAAAATTATGGTCTACATGGACTGCAAAAACGATCGCGTCAATTTGGTGTCCTCACGGATTCAAAAGCGTGCAGTGACGTATTAGAGTATTCAACACACACGGTAAATGTAAACAAAGCCGGGAATAAAAAAAATAAACGGCTGTGCTGTTACAGGAAAATTCAGAAAGACGCATTTCTCTTCCAGTAGCATTTCATTTTGCTTCACGCAGAGTTCATCTAGGTGAGCTCATAAATCACAGAACTGTGAGCGAACACTAAACAAAATTGTGCTTCGTGGTCTTTTCCTTCCAATAACAACATTGCGGTTACACCAGACATTTGATTTGCAATTTATATCTTTATCGCTGTTGTTTTTATAACATCGCTTGGTGAGCATCTATTAAAATACATAAATGGAAAAATCAGCTAGCTAACTAACTACATCAGTGCGTCCCTTCTTCCATTAAATATGAACAAAGTTGCTCTTCGATAAAACGATCTCCAGCCCTTGCGATTTTTTTTTTTGCTTCTGAATGCCTGAGCTGTCAAAATGGATCTGTAATATAAACACGATTATACGTATAAATATGACCTGGATTGAACAAGCTGCAAGCGTTGTCAACTTGTTTTATGGCTACAGAAACAAAGCGCCATTGTTGATTTAAAGGCAAAAAAAGAAGTTCCTTTTTTGTACCATCTGAGTAAGTCCGCACCGACACATCGTCTGTGGAGACGCCAGGTCCATGTTTGTTGTAGGCCACGACCCTGAAGTTGTACTCCGTGAACTTTTTCAGCCCAGACATGGTGTAGGACAGTCCACTGACATCAGTGTCCTAGAGGACAGCAAGGGTGATACATCATATCTTATATATACATGCACAGAGATCACAGATGTCAAACCGCAGTCCTGGAAGACTTTTAAACCCCGTCAGAGGCACACCGCTTTAGAGACATTTAATGACCTCAATCTCTGTGAAGAATTACCTTCTCAATGCCCAGGCTTTTCTCCATGTAGTATACTTTGTAGTTCTGGATGTCGCCGTTGCCAGTCAGGGGTTTGTCCCAGCTCAGGCTGACTGAAGAGGAGGTCTGGACCACGACATGGAAGTTGGGAGCAGGTCCTGGTACTTGAACTGAGAGACAAAAGGAACAGCTCAACTGAACGCTCCATGCTGCAGATTCACACCTGCTGTTATAAAGTACATAGCATTCTCAACTAATTTGCTTCTCAAAAATATAAAGTACTTTTGAAAACACTTTGGGAACATGCAAAGCCTGCGATTCATCTACGCAACACGTGGCCTGTGTTCGAGCTGCGGTTGTGTTTTTCTTTTTTATTTGGTAATGCATCAAAGCCAATCAAATTTTCACCAACTTTTTATTAAGGCCCACTTTCGACCAATCAGAACGGAACTGTGCTCAACCAAGCAGTTAAAGCGACAGGCCGGGTTGCCAGGTCTCATTATTTGAAAAATGGTTTTGAACTGCCAAAGAATTTTTTGTTTACTTATTTATTTATTTATTTATTGCTAGTTGTTTGAAGACTGTCTCTCGCACCCGAGTTGGCACGAGGAGGATTGTGGGATATCTCGGACAGTGACGAATGGATATACGCTGCTTTGAAGAAAAAAAAACCCAGGCACATTAAGGGATCTCAGAGGCGAGCATTCTGTCCACACATTACATTCAGACAGCCTTCCTGATGCTTAGTACACAACATTTGCTTAATTACGAACATTCTCATTATCTAACGAATCTAGTATTTCCATATTTTCTTTTCCAACTTGCTGAGCCAGCATAAGGAGGACACACACATCGGCAATCCACTCCATACAAGGTAAAATGTGGGGAAAAAATACACTTATTTAAATATTTCACACAATCTTGATGTTTAGTTGTCACGTCTGGTGCGAATGTGCCTTTAATGTCACACTCTTCCAATTCGTACACGCACTTCAAACAGAAATCCTGACAAAAGCGCTCAGGAAAAGAATTCCCCTCGGCTCGGTATACGGCAGCGACACGACGACAGGTGACTCTATCAGCTCCTGTGCCGCGGAGTCGAACAGCGCCAAGGCTTTCTGTGATGTTTATTTAATTGCGTTAGTTTAACAGAGGCGGGAGGATGAAAACAGCAATCTGGGCTGTTTAGCATCCACTCATCGCTGTCATGAAAGATGACAAAAGATTACAATGAAAGGCTCTGATGGCTGCGCGTAAAGTATTTCGGCTTAAATCTAAAGAAACGTCATGTGATCAGAGTGTAAATATAGATTAGGCCCATCTGGTCTTTAATAATTCCAAGCAGTATAAGATGTTATGCTTCATAACCCTTATTCAGAGACCATTACCCACTAATCACATCTGTCGTGTGAGAAGGTCTGGGATAAACATTATTCAAATCAATCTAAACTATTACATGATCCATTAAGTAAACTTTGATCACCAAATCTAAAGGGTTGAGTGACGAATTAGTGTAATTTATATCTCAGTTTTACAGGCTCGTTCTTATAATTACATGTGCTTCCTCGGCAGATCCCGCAGGACTGTCTGGAATACAAGACGCAGATTATGCAGTTCGCCGAGTACGTCTATGTGTGGAGAGTGTGTGTGCATGTGTGTGTGAGCTGCATACGCATGGGAAAAGCAGCAGGCTCTGTTGGAGGTCCTGCCTCTGGAAGCGGGTCAACAGTTGAGACCTCATTCATAACATGAAGTGGAGGCTGATTGGCTAGTGCGGCCTCCCCAGGGTACCAGGATCCCACTAGCACTCATTATGAAGTGCTTATGCCAGCCTGCGCCAAGGACACACAGGGTCAGCGCTGACCCAGAAAGCAGTCTTGCTCTCTCCTGGGCTGCGCAAGAGCTCATAATGTTCCACACAAACGGGGATCAGCCTTCAGGAGCGGAACGTTCCCCGTGCTTTGCTAGTGCACGTGTTTGTGTTTACATGCATTATGTGACTTTGTGACGTTAACGAGGTGCTTCGGAGAGAAGCGTAGGATAAAAACAGGCCTGAAGGAACACGGGATCGTAATTCCTCCTGCCACGTGGGCTGTTTTCCGAAAGTGCTGAGAAGATCCATGGTCCAAAAGAGCAAATCTCCGTGACATGAACTTTGTTTTTAAGCTCCTACCTTCCGGCTGGGTGGCAACCTTCAGGGGCACCGAGATCTCTCCGCGGCCGTGCTTGTTGTACGCCACCACTCGAAAGGAGTACTTGGTGTCTGGCTTGAGGTTCTGGATGGTGACCTGCATTTCGCCTGGCCGGCTGGTGTTCACCGTCCGCTCCCTGCAGAATGAGACGATCCGATCAGATTGTAACACGAGCACAGTGCCGACTCACTGCCTTTAATAAAAAACCTGCTTCACCACCGAGACGTCTATTCAAGTGCTGTCGCTTTGTCATGGCGCTTAATAATGTTGGGTGGAACCACATTTTCAAAAACCGACAAAGGCATGCCGACACACAATGCAGAAAGTCTCAGATGCTAATCTATGAGGAGCTGGGTTACAGTTTATGGCCTACCTTTTGGCGCCCTCCAGGCCGTAGTAGACGGAGTAAGTGATGTCATCTCCATGTGGCTCGAGAGGCAGGCGCCAGGTCAGCTTGATGAAGCGGGTGGAGACGAGCGAAGCCACTACGTCACGGGGGGCCGAGGGCACGGGACCGGGACCGGGAACAGGGCCAGGGTTGGAGCCGGAGCTGAATCCTGAGCCTGGTGTTACACGGTCAGCAGTGGCACGGATCAGTGTGGGTGAGGGAGAGGGGGTGGCTACATCATTGATTGGAGGCAAGTTGTGGATGAATGAAGTGTGAAGTGTTGAAAAGTCAGGGTGCAAGAAGGAAAGGAAACAGCAAATGAAAAGGACAGGGGGGAAAAAGGCAAAACAGAGAGAAAAAAAAAAAAACATAACAAAAAGACATCCATGATGGAGTTTTACAGAAGACTAATAAGAAAAACGATGGAATTACAGTGGAATGATCACGAAAGCAAAAACAACGGAACAAAGATGACCAAAGTGCTGGCGCAAAAAAAAATAAAGGAGGGGTGGAATGCAAAGAAATGATAAAGACTCAATGCCAGGAATGCACTACAACACTGTGCTGAGATCAGCTGCAGCTAAAGCACCTCGAGAGACCCTGAGACCTATCCATCTTAATAACTACCACATGTTACAAAGCTGGCATGGCCTTACATTATGGGTTTGACATTCTTCACACAGATATGTGAAATATTTCATGTCCAGACCACTGGAACAAACTGTGGTTGGACTTCGGCATATCTTACTCTTGTTTTCCACTGACAGGGTGAAACTTGAGAAAAAAAGCCATTGCCTATTGTCGTAGTGAATTATATCCTCTCCAAACTGAAAAATTCCAAGTATGCATAATATAAACGCAATCATGGGAATATGAATCATAACCCTTTCTCTGCATGACAGTGAAAATCAATCACGATCAGAAATGAATGCCTATGGTGAGGTTAATGTAATCCGAAAATACGACGAGGTTCCGAAAGAATGAAGATGGGTGCCAATATTTGCCTGAAGCCATGTACCAGCCAAGAAACCGATCTATTATTGGAAACTTCCATGAAATAAATGTTGTATTAGCATTGCTGGGAGAACATTAAAACAAATATGTCAGGTACACAACGTGGCCAGAGTGTGGTTTATGCATTGCGATTAATGCTGGCACTTCATTATAATTCGACCATTATGATGATAAATTATTTTATCCTGAGAAATACGAGCGGTTTCCCAGGAACAGATTAGACCTACCATTGGCCATAATTGCACCACCGTTGCTGCTTGTCTGCTGCAAATCCATTTTTGTACACACTAAAGCTCCATCTGTGGCTGACCCATAATGCTCCATTCAGAAAACTACACCGACTAATGATATCCATCTGTAAAACACTCATTAATGGCGAGATCCATTAGTCTATAGCATTCCCTAAAGGATATGACCCATTAGCTAGAGAGCAAATTAAACATTTGCTGCAACAATTATAGGACCCAACAAATAAAAACAAGGAGGCATGAATGTTCAGCCATACTGCCACAAGTTTCATCTTCTGTATTTAGCTTTTGTTTTGTGTACAAGTCTGTATTTCCGCTCTGCAGCCTCACTGTCCATGTGCTAGCAGTTGAATCTCCTCAGTCTTGCTCATACAGACTGTGCCAAAATAAGCTTTCAGAAATCTGCTCCAGGATTGACCCCGTTTCAAGGCTGAGCTTCAGTAAACAGCAAAGGCTTGACTTCAGATGAATCAGGGTTGGAGGCTGGGAAAAGGTGAAGGGAAGGGTGAACGGAGGAGACGGCGCGGAGTGAAAGTCGCACCGAAGCCATGTGCAGGTTTAACTATCCATCTGCCTCCACTGTGTTTTCGATCCCTCTCGTTTTGTGTCCAAAACTCAACAAGCGCACTCGCAGCAACACATGGTGGCTAACAGCGAAAGACTCATGTTTGTTCTATTCATAGCAAAGAGCAATTGCTGGTGTCGTCTGAACAGATGGCAACAGTGCCTTATTAATGGCAGACATTATGGCTTAGTGGGAAAAGGTCACCAGGCTGTATGAAGACGAAAACTCGTAAAATATTAGGAGGAAAGTTGCAAGGACTTCTGGACCACTTTTTCTCCATATAAACAAACGGAAGAGCCGGTTAACCACCTGCAACAAGAGTCGCCTCAGGCAGTAACGATGTGCAAAAACAGAGCCTATCGACGCCAAGCCTTCAACTATTAGCAATGTGCTTGAGATGCAGCACATTGCTAATGACTCATTACCTAAATATTGATTTGATCTTAGAAAGGAGGGAGGACCAGTCTGACCTCAGCAACTAAGCGCAGGGCAGGAAGAAAAGACTGGACATGGACACCACCAAGTGCCTCCAAGTGCAGAGGTAAAAAGAAAAGAAAAAAACAACCACCAAAAAACGGATCATACACGGCTATTCATTTATGTAAGCATTCGGAGCCAGACGTAAGGGTGACTGGTTAATATTTACCTGGGAATTATAGATCTCTATATCTCAAGCTTGCAAACAAAAGATGAGTCTTAATATTAATGGCACATATTCAACGCACAAACGTATTCATTCTGTGCACGTTCCACGTTCTTCCTCAGCGTTTGTGAGAACATCGATTCTGACAGCTTGTGACATTTGGGTGAGCTGCTGATCTGCAGACAAAGGCTAAAAGCTTGATACACAAGGGGACAATGCTTTTAGGAAGGAAGTTAAGCAAATCAAATCGTACATCTTTGGGATTGTTCTTTTTCTCTGGATTTTTGCTGTTGACCTGATGACTGATTAAATATACACTCAAGAGACAAGACCGGGCTCCTCGACAAATCTTCCTGACCACACGCCGCGAAATACGGCTGCATTCCACCGCGATTCGCAAAACACTGGAATACACCGATTTATAAGCCACATCTTCAAGATGAAGAATTGTGCAATTTGCACTAGAAAGCGTTGCCTGGTCAGTGTGACATCTTATAAATGAAACTTGATCAGTCCTGCGGTGGTTTGGTTTCGCATTCGCTTCAGAGTCTGCACAAACGCTGCAGTGTCAGCACTCTGCCAAGGAAGCACACAGAATGTCATGAATATGGGAGGATGATGGATTAAAGCACGACACCGTTATTGAGATTAAATGCATGAAGCTACTCTCTCGGGTGACGGGGAATGACTCAGCCTCCTCTCAGACATCCCACCTTCCTGCGAAATGTCTGGGAGATAAAAGCAGGTTCGGGGAGGAGTATCCACGAAGGCCGTTCCATTGCCTTACGAAGCAGGATGCGCTGCCTAGCACAAGAGCGTAGGATTATGGGTCTCTGCGTGGTCCTTGCGAGTAACAACGAGGTTTCAGAAGAGGTGGAAGCCTACATGGCATGGACTCCCATCAAGGTCCAGATCCAGTCATCAGTTCCACGGACCTCTGCTAAATCCCCTCTCAACAACCCCAGGTCATTGTCCTATTTCATCTTCATGTTACTCCGAGACCTGCACTTTCAAAAAAAAAAAAAAAAAAGGTACTGAACTGTAATTTCCTTGCTGCTGTAGTGACACCTTTATCTTTTGTTACTTTGATGTGTCTTTCACAAGGAAATGTAGACACAAACCTCCGTTTAGAGTGCAACTTTTAAAGCACGTTACATATACACGTCACCAGGTAAAACGTACATTTAAATTGTACCCACTCCTAAAACATACCCAGGACTCTGAATTTACAAAAAAACCTAACTTCATATAGCCCTACGTTCTAAGAAAACAACAATTTCTCAAGAGTTCTTTAGATAGTTAAAGGTTCTAGTTTGCAACAAATCTGTCAGTAATTGGCTTTTGTTTGAGTGCTGTACTACTATTGCACGCCATGCTGCACACATGGATCATTGCCATTTGCCTTATTTATGAACGCCTTCATGTTGGTATCAAAATGCATGTTGTGTTTTTTGTGTCAGCAGTTAACAAAAAAAGACCAGACCAGTGGGGGAGTGGGGAAAGGGGACAATCGCTCGTGGGTGGGGTACGAGGCAAGACAACCTGGTGTGATTACACCCTGAAATGTCTCAGCCAGGATGCAGATAGTCCCAGGCTGGCGTTTGTTTCCAAGCCATGCGGTTGGTTGGAGAAGCAATATTAGTGTGCAAAGGAATGGGGAGGGCAGGGAGGTTTACCAGCACAGTCTGCCTTGTAAAAGGCTGACTTGTGGTCAGTGGTGCAGGCACTTGGGCAGGGTGGCACCTCCAGGGCACTTTGTGTCAACAGTTTCTCAGAGCTTTTTGAAACAAAAAAAAGGGCATCGCAAGGTGGCACCTTGGAGTGATGGCTGAGAACACGCATTTAACGCTTCAATGAGATTCTCCTCTCAGGTTTGGATCAGTTGCCCATTTTCACGGTGAGCTTTCTGAAACTGCTAGCCTTCAAACAATGCCTACTTTGGTGGGAGTGGATGCAAGGATACAATATTTTTGTGATTCTGCCACCTATGCTGTTGATGCATCAGCTTTTGCATGTTAGCAGCCGGTTGTTCCATGACAATCTATTTGCAGACTTTGCTCCTGGGGTTCCTGTGGCTTCCAGCAGAGGAGTGATGGTTTCACAATGAAAGGCAGAAAATGAACAGGTCGATCCCAAAGTGATTCACAAAAGCCTTTATGTGGCAAGGCAAACAGCACAACAACTTGTTTGAACTGAGCGTCTCCTGTTATGGTACCAATTTTGTGGGGTCAGTTGGCATTATTATTCTTCATTTGATCACAGCACTTCAATTACACTGTTCCTGTCTTAAAACCAAATGGACCATATTAGACCCCTGGTTATTAACCAGTAAGCCTTGTAAACAAGAAGAGAATGTGAAAAGTCACTCTGGGGGCTTTTGTGGTGCTATAAATAACAAACATGTGTGCTCTTCTCTTAGTTGTGTTTGCCACACAGGCCTAATTCAAGTGTCAATGGAAAACGAAGACCTCTCTGAGGAGGCATTCTGCTCATGTTTTATAGCCTTGCAGTCCTGGAGCATCACACGAAACAAGCAAAATAATCACCAGTGCTGTCCAAGCCAGACTTGGTGTAGTTTGGCATTCCCCATTTTACCCTTGATGCGTCACATTGATAAGATACCAGTCAGTGGAGGTGCACCTGAACAAGTCAGGGGTTGGACAAATCAGGAGGGGATTCGAAAACAAGGGTACTACGGTGCAATGGTGTGTGGGCGCTTTCCGCGCCACGTGGCCTGAGCAGGCTCTCCATGCTGTATGCAAGAGGCATTACGGGTAGATCTGCTGAAAAAGGGTGCTGTGAGTCAGAGGCTACTTGTGGGTTTTATTTTCTCCTCCCTCAAACTGGGAGTTGCAGAGCGACACATCGCTTGGCTCGCCTCATGTGGAAAATTCCTCACACTCCACCAACCGCACCCAAGCACCACAAACCTGGAGATTAAGTCTGAGTAAAGAGCACTATGGGAGGATCAAACAAACACTGGTAAACAGCTTTCATGGGATGCTGGTGTGATATGAGGCCTCGAGGAGAAAAATAAAGTGCAAAGGAAAAGATAGGAACAAAATTTGGACAAAATAAAGCATCGTCTAAGAGCCACAAATAAAAGCCGAGTAAAGAAAAACAAGCATTCAAATGCAAATAAGAAATCGTTTGAATTCAATCGAGACAAATAAACCGGATCAAACAAAAGGACAAAAGAGTCCAAAGAAAACCAGTGCCATACCAATTTTTATGAACCTCCAAAAAGTCCAGTTTATTGAGCTGTCTGCCGTCCTTTCACACTGAGAGGAGCGAAAATATTGCGAAAAGACACCTTGCGTGAGAAAGCACTAATCCCCATTCCAAAAGCTGAAATCCAATCCAATCCAATGAGCTAAGAAACTCATTATGAGATATGGAAAAAAAAAAAATGATAACCTAGCCCACATTTCTATTTACTGGCTCTACTTTTTTCTTCCTCACACAAAAACAACTATCCCTCTGTTGTCTGGGGGAAAAAAAATTCAACACAAACCTCAGCAATAGCAGAGTTGAGCTTTAAGGTAATAATAGCCTGTCAGAGCATGAGAGAAAAACAAAACAACTCGGGCAAAAAAAAAAAAAAAAACCTTCGATGGCTCTGTGCATGGGAGAAAAATAGGCCAGTGATAAAAAAAAAAAACAACGTTGAGTGAGAAATACAAACAACAAAGCGAATTATTCCCAATGCTTACTGAGCAAGTGCATGTATTTAAATAAATATGTGCGCCTTAAACACGCTTCCTAGTTTAGCATGTGCCACTCCAGATGGTAGTGAGGCCCAGGCTTCGACAAACACCTTCCACTACACCTGGAAAGCTGCTTTATTAGCATGAAGCTGAGTAGCACTACCAGGACGGGGTATTTACAGGCGATTTAGTGTAGTGCATGCTGGGGACGTCATGGACCTTCTGAGAAAATCTCTTATTAGCTTTAATAAGCAGTATCTTTCTTTTCGTTCCTGTCTCCGGTCTTCTGCTTAGGCAGATCTGTTAATCCTGAAGACAAATGAATAGTCCCAAAGGAGGTGGGATGTAAAAAAAGAAGGAAACCATGTGGAAAAAAACCCCCAAAACAAATAAACATAACACACCAGCTTTTCGATATGGTCCTAGGGCTGCATGTCGAATATCCCTTGAAGAAGCCATGAAATAGCGCCTCAAAACTCGCATTTACACTGCTGATCTGCTGCGTAGTTTTAGTGGCTGAAATTATCCCTAATAAATACACTGGCCAGGAGGGAGGGCTGGCATACACTCTCCCCTGTCAGTTAGCAACGCTAGCCAATCTGTCAGCTCATGCATATTGTGGTGGGTGGATATCGCTTTCCTCCAAGCGTTTTTACGCCACCCCCTGAGGGTGCACGTGCAGCAGGTCGATAAGATGTGGTCAGCTAGCTTCACGTGCCTTGGAGGAAGCAAGCAATAGCCTTTGTCCTCACTGGTTGGTCGTGTGTTGGGGGAAGAGCTGTTCCATGGGTGGGAACTGGTCATGAAGAAATTGGTGAGAAAATCGAGGAAAAATCCCATTTTCTATGCAAGATTGCCTATTAGATTTGCGACTATTTTCAATTCAATTAAGTCTGTGTTACTGGTTTTCACATCTACAAAACAATGACATAATTACATTCTTGTTCCTCTATGTAAAGATCCTCGGGGTCCTCAGATGATGTACAGTTGCTGCTAGAATCACTGCTAAAGCAGCCACATTGTTTAAACATTGTTGTCATGAACAATCAATGAAAGTACTAATTGTTAAGCTGCACCATTCATTTCTCAGTTATGAATAGGTGAATTTACATTTCTGGCATGAGAGTCTAGTTTGCCTGCTTGTCAGTTGTGATTACAAAGCTGCTCTACACAAAGTTTGCTCATCAAAGTGTGCTTGGATTCGATACATCACGCATGAGCATGAGTTTAAAAAAAAAAAAAAAAACTAATTGGATTTGAATGAGGTCTTCATGTGATGTAGCTGGATGTGAACTGACCTTTAGTGTTAAAGGAAACCTTCGCTCGGCATTCTGTAAATCAGCACCATGTCATTAGCAAGGCTCTGCGTCTGCTCAAGCTTCCGTCATGTGGCATAAGATGTTTTCACGCCGATTCAGGTTTGTAAGTTAGCACCAGTAATCAGCATGTCTGCACAGTACCTGTTATTTATTTATTTATTTTCTCCCTGAAACCAAAATACTCCATCGTGTTTCTTTTGGGTACCAACATACGCACTTAACCTTGGCTCTTATTCACTTGCTCAGATGACGCGCACCTCATACTTAACCCTTGTTCAAGTGATGGTTCTGCTTTGTTGTCATGTACGGCGAACATCATGATTGCCAGTTTACGCCTGGTCATCTACTGTACAGGCAGTTCACACACGCTTGGTTTATTAGGCTTGATTTTCCCTTGTAGATTTTAAGAGGATGCTGAATAATAATAACGCTATTGTCTAATTCAAATCACAGCTCTTGTGATTTGAAAGCCGCAATTTCAAAAGCGCAATTTCGAGACAAAGCCGTTTAATCGGTCGGCCCTACTTCACAGATTCCACTTCGAGGACCGCTACATGAGCGTAGACGAACGCTGAAACTGTGAATCCCTGTGCAAAAATGTGGAAAGGTTGAGAAGCGTCTTCATAATATTGTGCACCAGTTCTACCACATGGTAGTCGTCACTAGCAAATGACACATGACCGTCGAGACCAACCAACGGAGCTGTGAGGGTGAGGCTTCTCAGCCACAACGCACACGCAATTGTGCGCAAACACACTGAACGGGCGGGGCTGACGGAAATATCACCATTTACTAACACCATTACTGGATTAACCTCAGTCACCTTAAAGAGACGTAGATTAATATTGTTCAGTAAGAGCTGAAACGACCAAGAAAACTAGGATACACTATACCTGAGTATAGAAGTATATAAGAAATTGTTTTTTTCTAGTGGCATGTAGCTAAAATTCTACAAACCAAACGAAAATAAATGACAAGTTATCAATTACACTAAAGCAATTTAAGTGAACGCTGTACACAGTGCAGATATTTACACATTCACAACATATAATACTATGTAAGCTATATGGAGTTTTTTCTAAGCGCTACCTCTATTTGGATGGAAGATCAAAATCGTAATAATATGAATCCTGAAACTTTAGTCAGTTTTGGAAATCTGTAGCTTGTAATAAATCTTGTAGGTCCTGGTGTGAGGCTGCAAAATAGGCCACGTTTAACAGACACGTACCTTGGTCTAGAATGATGAGCTGAGCGCTGGCCTGTATGTTGCCCACTTCATTCTCGGCTAGACACTGATAAAAGCCCTCATCTGTCTTCACCAGGCCCTGCACCTGCAGATTCTGCTCTTTCTGCAAAACCACGCAAACGCACATACTTGTCGAACTCATCGCAGATCAGTGCTCATTTATAAACATCGCAGTCGCAGAGATAACGGAACAGTTATCTTTTGACAAACATGAAGGAACTAAAGACTTACCAGGATTCGGAAATAATCGCTGGGAACCACAGCGTCGCCGTTTTTAACCCATTTGATGGTGGGGGCAGGGGATCCGGTCGCCTCGCATTCGAGCACTATGTCCGCAGCCTCGTGTGCGTAAGTGTTGGTTGGTTTCTTCAGAAACTGTGGAGGAACTGCAGAGACAAAGAATTATTTGTGAATCAGCGGCTAGTGTATAAGAAACTCCTGGACGTTTGCGGAGAAGATTCATGGATGGTTGCTAACGCATCGATCCTCTACTCGCTGTCAAGGAATGTGCGTCTACATAGGTGTAGCGACCAAGAACCTGAATCTCCAGCAAAAAGCTAGAAGTCTGGCTTGAGAGATTACATCTCAATACCTTCTGATAGGCTAGGAAAATGAAATACCATTCAACATCCATTCTGACCTTCCATTAAAGACTTGTTTGATCTCTCCAAAGATAGCAGCATTCATGTCTCGTCTGTTCAAAGGTCAAACGGAGCAGAGCGAGTCGGGGTCATGTAGCGCAGCCACACACAGCTCGTAATTGGGATGCTGTTCTGTAATCAGCCTCGCTCACCTCGACCTACCTGCCATCTCACACCAAAATCTGCCATGACTGCACCACGAGCTCAGTAGAGAGCACACGTTCGCTTGGGATAATACGGGTGAGGTGAGGATTCTGCAGTTAATCAGTTCCCAGCCTTGGTCCACGAGTACCTCTGGGCATTCTAACGTCCTGCTTAATGCAAGCTAGCTAACGTATTTGTCGTACTTCAGCTGAAATTGTGCACGCGCAACTGTAGAACCAGGTATCACCAGCTAAGACCTAGCTAGTTTAAGCTAGAGAAGTATCAGTCTGAAAGGTTATAAAAAAAAAATTTTATAAATAAATAAATAATTCAGAACATTGCTGCCTTCAACTTAGCCACTGCAGGAAAAAAGTTTACCCCCTCTGCATGGCAAACACTTTGTGAAATTTAGAAAATGTTAGCAGCATGATTCAAGAAATAATTAGTATTAATTAATAATAAATGGAATAATTTTGATGATAATGGGTCGTTAGAATTATTTGGCTCAGGTATATATGATTAGGAAAAGGAACCAGAGTCGTAAACACAGCGAGTTGAATTTGCTTCCTCAGCTGGGACGTGGCTTGTACTGTGTGTGTGTGTGTGTGTGTGTGTGTGTGTGTGTGTGTGTGGGGTTAGGGACTGCCGAGTGAGCCTGAGTTCCGGCAGCATTCATTATCTGCTAGAGGGAGTAATCCTGCTTGCAGCACTCCCTCCACTGCCACGCGCCATTTAGCCCAAATAGACTACACACACACACGCGCAAACACACACGCGCACACACAGTCACGCACACACACAGACACACACACAGACACACACACACACACAGACACACACACACACACACATGCTCGCACACACACATGCACGCACCACATACAATATAAACATATGCACGATC